>JMSH01000015.1:255-101719 GCA_000712465.1 Huntiella moniliformis | reverse complement strand
TCTATCTTTATATATATACCAGATTCCACAGAACATAGATATGTATGTAACATCTCAAAGTAGTAGCTATATGCAGACTCCACAGAACGCAGTCTCGAACGCCTCTATAAATCTAGTAAAGACACCCGACTTGTTTCCACTGTGACGTAAAGCCCCGAAGCAGCATGATCCATCCAAAAAACGCCTCTGTCACAATGCATATGCTCCACCAACAGCTATAAACACAGACTTCCAGGGGGCGCCAAAAGGATATGAAAGGTTGTCAATTCAGGGTACGTTAAAGGGAAACAAAAGCCTTAACAGTACGGTCAAAAAGTAAACCTGACGACATGCAGAAAGCCAAAAGCTTCTAGAGCATCCATCGTGCCCTAGTAAAAAGCAAACTAGGCACAACCGTCCTATGTAAGTGAGTATTGTACAACCAACCCACCCAGGCTAATTCTTATGTCCAAGAGTATCATGGGGTCCTCCTTTTTAAGGGAAGCGAACAATGTGAATCCGTTTGTTCTGTTGTACAGATCGTCTCTTTTCTTTTGTGTCTTGTCGGGTAGTTAGTTTTCCTTCTTTGTTTCTGTAAACCCACGTTTCCCCCTGCAATCTGTGCGCAAAAAGAGAAAAATGTTCTTTAGTGGCATGCAGAGTGTTCTATGCACTACTTGAGACTCAATGCATTTGGTGTCCTCTTCTGCTAAAACCCACCATATTGGGGTACATGAGTCTGTGTTTCCATAGTCTATCTTCAATGTTTTATAAGACTTCCTGGATAGGAAAATGTAAGCCCGTTTGCCACTAACTTGGGCACGGTTGTTGAAGAAGTCAAAATCAAAGTGGCAACATAACTTACAGAAAATATTGGCACGGGCTAGTCGGAAAGCTACTTCTCAAGTAGATATATACATATGTATATGTATATGTAACTCCTTACTATATACATACATACATTGTCGGGTTAAACCTAATGGTGAGACGAAATAGGAAATTAGTTGCAGAGTGATGTACATACGACAATAGTTTGTTCCTATGTGGATAACACGCAAAGGGGGCTGACGGTTGCATGAAATTGGTTTGTGATGGGAGTCACAGTAGCATTTAAAGCTCCCATAACGATAAAGAGCGAATGGGCGAAGATACCAAACATCATGGGAAATTGTAAGGTCAAAGTATGGTTCAAGAAAATTAAAAAAAGGTTCAAATATAAATCTGGTAAAAGTACAAACTATCAAAAGATTCCAATCACCAACATCCACTAACAAAGTCAAAAGACTTCAAGAAGAGAAAAAGTACAAAAGAAACGAATCCCAACTCCGTGGTAACAACCACAACAATGCTTAATGCATAGCCGAAAGTACTGTAGTCCTGTGTCATAACGCCGTCCAAAAAAACTCACCATCTTCCTACAATATCCCCTAGTTTCTAAGTCACATTAGAAACCGGGCTGTCCAATTGCTTGTGGGAATGGAGGAAGTGGTCTCTGAATCTCTCTCTTCACCACATCTCTGCTAACCGCCACGAATCCTGGTGGTGGCACTGGGTTTGATGGACCAGCACCGATAACAGCCACCTTTCTACCCTTGCCACGGCCCTTAATGCCCTTGTTACTGTTCTTGTAGAGCATGGCGAAGTACACGAGTAGCTCGCTTTCTTCGTGTGACAGAGCGTCGCGTTGTTCCGAAGTAAGAGTGGCAGCCTTGTGGATGAGATCAAGGATGGTTTGCTTGTGGAACTTGTTTTGATGAGCCTTAAGGTTGCCTAGTTGGGTGAAACTCTTGTTGCAGTCATCAAGCTTGCAAATGAAGTTACGCTCGCCGGTGTGAACGACCAAGTGGGCGCGGAGCTTTGAACGAGCTCCGAACCCCCGAGAGCATTGGACGCAGATGTGAGGACGGTGGCCAATGTGTATCCGTTCGTGAGTCTGTAAGAAGAATGGTTGGTTAGTATTTTGTAGGTAGAGAGTATAGAAGGAATTAGAGAATACTTACACGAAGGTTACCCATTTGAGAGAAGCCTCTGCCGCAATCTGGGAAAGAGCAAGTCTAGAAAAGGTCAGTAAACCATTCAAAAATCTACACAAAGTTTGGTATCAACTTACATAAGGTCTTTCTCCAGTGTGTGCACGGTGGTGGATCTCAACATGGGAACGTTGACCAAAAGCCTTACCACAACCTTCAACAGTGCATTGGTACATGGTACGGCCGTGACGCTTAATAACACGGGGCGCAGAAACACTGGTGTTATCAGACGTCATGTTCATAATCGATGGAGCAAACGACTGTCTCATTGGTGTGTATTCCTGCTCAACTGGTTGCGAAACTGCAGACTGTAAAGCAGTACTCTCATTTTGGTTAATGACCTTGACAAGACTGTCAATAGCAGTGTTAAAGCTAACGGCATGATCCGAGTTCAAAACCTTGTTGGCAGTAACAGTCTTAGAGTTGATGTTTGGGACTGCACAAGAAATGGAGCGGGGTACAGAGAAGGAAGAACTGCGAGAAACACAAGAAGACAAGGCAGTATCATATGGGTTGTAAGGTCCCATGTCCATAGATGGAGTCAAGGTGTGTGGGTGATGAGGGAAACTCGGGTAGTAACTGGGCGAAGTGCCCATTGTCCGGGGAGAGTAAGTAGCACTCGAGTTGAAAGACTGATGATGTGTGGACAAATGGGGAGTAGAGGGATGAGAAAATGATTGTGAAGGGTTCGAAACCTGAGGAGTAGGAGGGTGAGAGAAAGACTGGTAACTCGGAGTGTAGCATGGCGTATAGGCAGTGGTTTGCTGGTAAGGAGATGGAGGAAATGGTTGTGGTGAAGAGTACACAGCCGAAGACTCTGGAGAGGAATAGACAGTAGATTCCGGTGAGTATGGTTGGTCTTGGATATAAGTGTTGGTATCAATGGCGGTAGGATAGACGGGGCCGGTAGACTGAGAATGCCACCCGTTCCAAGAAGTAGCCGTAGAAGACATGGTGATGATGTGTAAGACGTGTGTTGTTGTAAGTGATTGGTGTTCAAGAAACTAAGTAGTCAAGAGAGTGATGATCCGAAAAACAAGACCATGTGTGCAACCCGGGGAGGCGCTCCCGGTATATATATTGACTCCACCTAACAGGGAGGAAGGAAAGACGGGTAAGAAGCGAGTGCAGGTAGTAAACTTACAATCCTAGCCCGGCGCCGCAAGTATCGAGTCCGTACATACATACTACATGTGTGTAGATCACAATGGTAATTTTGAATTTAAGCTGTACTGACTTTGACCGTGATGGGTGGGGTGTGAAAATGGACACGGACTCTGAGTCTTCAGATGTACATAGGTCTACTGTATAATGTTATGATGGCCTTCTATATTTACTTGACAGCGGCTAGAACCAGGCGGGATTTGATGATATGTTAACAAATGGGATGGGGAGTGAACAATTCTAGATCAATAATTTATGTATTTTATAGCTTTTTTGAGCTTTAAGCTATGATGTATTTGTTAGGACCCTGTATCAAAAAAGAACAAAGGGGGTGTACCTAGTAAATCTACCCACTGATCCAAAGACTTGGGTATCAAATAATTAAATATGAATTTATCAAAACAAACAGACTACGCATAGAGGATCCATTCTCATTGACCTTTATACAAAGCAAACACTTTCTACATTACCTTCCGTAACAGAATCCCAGCCATCTCTTCAGCTCGGAACCGAGAAACTTACCTATTATGTATGGACAGACATACATAGAACTACCTCACGTAAGCATATTGTCGTCTTCCCCCACGCTTTACTCAAATGCTTGCTTGGTGGTGTCAGTCACCACCCACAAACCCCATCCCTTTTGGCGTCCACAACAGCACTATATCGCGAGTATAGTGCCGTAGTCGCCCAGATTCTATGAGAAATGCGGAATTGTTCTTATGAGCTGAAGCGAACGGCCCTTGTCCCGGCGGCCGCAGTCCGCTAGGAATACACTCGTCGTAATGAGGTAGCCACGAGTGCATACACACACATGCGCAGGAAGAATAGAACGGTAGGCATGAGAGAGGCGAGAGTCTCTATCTACACTAACGCAAGGGTTCGATGGCGACATGGGATCGGGGTTAATATCGAATAGAGACGACAAAATATCTACTAGTGTCTGGGTTAGGATACAAAGAGATATGGTCCGGCAGAGACTCTCCCGTACCCGTGACTGTGCCCCTGTATGTATGAGGTTTCCCTCTTGACAAGACACTTTCCCAATTGGACTTAACTGGTAACCTCCGATGAAGCCCTCGGCACATCGTCTAACCATAGACACAACTATGCCGTGTATCATATCATTCAAGCACCAAAAGAACCAAAAATATTGAGCGAGCAGCGGCAAATAGCACCACCAGTATGCTTTGCCATGACTCGGATGGTCAACTGAGGTGACAATCGGGCAATCGGATGGACGCCGATTGACAACAATGTCTGTGTGCATCATGTTTGGCGACATATCAAGCTTCAAAATGGTCCCAAGTTTGGTCTGAGGACATCAAAACATAGTATAGGAAAGGAGGAGATATTGAAGTATGTAGCATACTATGCGTAGGGCTTAGAATGAAACCCGGTTCTGTGGCCCGTCCCGAAGACAATCAACTCCCGGACGGCCATCGGCATCCACAACAAGCAACACTGTTGATCCATGCGTTATGCTCGTTTACTCTCTTTGCCAATGAGTTCCGCTCGCCAAGTTTCAAACTTGGTATGCAAATCTGACCTCTTCCCCTGGTGGATATCCGGTACTGACCATTGGGGACAAACTGGTAGTAGCCATCCGTCCGCCTCAGTCCCCCGGACTGCGATACTGTCTGAGCCCCCATTGCTCCCTTGGTCCGGGACCCAACGACTCCGCTTTTTCTTTGCTTCTGTCTTGAACCACCTCGTCTTTGTCCCAAACATAAAAGAAATCTTTACGATCTGAGCCCCCAAAATGTCAGTTCCCACCATTGTCTTTTCCGCAAACCCGCAACAAGGCCATCCCATCCAGCACATCACCAAATCCAGTAATTTATCAGTGCTGCACATATAACGTAGGTCGTATGCTCAGGTACGGCCAGAGCCGCAACAATGGAGGTCGCCGTTTACCACTTGGACCAACGCTAGCAAACTACATACTAAACAAAGCCCGCTATGATATTGTTGTACCAGAACAAAGGGAAAATTGATAATCGGCCCCTTGTCGCCTTATCAAGCTGCTTTCGCCTGTATAAGAGAAGTAACGAGACAACAAGGAAACCCCAGAGATACAACACTAAAAAGGCCTCAAAACAATGAAGAGCCCCGCACACAATGCCCCGTGCCCTAACCTCCGGATCCATTTGGCTGGACAGGATTGAAGATGTGAGCCCCTCCGGTCTTCCGGTAGCTCCCTGATCCCAGACCAATGGAACACTATGGTCACGGGGAACCTATTTTTTCTTCACGGCCAAGCCAGAAACGAGATGATTGGCTTTGAATTTCCGGTTGAAGGATGGGAAAGAACCCGATATGGTGTGTACACATATGGGATCGTTATGTTCTTGGGAAAGGGGACAACAAACTCAGACGGATTTTCTTTTCGGATTTCCGCCGCGATTCACTGCGAACCACGGCCCAGAAAAAGGAGGATAGTCTACGCATATACAAAACCGCGGGCAAATATCTCCAGGATCAAGCGGCGAAAAAAGAATTCAACAAGGAAGCAAAACCCCACTGATCGACAGACCACAACTGTCAAAACGCACGAGTTTCAATATATCATCAAAGGTCTTCTGACACCACTTGAATCGACAGTAAAGACATAATCTTCAGGGTGGAATCACTAGTCAAGTCGATCACGAATACAACAACACGACAAATGTGAGCAAACTCGTCAGACAAATGTCATCCCATCAAGGCCGCAGAATGCGGTACTGTCAAACGCCCGGGCCATTGATTTACACGTACTTGCCGAGGCCTACAGAAACCAAATGATGTTTCCCGGGCAATAGGAGAACATATCAGGTGCCGATTATACTTGAGATCGAAGACGGTACCGAGCCGAGAGTTCTACGGCGCTGTAATTCCACCGCGACTGGGCGAAATGGATGGGCCCAACAATACCCGTCAAGAGCCGTAGTCAACGGCAGTCATCAATGGCACACACATATTGGTATGTTTGTACCGATAGACCGTTCCAGAATCCACCTCGTTAACCCTCTTAGGTAGAATCAAGAGGTCCGAGGCCATTGTTTTGGGTCAACCATGAGCGTCGGAGCCCGTCCCGTACGTTCCGGCCATCATTTTGTCAGACAAGTTAACCGTGACAACCCCATGCTCAGACGTGTTTTTTCAAGGCGCAACCGAGAACCAGTCAAAAGTAACAACACGTCGAAATATTGGATTGGAGGTCTTTGGTTTAGCCTTGGATTCAACGCACGAGCGGAAGGGTCCGTCTGAAATCCGTGAGTTGTGAGAATCATTGTAACCGATGAGCACAGGGCAAGGGGACAATGAAGATTCCAAGCAAGTCACAATGTAGAATATCGACAATACAGGGTCAAGTCTCAGATTACCTAGAAACGGGAGGTAAACGAAAGCAAAAAAGAAAATCGGGGCACAGAAGAAAATACAGATAGTCTTACCGGTATGGTCAATGTGTTCTCAACAAGTTTGGCTACGCTTGAATTTCGACATAATGCTTCATTTCCGCACGTTGAAACCTCAAACAGCGACAAAAAGACGCCAGATTTAGCTTCACCGGGGCGGGCGGGGGTATGGACTTAGCGAAGCTGTTATTCCTCCCGCTGAAGAAATTCAGCAGGTGACAAAAACAACCTTCACGATTATGAAAAAACCTGCAGCTTGACTCGGGATATTCTTTAAGTGGAGTAGCCCACTAGCGGATCAATCGGAGGCGGGCTCCGGACGTGGAACTAGTGACGAAAAGAGAAAGCCCCCCCTAGTCTCAAGGGATAAGGGATATCAGCTTTCATGTCAACGAACAGTCACGAACCATTGTCAGTATTTTGGACGTGTTGATGATTGTGACGGAGAACATGATGTTTTACGACAAAAAGGAGAATTATAAGCCACGAGGTTGTTGTCACTATTTTGTCAAGGGCAACAAATTGACTTTACGCCACATTTCTAGATGCATAGATACATTACTAAAGTGAAGTCAAATTAGATTCGGGATTCTGCACTTCCTTAGTGTCTTTAGTAGGGTTGTCCCAACAAACGTAACTAACTACCAACAATAGAAATCTTGAGACAATCAACTGTGTAACTCATTCCAACACTGGGAATTTTGATAGCGGGACGGGAAAAGCGGGAACACGAACCACCGTTGCACGAAACAACAAATAGCGGAAATGCTAGAAAAGGCTAACGACCAGTGCATTGTTGTTCATTGTTGTCAAAAAAAACAAGTCTTAATGCCCAAGCGGTACTTCCTCACAACACGGATGTTAACGGATACACGGGCCGCGGGGCTCTCCCGTCTGTCATTGTCTCGACCCAAATGGGTGGTGTCAGGGTTCATAACCCTTCCGTTCGAGGTAAACGAGAGCAATGTTTGTTTTTTTGATGATGCACGAATAATGTTGGGAGTTATAATTTGTGTCTGAGACAAAGAAATATGCAAGTATAATTATATGACAGGGAAATTTCATATAGTGATCATAAGCGACCCTGTAATTATCCCTTCATAAAAAAAGCAAACTGACATCGGATTGGGACTCCCGATGCCCCGCGATACGATAACCTCAACGGAATTTTCTTTTTTGGACGTCTGCGTGTGTGTGAAGATGTCACGTTGCTCGGGTCGTGGTCAATGTGCTCTCTCAAAAAGCCGATGCTTTTGTGATAATCACTACATGTGTACAATACATTCGATGAAGGGTCAAGTCCACATACAGGGACAGAATTACCTAAATGAGAAATACCTCTCGTTTCGAGTTGGATACGACCCCCCCTCATGGTATCACTAGATGTGGGGAATACAGCCCTTTTTTTGTTCAAGTAAAACCGGCTGGTCAATCCGGAGGTCCGGCGGCAGCACTAACCAGTATAAAGTCAATTAACAGCTTAAAATATGCCAAAGCATGTCTCGTTTATAGCTTCTAAAATAGAGAGAGAGTTCTGTCAGACGCCCCTCCCCCCTGATATGGTAGCATGTCAGCGTCGGTGGTTGGCTCTATGATAAAGTGATACATCATATTTCCCCCGCTCTGATGCGTATTTCATGTATGTTGGGTACCATTCTGGTGGTTAGTGATTACTGAACAGACAATGTAAATTGGGCGATTTATTATGGTACCGAAGCTGGGGGAGTTACTTTGGAAACTCAGTCAGTGTGATAATTTACAGGCTATGTAAGATGGTAAGGTAGTATCATCAGATTCATGACCTGGGGTATTGCTCTTGCAGTTCTAGTTTGGGGAATCCATTCAATGTCCATGCTACGAGGAAACTTAGAGACAACAAGTCATCACTCGTAGATACAATCATCACAGTGAGTTTTCTCATGTTTCTATGATATCTGGATATACTTCAAAACCGTCAGATTTCATCTATACGTATGTACCCCGTCAATCGGTTGATACAACTAGCGGCAAACCTTGGTTTTTCTTTTTCATGGTATGTACCTAGTAATAGCTGTGGATACAGATATTTCTTTTGGTTGACTTTACTTGCCATTGTTGTTTCATCAAGCCAGTGCGGCAAAAGACGTGAATCGCCTCTGTCAACCCGCAATACTCAGCCTAATGTGCGGAATACAAAGGTCTCCTATGCTAACCAAAAATCCATATCTAGTCTGTGCATTTTTGAACCGTGGACTCTCTTGATTGTCTAATGTTTAGTAATTCGTACATCGCATAGCCAGGCTTCATTTACTGAGCCCTAGTCTAGTTTGCTTGTCTACTTATACGCTACTGCGTACACAGCTAAATAAACCTACTTTGCGCATTCCGCGCCCAGGACGATCTTCTGTGTGTGCACCGCTGTACAACGTACAGCGGTGCACATGCAACACTATAACTCATACACATGCGGAGATGCATACATAAAGACTAGGGCCCCGTACACAAATGACTGAACATGGACGCAGACTACCCTTGAATATGTGCCCTCGAATTTCAGGATTACCCATAGTGAGGCGTCTTGGCGGTGCAGCTTTTGAACTCCTGTATGTGACCAACGGTTACATTTTGCAGGGATCGCATAGAAAAAGAACAGGGGATATAGTCCTGATTACTGATTCACCCCATTTGTTCTTGAAGTACTGAATTTGGACGGTCTCTATCACAACATGGTTATAGAAGGTGTACGTACTCACGGAGATATCGATTGTATCTGAAAACTCCGACAAACTATGTACTTTCAATGTATCTTTGTTACAGTCACCAGACAGTTGGGAGGAAGTACTTACATCCCTTGTGTGTGATTTGTGACGTATGAAGTCGGAAATATAGTTAGCGATATAGAGAATTGATGGAGGATTACCATTGCATGACAGAATTCCAATATCAGGATGTGAGTATGTCCGTTTAGATCCGAAGGAAGAATTGTACTTTGTAATGATGTCTATGAGCTGCTGGGGCTGAAGCCATGTACATCTCCCAGAATATACACATGTTTGTATGTACTCCGTGTGTCTAAGTAAATTCTGAAGAAACATATGTACTCATCCATCACAGGTCGTCTTTTTGTGGCGACACGGCAAACGCAGGTACCCAATAGCCCGCCGGGTTTTCCCCGAGCCCTGCAGGTCTCACTAGTGACGTTAAAGAGGTCACCAATATCCACAAAATATAGTCACGCTATTCCATCGCTTCTATGAACCAGTAGGGACATGCCATTGAACCATTTTCTTCGGTAATCATTCTAGAGTGCTCAACAATGAGCCCATTGTGTCCCCTACAATGCGGCAATCGCCATCTCGTGATCATCATGGAATACACTAAATATGTACTAGTGCCACTACGAATATGGACTCCAACAGATCACCTTAATCCAAGTAAACCACAACCTGCGCCCGTATGTCTGTACACAGGGGACCCTAAACGGGGCGAAAGACCGAACTGAATAATTGAACACGAAAACCCTGTCTTGCGGAGAACCGACATGCAGGACAACTGGTAACACTTATATCTGCAACAACAACAACAAGTCTGTGGTGCCCGCTGTCAACCCCGCCTCGTCCATAAACACACCGGTGCACTTAGTCATCGTCCACCATGTTGTCTTCGAGACTAGTCGCCGACGACTGTAAGCGAATTCTACTAGACGAGTCTGACATACAGTACTTTGTCCAAAGTACTTGTGGACTTCTCCGAAGTTTGCTGTAATTCTGCGGCCGCAGGTAGATGCCGGACCGGCAAATTCTCTGACTTGACAGACGTTATCGTGAGGGTAATACATAAGTATGAAAGTATGATGGCGGGGAATAGGCAACGAGACGAGGGATCGAGGGTGTGGCTAAATGATCCCGGGATGTCACACGGCGGGGATACGACGTTTTTAGTTGAGGTCCTTGTATACATGTACAGACGCATACACACAAACGTGTATGTAAGAGGGCACCTATTGGCATGTGCGATGTTTATGTGATATGGATGTGATAGAGGACCTAATGGATGGATACATCTATGTGTTGGTTCTTGAGAGATGACGCCGATTTCAGTCCTTGAGTATACCGGGTACTGTGATCTAGATGATCCGAGACAAGGTGAAGGTACTTGTTTTTCATCTTTAGTACATTCACATTAACTGTATGTACAACTTACACCACAGACAATAACCAGGACTTGAGATTAACACATAAAAAAGGGACGAAGGTGGCGTTTCTACAAATTTAAACGAACCCACGAATCGCTAATTCCTAGTCTTCACAGAAAGTCTCGTGGCTTACTAGAATTCATCATGGAAAATGCCTCTGATAGGATTTAGTTCACATGCACTCACTTCCACTATCTACCATGCATCCCAAATTTCCTTTTTTCTCCAAGTCGTCCAAGCCTATTCTGAGCCGTGACGTAGCTGGGTCTTCTCCATCCATCTTTTCTCCATTGAAATGTCTCATTAAACTATATACAACATATAAATCCGTAAATCTCCATAGTTCTCTCATAAAACCTCCGCATATCTTAAAGTCTCCCGAAGCTAGTTGAAACTATCTCAATTGTCCGTGGAAAGTTTAAAAACAGAATTACCCGCCTTTGTATTGCCATGAAAAAAAAACAACATAGCGCGTCCCCGGCTATGGTCAAACTCAAGGATGATCCCCAGCCGGGTGTAAAGATCCTAGCTTCCAAAACTCACTTGTGTCTTGTTATTTTTCCTTGGGCTCTTCCTATCCCCCCTCTCTCCTAGTGTAAATCAAAGCACAGACGTCAAGCGCTGGGCAACATCTGGGCCGGAAGTTCCATCCGGCGGGGATATGGTTGTCAGCTGAGGAGGGACGGGCGTTTTGTATCATTTTTCGGTGGCTTAGAATGGACTTTACTATGGAATAATTACTAGATCTGTGAGACTGATTGTGCAATCAACACTTGAAAATACAAGTAGTTTTTCATATTTTGATAGGGGGAAGAGGCGGGGATTTTTCATCTTGCTTGGCATTATAGTCTGAGCAACCTCGAGACGAACTCTGTTAGTGAGGGATATCCTGTCTTACTATGTCTTCTAAGGCTGGAAGTCTTCATTGTTTGAGAGAGACGACAAAAATCATCACTAGGTTGTTCCCTTCCCCGGGGATACACCCTACAATATCCGTTTTTGATTAGTCTCGCTAGAAGTCGGCGACCATTGAAATGCCATAAGCCTCATCCTCCATATTTAACAAGAAAAAAAAAACTAAATGAATCCAAGAACCCGGGCCTCGACCCTCAAACGTTCTAAGTACCAACATGAATGTAATCACATGGTCCCTGATACTACAGCATCTCTTGATACTGATTGGTGTACATATATACGAGAGCCCTGGTATTTTAGTGCTATCCTGTCACCAGTTCAAGTTTACAACCAAATTCTGTAGAAACTTCGTCCAATACATGCCCCCACCACTGTGATGTACACATGTGTGTCGAACCTTGTGACAGCTTCATCAGCTACATACTATGCATACGTATGAGGGATCAAAATACTTCCTTGTAAAGGTACGCATGTATTCACCAAGACACCATCTATGTAGATCTTTTACACATAGAGTCAACACGCAATCATACTTAGACCTACGTGCAATATTGTATGTACATCCAGATTTGTAGCCACTCCTGCATATAACTGTATATCTCCGCATAACTGATCGCCATTCCCACATCTCCATCGTCCATGTACTCCATACTGAATGCAACATTATCAAGCACAAGCCAACCCAGCTGGCTATTCCGGGAAATCCTGCTACGTAACCACAAGAAAGGTACATACCCCCTCCTTTAGTTACAGAGGCCCCCCATCTCCATCCCCCTTCAGATCTTGTTACTCCTCCAAGACGGAAATCCCCATAAAGGTGGCGTTGTCGTCGGTCCCGTTATGTGGGTTTCATACCGTGTCTAATCTTCCGTCTGCAGCATGTGGCGGCTTCTTCTTAGCGGCTGGCAGAGTATTACCCAAAAAGGAGATTTTACCTTGTGCAACTATTGATCAGAGTGTGGCGTTTTGAATCGACATGCACTCGTTCGAGGCGAACGAACTAACGAACGGACCTAGATGTCTCGGAAGGCCGTTCGGCGTTCGGTGTACATGGGAACTGTCATTCAAAGGAACCCCTACTATCACTTCAGATGTCATCAGTTCTTGTCCATTTTGAACCAGATTTAACCAGTCTCTCTTTGAGTCTCTCTCTTGGTTACTCATGTTGCTTTCACTTCTGCACCCCTCATTCCTTTGTCTTGGGTCCACCTCTTTGTTGCGCCCGTCCTTCACTACCCCGGCCGGGAACCAATGCATTGCAACATCAGCCCCGTTCATCACTGTGACAGTATAGACCTGAACCGCGTCGTGTCGGACACAAGCACTCGGTTGAGTTACGGCCGCCGTGTAAAGATACCCCGATGCACGTTCTCTAACTACGGACATATGGACATACTCCCTTCAGTTATTCTCATAGGTAGATACATCCCCCCAACACACCGGGAAAAATGTCCCGGGGGCCCAGCCCCGGCCAATGTAACTGAATCCCCCCACTTACATTAATCCATTGTCTCCCTTCGCTGAACCCGCTAACGCCCGGCCGTTACCACATGTCGTTGCTGTAACCTTTCCTTTCATTTATCGTGCCTTTCAGCTTCTAGGACGAGGCTGTCGAAGTCATACTAGACGTAACATTGCGGTATTATTAGCTGCATGAGCACTCTTTCGAAACCCTGACTTGATCGCCTGGCTTTACGGCGATATGTGTGACGGCCTGACGTCGACGCCGTTCGATGAACAAGACGTTTCATTCGCTTGCTCGGCTTTTGACATGCTGACGGGATGGATAGCCACGCTTTGCCATACCATGCCATGCCACGCCACGCCTATCTATGATATGCCATGCTATTCTTTAAGAAAAGATGAAAATAGAGGGAGAGGAGGGTCTATGGTTGTATTTCTCCCTTACTTGCTTCAGTATTGATCAGTGTTTCGTTTTGTGGCCGTTGGAAATAGACGCCCGTAAATATCAAACGGTGTCGTGGGACCGTCACTGTTCCTTCCATCACATGTCTCCACAATCCAGAACCTTTTCGAAATCCTCCCCTAGACACAATCTGTATGTACATACATACATAGACACATACATACATGTGTACATATGCCATCCCATAACATCATAAACTTCCTAGTCTGGCAATTGTAAAAACCAGAATCAAAACCAATCATACTTGACATAGATTCTACCCCCGTACATTTGACCTCCAAACAGGCACATGCAGGTGGCCAAACGCATGTGGCTCCTCTGATTTTCTAGATATGCACTTATATTCACCCCTCTGATGTGTCATTTCTTCCCCACCTAATCGTCAGTAGCTCCTTCATGGCATTTTTCGTTTGTAACTATCCCAACAACTACAAACTACCCAAAAGACCCCATTTGCCACTATACTGTGTCAGTCACAACTCCAGGGCAAATATACTTAGCCCCAAATATATGATGCCTGGAATACATGTCCATCACTACATATGTCGAGTCGCATATAGGTCCTTACAAACAGATGGGGTTGCATTCGCTTCGTCGTGGTGAAGGCTGCCAACCGAAGTAGTGCATATCTGTTATACGGGTGTTTGCTCGACAGATCCGTCGAGGCTGCTAACAATGTCGCGCTGTCAGGGCTAGAACCGCTTGCTGACTGCATCATATGCCACCGGAAGAAATAGCGGTGACTGTTGTTAGGCCCCGCCGACCAACCACTTTGATTAGTTTACCGAAAAATCGTTGGCTATCTTTGTTTGTCGGATTCGCTTATAATTTTGTCCCGATCGAGTAGTGTCAGACTCCCGGCACATATATGGTTTCACTCGGTGTTGATCGCACTCTTGGTATTGTTAGCCCGCGGTCCTCAGTCAGCCCTTGATTTTATGGCCATGTTGTCAACTCTAGTGACGTCCATGTCATGTATTTCTTGATATGTATCAGTTCACGCCCCCCATGTATCACAAGCCCCTACTCGTGACATGAACGGTCTCTCGGCTTCCACGCTCTAGACATCACGACATAGATACAAGCCTACCCTACATATCCTCTAAGAAATGCCTTCCATTTTCATACACTAGGAATGTGACCCAAGTAGCTGGCAAAACTCTAAACACGCCCGGTCCCAGTCCCCGATAGAAGCCTCTCGCGCCCTCCTCCCTCCAAATCCTCGCCACCACGCCCCTAACGCCACGTCCAAACCTCTTCTCAGCTTCATAGTTTTGCACTCGAGCTCGGACAACCTGATACGGATACGTTACTATGCCAGCCACTAGTTTTGCCACCGTCGATATCACCACTGTCCCCTGATTATCAAGACGGCGTCGCCGTGTGTCTGTATCCGCGGCTCCAGGGAGAATGTGGCTAGCCTGGGCCGCAAGATACATTTTCTTGAGAGGGTCGTAAATTGTAAACTGAACTGCGCCATGAAGAACCCCCACCAGGCTAATCAACACGCCCTTATAGAAGCCTTGAAGTCCTTCCGCCCGCCAAATACACCGGATGCCGTCACCCATCCCACGGTACGCCCCTTTCTCACCGCCATCAGAGCTTAACATTCGCGTCTTAAGTACCCATATGGGATTGGTCAACATGGTAGTAGTTGCCCCCGCCATGGCAGACGCGGTAAAGTACTCCCATGGGGCGAGATGATGGTCGTGAGGGTCCTGTACACTTGATATGCCATGCCTCATAGAGAGAAAGTGCTCATAACGTGATTTGAAAAAGAAAAAGGATGCCCAGCCGGCAGCGTTTCCAACAAGGTTGGGGGTGAGGCCTCGATAGAGCGCGGCGAGTGAGTTCTTTTGTTCGGTCAAGTGACGGAAAATAGAACGGGCCGTCGGTGAAGGAGCCCCAGATGTGATGGATTGGCGGTGGACTACAAACAGTTAGTGATATGTTGCAAACAGTCATTCTCGGGTTATTTCTTACTCTGCATCCGCGTTTTCACAATGTCTAGCGGGTGGACCGCCAGAGTAGCGGTAGATCCCGCTGTAAGTCCAGCTATGGATTCAATGCTTGCTCGTGAGAGTGTAGATTCTCGTGTAGCCATGGTTGAATGATCTTTAGTATAAATGAATGTACGCCTGATATAGGCCGAAAGGAAGGAACAAAACGATCAAGAAATATACAGCCCTCGAAATTCGCTTCACTGCACCATTTTGTTGTAATTTGAAAGGTATTTGTGTCGTCTTCACGTAGTATTGGTATGTTTATGGTCAGTGTAAATGAAATTTGGAGCATTGCCATTTTTTACGATTTGTAATTAACAGGGTTCTCAAGGGTTACAGTGGCATCGTCGACGTCATGGGTAAATCGACATTGATCTTGTTGTTGACGACGTCGTTGAACTAGTTCACTCGACACATACGCACACGAGACACGCACACGATATCCAAAGACCCCCAGAATAATGTTTTACAAAATCTTCATTAACAAAACAATGCAACCTGCGCTTCAGCGCCCTCAGATCCTATGATACAATGGACCCAACAACGCAACATGTAAATGTCCCGAGTTGTCGTTGTTGGCCCGGCGTCCGGTTATTCTACACCGGTAGTCTTTGTGATGTTACAAATGAATGGGTATTGGTCGTCCCGGTCGTACATGTTGACTTGTCTTGGTATTTAAGAGAGGGGAGAAAGAAGACTATAGCTTAGTTAGTAACTAGACTAGAGACATGAAATAATAGAAGTCGACATACCGGATAACCGAGGGACGGGGCTCGCTGCGGGTAATGCCTGTGATAGGTTAGTATTGTTTCGCTTGTTGTAGTGGGTCGTATCGGAGTCGGGGCGGGACCGCAGCTTGTCTCCGGAAGGGGTCGAGTGTGCATACCGAGGTACAGAATGAAGGGAATGTAGCCGCTATATTATGTTAGTACTCACATCCAACTACGTCAGCCAAATCCCCCATGTTGAACTTACTAGTGAACGACAACCTGCGACACGTCGATAAGACGGCCGATGCGCTCCTATACCCAAAAGTCAGCCACAACCACCCCCTCAATAATATCGTCCAACAAACAAACCTTGGTCTCTTCCGAAAGCGAAAACATTGTGAATACTGCGGGAAATTGTCGAGGCGCAAAAGAGTGTCAGTCGCAAAGTCAACTCGTCGTTCACGTCACTATCGTCACCAAAACTTTTCGAGCCTTGCATTTAGAGTGGGGTCCTTGTATTTACTCTAGGGTTAACTTCAGCCGATCTATAACCCTATTCATCGTGGGCGGGGTTGCGTTGTAACGTGAATGACGCACCTTGTGAAACCATGTCGAAAATTGATGAGCATGGGTTTAGATGAATGTAGCTGTGTAAGAGTGCTTGTGATAGAGGCTATTTTGGGACAAGAGAGTCGAGTTAAAATATTCAAGATGGCTACCGTTGACGTCTCTGTTAACTATGTCTCTACGGGGGCAAACAGACATTCTGCTGTCGCCGATTGGAGTTCTAAAGGGCTTGTTGCGTATGGTGCAGATGTCAATATTGCGCTATGGCGTCCAAATGTAAGTGTTTGCATACTGAGATATCCATGGAAAACCAGGATACTAACGAACCTAGGCTGAAACCCCCAAGGGTGTTATTGCTCTTTTGAAGGGACACAAAGATATTGTCAAGGCTGTCAAGTTCATCCCACAATTGGGGACATCAAGTAACGATGATATCCTGGTGACTGGTGCCGATGATAACTCACTCAAGCTGTGGTCTCTTGACGAGTCTACAGAAAAGTATGAGTGTATTCAGACTGTGACTGAGCACACCGCTCCTATTCACTGCATTGCAATCCTCAAGTCAACCAGCTACAAGAACGGAATCTATTTGGCTTCCGGAAGTGCCGACTCTACCATTCGGATATGGAAGTTCCAAGACCGCGCCTTAAGCTTGATCCAAACCATCACCACGGCCCCAAGATTCTTCCCTCTTGCTCTCGCTTTGTCCGCACTTGACACTTCGGATGACACTTTGGTATTGTCTGCCGCTGGAACCAAGACATTCGTTCAAATTTACGTCGCTCCATTGTCGGCTACTGAGGCGCCAGTATTAACCCTGCAAAGCACATTAACCGGCCACGAAGGCTGGATTCGCTCTCTTGAGTTTGTCAGAGAGACTTCAGAGCCAACTAGTGACCTACTCTTGTCATCTGCCAGTCAAGACAAGTATATCCGTATCTGGCGTCTCCACCAAGGTGAGGCTCTGCCTGAAAAGCCCAAGACAGCGACATCAGCCACCTATCTCCCCGGAAAGTCTCCCTCAAACAAGGCACACATCCTCAAGTCGGGCGACAAGACATTTTCAGTCACATTCGAAGCCCTCCTTTTGGGTCACGAAGACTGGATTTACACTGCCCAGTGGCTTACTAGCCCTAATGCCAAGCCTAAGCTTCTGTCAACATCTGCAGATAATACCCTTGCTATCTGGGAGCCTGATGCCGACTCTGGTATTTGGATCAGTATGGTTCGTTTGGGTGAGATTTCCAGAGAGAAGGGTGCGACAACTGCCACTGGAAGTACCGGTGGTTTCTGGACCGGCCTGTGGTCTCCAGAAGGTACGTCCGTTATCTGCCTTGGGCGCACTGGCTCGTGGCGTCGTTGGACTTACGAAGCCTTGACGGATATGTGGAGACAATCCATTGGAATTTCTGGCCACGTGAAGCCAGTAACTGGTGTATCGTGGGCTGGAAATGGAGGCTACCTCCTTTCTACATCTACGGATCAAACCACAAGACTACATGCCCCATGGACAAAGGGCGCCAATAACAAGGGAAGATCATGGCACGAGATGGCTAGACCTCAAATCCACGGTTACGATTTAAACTGCATCGACAGCCTAGGAGATTCACAGTTCGTCTCAGGTGCCGACGAAAAGCTCATGCGTGTCTTTGCCGAGCCCAAGGCCGTTGCAACTCTTCTCCATCAGCTATCTGGTACCGCAGAAGCATCTGACGCCATGCCTAATGCCGCCAACATGCCCGTCCTGGGTCTTTCCAACAAAGCCATTGAAGCCGACCCAACGCCAGAAGCCGAGGCGCCAAAACCCTCGCTGGATACTGCACACCCACCCTTTGAAGATTCGCTCTCCCGCCATACCCTTTGGCCCGAGGTAGAAAAGCTCTACGGCCACGGTTACGAAATTTCTTGCCTGGCTGCATCCCACGATGGCTCGCTCATCGCCAGTGCCTGCAAGGCCACGTCCACCAACCATGCCGTCATCCGTCTTTTTGAGACCACAAAGTGGACGGAGATTAGACCGCCTCTCACCGCACACTCCCTCACAGCGGCTCGTGTCCGCTTCTCAAGAGACGACAAAATGTTACTCTCAGTAGGACGTGACAGACAATGGGCTATATTCGAGAAGGGAGCGGACGGTTTCGCCGTTAAACAGACTAACCCCAAGGGCCACACTCGAATGATTTTGGATGCGGCCTGGGCGGAATGTGTCAGTCCAAGAGGGTTTGCCACTGCGGGCAGAGATAAAAAGGTGAACCTATGGGTTGAAAAAGCCGGCCAATTCATTGCTGGTGGGAATGTTGCGTTCGATGGACCCATTACTGCCATCGATTTCATGGCTACCGAAGATGCCAATAGGCAGATTCTGGCGGTGGGGTTGGAATCCGGCAAGCTCTGGATCGTTGTATTGAAGTTTACTGAGACAGTGGAGGTGGTTGAGAAGCTGGAAATAGCAGACAAGTACTGTCTGCCCAAGACCGTGTTACAAGTGTCTTGGCAGCCAAGGAAGACAACGGATGAATCTAAGGTCTTGGCCGTGGCTGGTGATGATACCTCGTTGAGATTATATACCATCAACGGTCTGTAAAATAGTACGATAGAACAAAAGAAGAAATTACGATATCATGTATTCCAGGTACACAAACATACATATTTATTATGCGGCTTCGCTGACCGTCAAACCAATCTATATCCGATCATAAAACATATCAGCCCAGGTATTATCAAACAGGCTCCCCTCATCCACTAAACATGATCCCACGGCACTCGTCTATCATTAACCCGCCTACAACTCCTGCTTGGTCGTGATAGCAGTAGTCGCAGCATCCACAACGTTCTGCGCAGCCGACTTAGCCAACAAGACGATATCAGCGACGTCCTCACCATGCGCATAGAACCACGCGCGCTGGACAAGGAACTTAATGTATTGGGGAAGATAGAGAAGGGTACCGAGACAGCCGAGGGAGACCAGAAGGAAGAGAATAGTGTCTACCAAAAAGAAATCAGTGTCAGATCATGGGTTTCTGGAGGCGGGGTACCAAGATATATCAAGGGAACATGGTGGTTGACATGTGAAACCCTTGACAAGACAAGGCGACTTACAGAAAAGGAACCGCTCAAATGGCGTGTACATGTTAACCGCAAAGCTAACCTCGATCTGGTACACCTTGCGGTTAATGAACTTGATAATGGGACTCTGCGCCATGATGTCGTATACGTCGTGGTATTAACGGTCTCGCTAGTGACGAAGAGAGGGGGGTACAGTTGGCCGCGTGCAAAGAGACAACAAAAGAAGGACAAGAAAACTTAATAAATACAAAAAGATGTATAGCTTGCAACTACGGCGCGTCCGGACACCCCAATGTGGCCCAAATAGGATAGGAAAGAAGGAAAATTAGTTCTAGATGATACAATTCGTTCGTCGCGCAAGTCGCCACGCTTCAATTAAGCCAAATGTAGAAAAAAAAACAAGATAGGGGAACGTAGTTAGATCAAAAAGTCCCAAATTAAAACAATATATAGATTAAAAAAGTAGCTTAAAAGTGCGAAACACAATAAAAAAGAAGGTACAGAATGGGCGAAATCAACCTCTAAATATCCAAAACTCTGGAAACAACACTTTACTCAAAAGTGTTTACTCCCGTGTGTCCACCGAAAATCAGCGCATTCCCCCGTCGGTAACCCCCCGACCGACCAAACAGCGCAGCGCTCAAAAAAACAACATACCCTAGTATACCCTAGATCTTATCTAATCGCCCCACGCAACCGATCCAGGAACCTCAGCAGTATCAAGAGCCGCCGCGACATGAACTAAGACCGACCACAACCATCCATCAACCCAATCCCGAACTCCAAGCTGGCCGGAAAAGGATGCAATCAAGAACATTAGTCCGTTTAGGGGCGTTTCGGCTAGCCGCACCACCGGCTACGCTCCCAACTCCGTCCCCGGTCTCCACTGTCCGCGCCTTCACCATCTCACATAACCCCGCCAAGAACATGCCGCCACGACCAAAACCACCACCAGAGCTAGAAATTGAAGAGAACTTTCTACGGGGCAGTGGGCCAGGCGGACAAAAGATTGTACGCCGCTGTAACCTTACATTCATATTGCTCCATGATTCCTAACATAAACTATTTCTTTCGAACAGAACAAAACCGCATCGGCGGTCCAACTTAAACATATACCTACCGGAATCGTTGTAAAGTCTCAGGCAACCCGTTCAAGAATACAAAATCGCAAGATTGCGCGCGAGATATTGGCGCAAAAGCTGGACGAACTTCGGAGTGGAGATTTATCTAGATCGAAGATCGTTGGTGCGGTTAAAAAGAAGCGCGCAGACTCTGCTGCAAAGAAATCTCGTCGCAAGTATCGTGCCTTGGAGGAACAAAGTGAGGCGGAGGATGGCGATGGAACAGAACCAGCCAACATGGTGACCGAAGTTGAATCGAAAGAGCCAATAATCCCAGCCGGACCAGAGATTCGCTCTAGGCGTATCGAAGACCTGTAAGAGGCTCGATGGAGCCATGGTATACACAGAACAACTCTATAATAATCACATTACATTACACACCAAAGTACAGAATACAAAAGATATCGTGAGAAAGAAATCATGAAATTTAGAGGAAAAAAATAACAGACATAAAAGTTCTTCCTGGGCGTACAAGACAGCGCAAAACAAAAAGATAACAAGAGTAAAAAAGAAATAAGAAAAGTTATAACCTCCTACCAGGCCAGACCCTTTTGAAAGAGATAATCGGTCCTCATCAATGTCGCTAATATGTAGAAATGGCGGACGTAAAATGGTGCCGGCCAACAGATGCGACTAGATCTATACCATCAGAGACTACCCAATCAAGCAGTCCCAAATGGTACAAACAAGGCCATTAGCAGTACAAACACAGACAGACTACTCACTCGAGTCGTAATGTCAAAAACAAGGAAATAATGTAATTTAAGGTTTGTATTGCGGCGCTGCAACTGATCAGGGCACTCCTGTTAGCCCACCATATTACTCTATATAACACCCACCAAAAACCGTTTACACACCTTAGAAGCACTTGCGGTGAACGATCGAAGGACCGCTCTCGTCGTACTCCTGCTTGGAGATCCACATCTGCTGGAAAGTGGACAGAGAAGCCAGAATGGAACCACCGATCCAGACGGAGTACTTGCGCTCGGGAGGAGCAATGATCTTGACCTTCATGGAAGAAGGAGCAAGAGCAGAAATCTCCTTCTGCATACGGTCGGAGAGACCGGGGTACATAGTGGTACCACCAGACATGACGATGTTGCCGTACAGATCCTTACGGACATCGACATCGCACTTCATGATTGACTGCCAAGTGGTAACGTGGATACCACCAGACTCAAGACCCAGGACAGAGGGCTGGAAGAGAGCCTCGGGAGCACGGAAACGCTCGTTACCGATAGTGATGACCTGACCGTCAGGAAGCTCGTAAGACTTCTCGAGGGTGGAGGAGTGAGCAGCGGTCTGGATCTCCTGGTCGAAGTCAAGAGCGACGTAGCAAAGCTTCTCCTTGATGTCACGAACAATTTCGCGCTCGGCGGTGGTGGAGAAAGAGTAACCACGCTCGGCAAGAATCTTCATGAGGTAGTCGGTAAGATCGCGACCAGCCATGTCGACACGGGCAATGGCCTGGGGAAGGGCGAAACCCTCGTAGATAGGAACAACGTGAGTGACACCATCACCGGAATCCAGAACAATACCGGTGGTACGACCGGAGGCGTACAGAGACAGAACAGCCTGGATAGAGACGTAGAAAGCGGGAGCGTTGAAGGTCTCGAAGACAATCTGGGTCATCTTCTCACGGTTGGACTTGGGGTTGATAGGGGCCTCGGTGAGCAGGACGGGGTGCTCCTCGGGGGCGACACGAAGCTCGTTGTAGAAAGTGTGGTGCCAAATCTTCTCCATGTCATCCCAGTTGGTAACAACACCGTGCTCAATGGGGTAGCGCAGAGTCAGGATACCTCTCTTGGACTGGGCCTCATCACCAACGTACGAGTCCTTCTGACCCATACCAATCATGATACTGCATTCAGGTAACACCAAACGTTAGTGGGAGCTCTATGTAGTGATGCGACCAGGGAGCAATCCAACGCAGGAAGGCCGTTGTGGAGCTCAGCGGGCCAACACGCCAGGATGTATTCCTATTAGGAAAGGGGGGCTGTAAATAAGTAACTTACCCATGGTGTCTGGGGCGACCAACGATCGAGGCTGATATTCATGTTAGTATTGATGTCTTGAAATAGTGCTCGTTTTTAGACCAATACACCCAATGCGGTTGGGCATTGGGCGCTATTGTCTGACAACACTAGAGCGAAGCGGGGTATTTTAACTTACGGAAAACAGCACGAGGGGCATCGTCACCGGCGAAACCGGCCTTGCACATGCCGGAGCTATTAAAAACAGTCAGAAAACCATAATTGGTGAGTAAAAACAGCAACACCCAATCTATCCACCACGCGCATCCATAATCGAAAGTGTATCTTCGTTGGGCAGCAATTGATTGCGGGGCACACGTAGTGGCGGATAGGGGGTGTTGAGTGGCCTGTGTCCCAAAGGACAGCAAGCTTGTTTTATAGCGCGAGAGCTTGTCTTACCCGTTGTCGATGACGAGGGCAGCAACTTCCTCTATAGTAATGAATAGACATGTTAGTTAACTTGTTTGTGTTGTTTTGGGGCCGGCCGATGTGGTGATAGTTCGAGGCTGACGCGCCCGAATTAGGTATACCACTTATGAGGCGACGGAGATGGACATCGTGTCCAACAGGTATAAACTAACCTTCCATTGTGGCGGTTGTGATGTGTTAACGTAAAGGTAAAAAAGTGACAAAGGTGGTATTAAAAGTGCTCTCACGATATCCTGATCGAGGAGCCTAAGAAGAACAGCAAAAGATGGATGATGATGAAGACGAGGCTATTTACAAGCTGAAAGAGAAGGAAAGAAGAAGAAGAGTACTGTTTCTTTTGGGGTGGCGGTAGGAGAACTAAGAAAGGAATGGAGCGTACGGGGTGGTCCAAATTTATCTAGTGGGGAGGTCAACTAAAGGTAAGAACGTATGCTGCCTATGTCCGTGCTTGTACACAAGCTCAGGTACCTGACCTCGCTGTGTCCCGGCCAAAAGGTACATGGAGCTTTCTACAACAGCCACCTTGGCGAATAGGGGATACTATCGTCGCACTGTATACATGAGCCCCTGAGTTTATGCCGCTAGGAAGGTGTCCATGGGTAGTCTTAGGCTGGTACAGAAGCGGCATTCTGGTGAATTTAGCGAGCTACTATAGGGGCGTGGCTCCACCATGTGCCCTGAATTCCATGTACACAGTGTTTGGTGGCTGGGGGCTAATGTACTTCAGCATGCGTTCTCACTGCGAAAAGGTACGTGATCATACACAGTGTCGTCAAGCATTCACGATCTATTGCCATAGACCCATAGCTGGCCTGGAAGCCCTGTATGGAAGCTTTGTAAATGTTCTAAAGCCCATAGACAGGTACCAGTACCTCCATGCCAGGCATCCGTCTGGTGCAACGGTTTAGCGCGCATGTCCATAGTATTAGAGCGGACATCGGTGAAGAGGACACGATAGCAGGGCCCGGGTCGTGTGCTCCGTAGCAACTAGCTCCGCTCGGTCAAGAAGGTAAAAACATTGAAGGGGCAGCGGGGAAGGAGGAGGCAGGTACGAAATGAGGGTGGGCAGGGCGGATGCAGTAGTTGTCTGGGGTCGTGGATAGATTGGGGGTGGGCAGCTGCCGGAGTTCGATAGGAATGGAGCCGTGCAGCGGGGTGAAAGAGACGATAACTGCTGAAGCCCAAATCAGGCCCCGAGTGAATTCGGGATGCCTCTGTGTTAGCTCCGCACGTGAGATTACACCCTGCATATCAGCATTGTAGAAACACAGGAGGTGCATTTGACTTGTGCTGATGTGGGTTGAATTGCATGCCACGCAGAGACAAGTGACGGTGATGACAATGTATGGAGCCATTGCGCATTACATGTCACCGAGGCGATCCATTATGATGGTTCATTTGACACAGACTTGTTGGTAATGGTGTTTCCATAAGCATTGGCATTATAGATGTTCTGGAAGGCTGCTATTTCCCATTTTCAAGCATCAAATGTTGGTAATTTGTTCCTCTTTCATAGAGACATGTATTTTGGTGCAACATGACGAGGAGGGGTCATTTCAGGTATAGTGGGCTGTCAGCTCCAATTTGTGAGTTGTTGCTTTTTCTAGCACAACCCAACTACACATCAAACAGTTGAGGAGAGGGATGACCCCGCAACACTGGCAGTTGGTGCAACTTAATCAACCAGGCATATCAACAGAAGCTTAACAATTGCTACTCGTGACACGTTAAACTACGAGGTCATCCCACGCATACAAACCAAGTGGCGATATCTAAGTATAATCGCCTGCCGCGCCATCCAACAAAGGCGCAGGCGGAGCGTTCCCCACTTCATCCTCTTGAGCCTGATGGCCAAACAACTGGTTACGACTTATTTGCGTACGTGTTGGAGTAATGTCAGCAGTAATTGTGTCCAGCTTTTGTACTTCGCCGAAATGATTAAGCCGTTTCCCGGCCATTGGCATCCAAATGCACCTTGTGCTGGCCGCGTTTCTCTCGTACCTCCGAACAAGATATTTGTTAGGCCGCGGGATATAGACAAGCCCTATGATTCCGATTCCCAGCCCCACCGCGCGTGTCTCCTGCATTGGCCAATGTGCGCCGTGTTCCTGAGATGGAGCGGATCCACCATAAGCTCTGCAGCTTGTCAACGTCCCCAAATATATTGAAAGCCTACGAGATTACAGAATGCATGACTTCTTTGTGCTTTGAGTGTACATGCGCAACGCAATGGGCAACGGATTTCGTGTGCTTCGGTTGGTATTGGTGGCTTGCGCGGACCCCGAGAGATCGTCAATTCGGCTTCTAAATGCTCTATAGCTACAACAATATTTGTTGCACCCAAAAGGATCGAGTCTTCCAGCCATCACGACAAGGGGATCACGAAACCTCATTTTAACGAAAAAACTCGTAGGCTGGAGAAACGGATGAACACAATTCGCTTGACTAGAATATGATATCAAAATGGCTGGACTTCAAAGCAAGGCAATGAGATGGACCTTCCCCTTTATCGGGTAGGCCTGCATGATGGCGTTTCGGGGTCAGCACGGAAGATCACTTGCATGCGAATATATGAGCATCTTCCGAGGGTCAAGTCCGCTACATCAAGCTCGTTCACCCCGCGGAGCTACCTAATGGCTGCACCCCCTAAATGGCTTCGGGTCTGCCGCCTAACTCCCTGCAGAGTTAGTCGTATTGTGAACAATCAGTAGGTTGCCACCGTCAAGATGATAATTGGCCCCGCCGGACGGCTCGGGAGCTCTCGGCGCGCGACATATATATCTAAAACCCGCCGCCGAAACTAGTTGACGTGGCGAACCTCCCGGTGGGTTCGCAGGGCCAATTGACTCAGCTAGGAGTGTTGGAGCTTCAACCTGGAATTCCTATGAGTGGAGCCAAATGTTGTTGGACGGATCAGGCAGAAGAATAGCCAACCAGCACAGCCTCGCCATTTATACTGGATCAACTTGGAGAACTTGATCACGTATGCCCATGTGTGGTACTTCAACTAAGGCCTTTGTTGAAAACAAGTTCATTACGCGGCTCTACAAGCTAAACGGAAATGTCCAAGATATCACGGCAGATTCTCAGCCTCATGGTCTAGAAATTGAGCACCTCAAGCTAATCCAGTGTCAAATGACTATTACTTGCGGCGGTATCAGGGGGTTGGCTTTCTCACCCCAGCAAAGCTCTGTGCATAACCACAGCACCTGGCTTCTTCCCAGTGGACACACCTGGTTCCATGGAACATCTCGAAATACCCAGGACCCAGTGCGTTCAGGAACCCGAGCTACTAAACCACTTCACCTAACCCTGTGACAAGTGGGGGCATGTTTGCATTATGGGATGGGTGCAGGTTCATTATGGAGCACATATTCTACTTTCCTATTTCGGATGATCCCCAATGCTGTTCTTATCGAACCCTTATTTATGACATGTTACAAAGGGTTATCGGCTACAGTAGTCTTTAGCTCCATTTGGAAAAATCGGGAACTTTCATGAAGGTTCCAGAAGTGGATAAATGGTTATAAAGGGTATCTACGAATTTGGTCCACAGCAGAGTGACGCATTCAATCTATATACACACCGTCATACCTAACTTTATTGACATTGTTTATAAAAACCACAGAGTACATTTTAGAAGCTATCTTCATTCAAACGTCTTCACTTTTCACTTTACATTAACATAAATCGACTACCTACCTTACCCCACCTCTCATCATGGGTGACAAAGCTTTGCAAGACCTTCTCAAATGGAGTATCCAAGCCTCGGACCCAAATGTTCCGGCAGAGAAACGGTCTCAATTGACCCCCGAGGTCATTGCCTCTCTCATGGGCGGCCCTTCCGAGCCCGAGCTCATGATTGCCGCCATGGAGGTTGTCACTTCTGAGGACCCCGAGGTTGATCTCGAATCAAAGATCACTGCCATGGACAACTTTGAGCAAATGATCGAAAACTTGGACAATGCCAACAACATGGTCAACCTGAAGCTCTGGGCCCCATTGTTAACTGTTCTGGACTCTCCAGAGGCCGAGCTCCGTCGCATGGCATTGTGGTGCGTCGGAACTGCCATCCAGAACAACGTCAAAAGCCAACAGGCCTTCCTTGAAACTGGCGGCATGCCTAAGTTGGTGTCGTTAGCTATTGACGAAAAGGAAGACAAGACGGTGCGCAAGAAGGCCGTCTACGCTCTCAGCTCATCGTGCCGCAACTTCCAACCGGCCATGGACCAGATTGTGGAGGAACTGGGCAAGCATGGCAAGTTGTATGGTAACATCAATGCTGAGGATATGGATCAAGTCGACACTGTTATTCTCCCATTGAAGGAGGCCCTTGTCTAAACCAACAAAACAGATAAAAGGATACATATTGGCGTTTTTGGAGTTTAATTTGGTCTGGTCTACACGATATGATGATTAAGGAATGGGAATTAGGACACACGGTTACGGATTGAATGCAAGACAATGTCTACCAGCCATTCCAAGCTATATTTTGGTCATAAAAGGAAAAGAAAGAAATACATTGATTCTGTTTTACAGTACCACAAAACAATACTCATACATGATACACCCGATTTTGTGAACAAAAAGATACTCCGCCATCGTGGTGGTATCTCCAACCACAATCTATAGCCCCGTAGTGGGACAACAACTAGAACTTGCCAGTCATGTGAACGCCCAGAGTCTGCATAAGCAATCTAGCTTGTCTATCAGAGTTGGCAGACGTACGGACAGTAATATGCAGACCAGGAATCATCTTGGAAGGATACATCTATGAAATAGTTAGAAGAAATGCATATAATAATTTACAGAAAAAACTTACATCGTAGTTGATACCAATTTCTGGGAAGTGAGCCATGTCGGAGGGGTTCAGACCCCACATGATGTCACCGCTACCGTTACCCTTGCCCACGATACCCGGCCAATCTTTGATCTTGGGGAAAACCACAGTAACCAATTTGTCGATGAATTCGTACGCCTGGTGACCGAAAATATCAGTCTTGCAACCACAAAGCTCGCCCTGCTTAATCTTCCACTGTGATACTTGGTTCTTGATCCAAGTGACCTTGGGCATGCGGCCACTGATAGCCATCATTACAGCACGAGAAACGGCAATGTATCCAGGGTCCTGAGTAGCTTGTGGCTGGAAAATGTGAAGATGCACTGAAGTGATCTCGGGAATGTTGTTGAACTTGACACCCTTCTCGATCAAGGTGAGGTTGTTGGTACCACGGGGGCCACGCAGAGGACGGTTCGCATGGTATGGCGACGAGTCATCCCAGGAACGGAGACGTTCACGCTCAGGCTTAGCTGGAGTGCCGGGGATAGTATGTTGGTAGGCAAGCGTCAAGATATCCGAGGCTATCGTGTGTTGGTAGGTTTCAAGAAGACGGGGATGGTTGAAAGGGCCGGGAAGGAAGTTGCGCGAGATCGGATCTGTGGCTTCGGGACTCTGGACGGGATGCAATGGACCACGATCGTACTTTGGGGGATGGTACTGGAAACTATGGTGGCAGATTTTTGTCAGTAAATGTAACCTAGTAGTACTATCATGATTTTTCACAAATCAAGTTTACCGGGAGCACATACCGCTTTCCGGGAAGCTGCTTCGCTTCTTCAGGTGAAGCAGCCCTTCTATTCTGGAACTTCCGGATGATTTCTTCTGTTGGAAGAGGCGTAGCCATTGAACTGTTCGATTCGATATTGTCGAGCGGGTTGCTAGCCAACCGGCTGCTGGCGGAGAAGCATCTGGTGCCGGCAGGAACCTGCGATCTTATGGCAGAGCGCAACAACATGCGGCTAGTCATAATGCCTCCTGTGGTCATTCTGTCGTCCTTTCTTGAGGATTTAGGGCACAGATGTCGTCAATTCGTTCAACAGTTTCCGCTGGTGACGTCGCCCATGAACGACTTTTGCGCCAATGTCAAAAACTCATGATAACGCCACACTGTAAGTTTAGGACGCCACAATATCATATGTGGCGCATGTTGTTATGTTAAACAACCCTTGCGATGTTACAATAACCCTTTCATTGATGATGTATAAACCGACTGTTAGCGATAAAGATATGACGTTTTAGTATCGTCATAGTAATATCAGCTCATATTCTTAGTGTACATCCTAAAGTCCCGATCCTCTCTGAAAATAGCCATTGGCCCGGCTTAGTTCTTGGAGACTATGAGGTCATTTGGCACGAATTCTCAGACATTTAGTTTGACTATTGTGCCGTATAATCCCATAAATCGCCTGGCACTCTACAATAGCTGTCTTGACGGCCCGAACCGCGTCTCTGAATTGTGTGGATCTATGCCAAAACTTCAAACACGCAATATATACCACGCTCGTTTAGTTGTCCGGGTAGATGGCATCTGACAACCATTAGGTGTTGTAATAAACGATTGGCCCATTGTGGTACCTTCCATATAAACTAGTCTTCACCACTTCTGTTTTCACAATTCAAACTTAAACTTAAACTTTTTTTCCCGACCAAAATATTATTTGCGAAGCCCAAAAAAACCCGTTTGTTCTTCTTATCTGTTCAGCCCAGTTTCTTAGAACAATATTGTCAAACTCCGTCTGGTTTACATATTATAGCGACAAAGGTGACCTGCCCCAATTTCACTTTTGACTTTGCCCACATAAGCGGCACACTCGACTTGCCATTTACAACCCTGGCAGTGCTGCAGAGCTCGCGGCAAACCGCGCACCGATTCCATCACACCTTGTGCTGTCATACTCGACAAAACCGACCTATATTTTTTTCGCTACCTTTTACAGACGAAACGTCCTCTTATACGACTCGACTTTCCGTCATCTATTTCTGCCACACATTGAGTCAAGCTTCCCCGCAATTGGCCTTCCAAGTACACTGACCCAGCCCTGAGCGCTTGTTGGTGACCTTCTTTCTCAACCAAGCACTTTGTGCCCTGGCAAGCCGATTGATTGGAAACCGCTTGTGACTAGGGTTGTGACGTCGAAGTCAAGTACACATACACTTCGATCAACATATTTGAGTGTCGACAGTGTGCCCCTTCATGGGATGGCATGTGCTCCGATAATTGATTCCCTTGACCGCAAACTATCATCGAAGCTTTGATTGGTGCTTTGCGCCTCTTACCGAAGCCTGCTAGATACATTTTACACAATGAAGGCCATCTTTAAGCAGCGCGACCGGGTCGCGACATCTGCAATGGATAGCGAAAAGAACACCGAACGAGAATTACCAGTAAAGCCACAATCAGACCATACAAACAAGGTAAGAAAACCCAGGAGTGATGTCAGATACATGCGACTGCAACAAACTATGGCTATTACTTCACCACAAATTTATGTTTGCTGACGCTCTTGTATTTTCTTCGCAGCTTATGTCTAAACCATCCTCTATGTTTAATTCACTGTTTAGTGATAAGGATAAAGACAAAGACAAGGAAAAGAAGGATAAAATCGTGTCGGAGAAGAGCCCATCAGAGCAAACCGAACTTCTTAAGGTCTGTTACTCATCAAGTTATCCACATTATATAAAGGTTGTGTCTACATTTGTTGTATTATGTACTGATATATTGGCTTGTTACAGATTTCTGCCATCAAGACCCGGCTGAGGGAGTTGGATCTACCCATTCCTCCAGACTATGTGATACGTAATGTATCCAAGACCCCAACGGCAGCCGGCGACGTTGATCGGACCACACGGTACCTTGAAGCACAGCATATGGCTGTCAACGGTATTGTAAAGGCATATGATCCCAACGTCACGTTGAAGGGGGCACGGAACCGTAATGGGGTCACATGTTACCTGGATTCCCTCTTGTTTGCCATGTTCACTAGATTGGACGCTTTTGAGTTTATGCTCAAGGAAGACCCAAAGGACGAGAACAGCCGTGAACTTGCTGTCTTAATAAGAACTTGGGTCAGCTTGCTGCGGTCTGGCACTTTGATCGAAGTAGACATGGTAAGTCGTTGAAATATTTAGGTTCTTCGTGGTAGCAGCTAACATTGACATAGATGCAAAAAGTCCAGGAATGCCTTAAGAAGTGTGGGTGGGAAGCTTCCGAATCAGAGCAACAGGACACATCGGAAGCTTTCGGGTTCATCACGGAATGTCTTGCACTACCCCTTTTGCGCCTACAAGTTGACCTGTACCACCAGGGCAAGAAAGACGATGGAGACCAGAAGCTCATTGAGGAGAGGTTGGTGAACGTCGCTGTACCTGAGCTGCCCTCAGGCCAGTCTGTCCGACTGGAAGACTGCTTGACCGATTACTTCAATAGTAACGTGGAAGTCGAGCGGCAACAAGAGAGCGAGAAGACCAACCGGCCCGTAACTCGGCGTGGTTCTTGGTCAAATGGGGGTTCCAGAGAGAGACGATCTAGTGATCACACAGATCTGGAAATCCCTCCATTGCCACGGGCACAGACCACCTTTGGCAAGATGGCTGCCCAAGCCGTTGATGAGCCCGTGTTGCAGTTGAAGAGAAGCATGACTCTTCCTCCGGATGATGCATCGGCAAAGCGGGCGATTTGGAATAGATCGAACAGTTTATTTCAACGAGTTCGCGTTGGAGAAGATGGCTTATATCCATTTTCTAAGCGGCCTTTATCAACGGTTGAAGATGGTGAAATGGATGACGAGTCAGAAGAATTTACCAATGTCATGACGATGCCGGCATGGCAGGTGTTCAGATGGATCCGTAAGTCAAATAATTTTCACTAAACACCATTGAATCAGGCTAACCAATTTCTCAATGCAGCTTGGTACTCACGTAGTAGCGAGGCACCTAACAGCGATGCTGATTTGATCAGAAAGTTCAACCAGCAACCTGTTATTGGTATTTGCTTAAAACGCTACAAGTACCATCCTGACGGCCAGATTACCAAGGTAACTACTGAAGTGGATATCCCAGACAGTTTGCGTCTTCCACACATAATTACCGAGGACAACGATGGGGATGACTCTATCCAAACGGGATATAAGCTGGTGCTTCAATCCATTGTTAGTCACCGGGGACAACGTTTCGATGAAGGGCATTACGTCTCGTTTGCCCGCGTTGCACCCAAACTTCTGACAGAGAATCGCCGAGAGGAGCATGTGGCGGATCCCCCACCAGACTATGAGTTGCCCCAATGGGTCAGATTTGATGACATGTCTGACCCTAAGGTTGTGTCAATTCAGGACCTACAGCAGGCTTTACGGTCCGAAACGCCCTACCTGTTGTTCTATCAAATCGTACCTTTGATGGACAACACCAACGTGTCTCTGGATGAACCACCATCATATTCGAGCTCGGAGAGTGGAAGTGCGGCGAACGGTTGCTGTACGCCGCCTTTACAAACGTCCAGCGGAAACATGCTGGAGGAAACCCCGCGGGGTCGCTTTTCTATGAGCATCAACAGAGTCCCTACTCTGCCGTTGGATGCAGTTCCGAATTCGCCTGGTTCTGCTTTAGACCCCTCTTATCTTTTGCCACGGAAGCAAGCCCCATTAGCGCCGGCGTGGGACTATTTTCCCGAGTTTTATGAAAATCCGGACCGTGCTACGTCATCGCACGGGAAGCGCCCGTCATCCTCAAGCGTGGAAAATTCTGCGCCGCTTGTGGAGTCGCGGAGGGTATCCCCCAGAGCGTCAGCAGATAGTGGGACACCTCGCATTAGCTTTGACAACCCGGAAAAGCCTATTCGGACTAGCATTCAAATGAGCGATGCTACACGTCCAACAGCCAGCTCACATGGAGAGGGCCCGCCTACGGAAAAGTCTATTGGTGGCCGGACAACATTCGGTAGAGCAGTGGCACGCTTCTCAAGAAGTGCCTCGAGGCAGAGTCGATCTAGTAGTCACTCGCATGCAGTCACGGATGACGGCTCAACCCAGGGTGGGTTTTTGTCTGAAACCCGCAAGAGTATTTCTTTGGTTAACCTCACAAGAGCTAGGACTGGTAAAGAGCACCGGGAACACAAGCAGCCAGAGCTTCCACCCGCCCGCTTGCCCCACGACTCACCAGAACAGTCTGCTAGATCTGACGGAGTCCGGATTTCGGTAGAGAAGATTGACCCCCTGACTCCAGTTTCTGATATCGGAAGAAGGCACACAACCGATGTACCTACGGAAGGAGTCAGTGCTGGGGTCTCCTACGAAATCCAACTTGACAGCACCGGTACTCGTGATGCTGCATCATCAGATGTCGAAGGTGAACAGGAGGTACACTCCAAGCGGCGCCTTCGTCGAGGCAAGAAAAAGGAGGATGTGGATCCTGAACGGCAGTGTGCAGTCATGTAGACCATGGACTACACTAGTGTTTTACGGATCGCGTGGTCTGGAGCTGGATATGGGCGATGGCGTTATTTGACAGATTAAGTGAGTAAGATCGTCAAAATAGCCACGCGCGTTGTATTATGGGTGAAGAGTCACTGGTATATATATTGATATGTATTTTGAGCATGGCACGGAGTTTTGGAGTTTGTGGTTTTGGTTTTTGGTTTTTTTTTTGGGTATTATTAGATTGCATAGGCATGTTGATGGCCATACTGTGTATGTGTCAATCTCCCGAGGGGATCAGTTACCTCGTTCTTGTTTTTGAATATTGTATCATAGTCCACATTCATCATTGCCCATAGACCGTGACAATGCCTGACAGACCCCCGACACAAAACTGGTTTCCCCATCCATTGTCTTGCCAAGCCATACAACTGATAACATTCTTTCGGTCTTTGGGCTTCCCGTCACTACCGACAACCTTCTTCTTTGCACTGATAGGACCCCATGGCACTTCTAGTTTCTTTATAATACGAGCAGTCATGAGATCCCACACCCATACAATGCCCTCGTCTTGACCACTTTGTAGTTCATCACCAGACAGAACGTACTTTTCGCGCCCACCTAATACTGACTGAACGCGTAAATCTTTGTTGATGCGTTCTGGTGCTTCGTAGGTTTTGAGACACGACCCCTTTTCTTTGTCCATTAAGCGGATTTTACCATCAAGTGATGTGGTCAAGATGCCATTGCCATCTCGGGTTAGATCAAGACTTGTCACTGAACTACCTATGACATCGACTACACAGCGACCCATTCTGATATCGTACCTTCGTACTTTCCCATCCACACTCGCTGAAATGATTTCATGACCGTAAACAGACACGCTGGTCACGGAATCTTTCGCGTCTTCTAATACTTGCATTGGCTTCCCGTTGGTACTGGCTTTTAAATCCCACAGCCGCACCGTCGTATCGAACCCACCCGAAACTAAAACCGAGTCTCCCGATCCGCCGAATGCAATACAGTTGACCCGCCCGGTATGTCCCGAGGCAGTCCCACCCAGCCGACGAATAGTCGTGGCACTTGCGACATCCCATAGGAAAATCAACCGGTCACCGCCTGCCGATGCAAAGCGGTCATTGCTACTTGGGACTGTGAGGGTTAAGACGGGATAGCCATGCCCCGAATAGGTTTGAATGAGGCGAGCTGGTGGTGATGATGGTGCTGATTGCTTGTGAATGTTGTTGGTATAAGAAGGGGCGTTTGCCGGGAGAGGATTGTACAGGCGGATGGTTCGGTCGGCAGAACCTGTTAGGATATATGTGCCGGGGTACGCGGAATATGAGACGGTATGAACGGGACCTAGGAGATGTTAGAATACGGTGCACCAAATGAAAGCAGAAAAATGACATACCTTCGGAACCTAAAAGTTGGGATATTGGCGTATCGGGGAGTGACATTTTGGTTGAATTTAGTTTCAGCGGGATACAGTCGTGCTCTTCATGAAAATACATTCAGTCGTGAAGTCTAATTGATACCAGCTGTAACCGCAAACCCTAAAGACTGATGAAGGCTCCTATATAAGCTAAATATTTGTGTGTACTTTGAACAATCACCCTCGTGGCTAAGTGGTTAGAACGCTGGTCTGGCGAGGCTCCTCTGAGTGAGCAGTCGATTCGAGTCCGGCCGGGGCGTCAAAATCCTTTTCTAACAAGGTATTACGGTCTAGTGTCACACGAGAACATACCGATTATGTTAGTGCACCGCCGCAATTGAGGTTTCCGAGTCTGCCGGCCTCCACGATATGGGAGTGAACGCATCGGGCATGAGTGATGTCAGGACACCTGTAAGACCAACATTCTCCATAAGAAAGGTTTTCCCTCCGATAGGGTTTTTTCCTTTTGTTTTTTGTATAAAATATTGCGGTTTTTGGTGTAGTGCTTTTGAAGCTGAATGGTTGTGTGTTTTTTAGGCTACGTCTTTTTTGAGGTGTTAAAATGTGTGAACTATATTTTTTATTGTTGGTTGCTGTTTTTTTTGTTGTCATTACTCTCATTCCGGTTGCTGTTTAGGTAGAGGGGAAACCGTATGGCACCACTAATTGTCGGTCAATACAATCACCCAAGTGGTCCAGCATAATGACCGAGAATCAACTATACATCGATTACGTTTTTCACAAGTTAGTTCACATGTGAGCCTACCATTACCGCCAGTGTCACATTATGGATACAGTCATCGGGAATCAAGAGAGGAATCCGCTGTGAATAAGTCTAGTTAGGTTTTGTTGTTACTAGTTATCTGTATACACTTGCACGACCACCAAGACATATCGAAGGTGGCCGACAGAAACATGTATCTGGCCTATCACACAATGCCGTCTAATGATTCCGAGTGTGTTTCTATTTTGAATACCAGACTCAAGAACGGCCCCTCTGATTTCTTGGGGTATCCAATAGTTATTTTATGCCTTGGCTTCGATATTGTTATTTTCCTCAGTCCACCTTCAGTCCAGCACTATGTAATGGAGTTGAACTTGATGCCTCTGTCTGTCAAAACGTATTCTGAGAAACGCCTTTACACCGGGCGTAACATGAAAATATTACAACAAAGTACTTGTGAGGCTTCATCACCTAATCAAACCTATGCCTTTGAACAAACTCAAAATGACTTACTGCAGTACTTACTAGAAAAAAGCCATTGATAAGATGAAAATCCCACTGTTTCTATAAACAACGAACAATAATTCTCCGATAAGCCATAATATTGCAATGACCCACCGCAAAAGCTGAACTATCAGTTCAACGGCCATTGTTTTGGCGGAAGAGAGTCTCATAATATAACTCTATAACCGTTCACAAGCCAACGAATTTTCAGAAAAGCTTCAGCTGCAAATAAGCCTGTGGAAATTGGCCCTGGTGCGTCATCTAGGACATAATGAATCGTCGATGGTAGTCGCGTATGTCCGAGCCTGTGCTAGATCGATGATGACTATGGCACTGGTACACGTTCTATCTTGAGTGTTTGTGTTATCATTAAACCATGGACCAACCCTGTATCATACACCCGGTAAACAAAGTATTATATATCATGACAAAGCCGGTAATCAAAGATTTGATGTTACCTATGGAGCTGAAAGAAGACAACCGGCAGTTCATAACTAAACATACTATCATAATTTAACACTTAACCCGTTTATAACTAGAGCGGAAAGTAAACGTCATTACCAGCCACCTATACTCATCGACCGGGTACCATCGAGTGTATCACAACTTGGTATTGGAAACTGCAGAACCCAGTAACTCAGATCCCATAATACCCCCCTGGTACGCAGCATGAGGTATCACCACTTACTTACTCTAGCATATGAAAATATAGACAACTATATTCCAACTATCTGCCCCAGAGAATCGAGTACCGGTATATTTCCATAGAGTCATACGGTTTGGCAAACACGGCCCTTTGGCCGATTGTGTCTTCATCGCCCCATGACCTCCCTCTCACAGAAACAACAGCTCAAAGGCAGACTAACCATATACCGCATCACGTCGGGTATCACACAAGTACGCCATCATCCCGTCTTTGCCCTGTGTCCATCACGTCTCCCTCATGGACCGGCTAGCGCCAAACATATATGTACATGTGTACGACTCTTCGCATCCACTAGTCACTTCAGGTGACACCACTCTAGGGTTCCAATAAAAGTCTCTGTGCAGCGCAGACCCATAGACATAGGAACCGGAGTTGCATTGCAGCCCGGAGAGTTCAGGCTACAAGTCACGGGGGATAAACGGTGGTACTGTGGGTGGGTTTGTCTTGGGATGGCCTGGGTCTCGTGGAACGCGAGTGAGACGTGGGTGCTTGTGTTTTTTGGATGGGTTCGTACGCCCGGAGGAAGACGAGCGAGAGTAGTTTGCAGATCAGGTTTGGCGGAGGGGTTTATGGCCGGGTATTAGTTAGCAATGTCTTGGATGTGGAGAGATTTACATACGTGGTGTTAGGGTACCGCATTGCCGGAGCAATACGGTTAGTTTCTCCCGAATGCTTATGTATGTAGGGCGTGGCTGCCAGCATGTCTCATCTCTTTCCTGTGGAAATCGGTGGTTAAAGGATCCTTTGCATGGGGAAATGATAAGCCGCAATATGCTGTCACGGCTATAGTCGACGGTAGCTAGCCGTCCACCCATGGCTAAGATGAATGACCGCATGGCTAAATAAGCTACCTCCACAATTTCATTCTTCACCGCAAAAAGGTCAGCTCAGCAGGGGTTTCCGGTGACTCTCGGTATACTAACGCCTCACCCACAATGAATCACTAAATAGCATCCCAAAGTCTGCCACATCAGTCCGTCATTTCCGTAACATCCGCTGTCAAGCGCCTGCCACCACCCTCCATTTTGTACTGTGGAAACCGGCTTCGAAGCCTTCCCTGTCCCCAGTACTCTACGATGTTCCAAGGTCTGACTCAAAGTACGCGCGCCGCCACATTTTCAACACCAATGTCTGATTCTTCCCAAAGTAGCAACGATGTCATGACTAGAGATGAAACAGTGTGTCTCGCTAAACGGGAGGCTTGATAGAGCTGGACCGCTTGAGCGGACTGCCAACCTATGGATTTGTAGAGACATTCTCGGTGGGTGAGCTGAGGACTGGTGGCGGAGACGGCGGGCGGTGGGGGGAGGGGGCTGTTAATTGACGTTCGGTATGGCCATGGTGAATAAAGCTGAATAGCTAGATATTTTTATCATGTCCTAGATATCGTCGTCAAGGATTCAAGGTTAAGTCGACTCGACATTTCGGGCAGGAACTTGGATAGGTTGTAGACTTGGTGGTTACACAACACTTCTAAGCCCAACCAAGTTTAAGAAACTAGTCAAATCCCTCAAAACCTCCAAACTCGGTTCTCTCGCCATCAAAATACTTTCCATTCACCCCAACACATTCTGACACAAGCACAGCATGTACTATGGTACCTTACACGCAAGCCCGTATACCACGTTACCGCCACCGCCGCTAGGCCTTCGATGCCACTAATTCACTACTGTACCTGACACCCGATATTTCGATATTGCTCGTTCTTTTTTTCCCGGCTTTTAGATTGCTGTCAGTGAAGAGGCGTTCCGTAGACTGTTCAACTGCATGGTGTTGGGCGGTGTGGTGCATCATCGACGAAGCAGTATCGACGGCTATAACAACCCTCCTATAACTATTTCGGCAAGTATGAGCGTCCGCGTACGGTGCGATCGCGTGGGATTTCGTGGAATGTGGGGTGGGCAGACCAGTAGTTTGGTGTGAAGAAAGAGACTTTTTTTTACTTTCTGGTGGCGGCGGCGTCTTTTGGTGGACGTTTCTTGAATAGGCACTGTGGACCTTAATTGTGTTACTACTATTAGTGATTCTATCAACTTGTATGTGTCAGGCCAGTAGCCATGTGTCTAGAAAAAAAAGACTGCTGCTGTTCCAACAGTCTCGTGATTCAGTAGACAAGGAATCCGAGCCTTGTTGTACAGATCTGTTTCCTGATTTGCTGTCGGAATTGCGGTTGTTGTGCATCTTGTTCTCGACCAGTACCTATTCTGGCTTTGACACTCATCCAGCCAAGGAGGAAAGTGGCTGGCTAAGTTTCAGAGGTCGATATTTGAAATTTCCAGTTCTGGAAGTTCACTCGTGCTCGTGCTCGTGCTCGTTTGTCCCATCTCTCATCTGGGAATTCTTTCGTTCTTTAGGCTGAGACTTGGTGTGGTGGCTCAGAAGAGACTCGGTGTATATATGCCTATTCGTTGTGTCTCTTGTGTCCGAAACCCCTACACGGTGTGCCACGCTATCCCGGTGAGCAGGCTTGTGTTCAGCTATGGCCGAGTCGACCTTGCCATCGATAGGGCAGCTGTCTTAGATCATTCTTGACCTTTGTCCCCCGCCATCGCCGCTATCGTAAGACATCAAGGACCGGGCCACTTGTTCGTCAACAACTCTGAACTAACCCACAAACCGCGCAGCTCAACATTATAGAGGAAGCCCCAATGTCTCGAACTTACTCCCACGCCCTACCACACTCAACCAAATATCTTCGAGCGACTCAGAGGCCGTCCCACGGACTAGCCTTCGTTGAAACGATGTCGAACACAGAGTCGAGCGAGACAGGTTGCCTTCTGTACCGGGGGGGGGCAGAATTGACTAGTCGGGGATGACAGACAGGATGGAAGCCTATTCGTTAGGTTCTGGCGCCACTTGTGCCCTGTGAACTCGTGGATTGGAAGTCCAAAGTGTGCATGACAGAGAGACGTTGGAGCTTATTGGCGTGAAGATAAGTGGGGTGTGTTGCCAGTTAAGTTACAAAGCCTTTTGCCTATAAGCCGTGGTATTCCCTCTCGTCTGGTCAACTTGGGGTTCGTACGATGTCTGCCTGTTTGAAGTATGATTTGTTCACTGCAGTTATTTATCCTTTCACATCGACGCCGCATTTAAGTCCACCATTCAGTCTATTATCATTGGCCACGTATACCCATTACACTGTCAGATATCAGGCGAATACATCGATCGAGTTAATTTTTGGTCATTCTTCAACTCTGTGTTATTGATTCATAATGGATTACTCGTCGAAGCCCGACTGGTAAGTTTGCATCCTGGAGGAATCGGATCCGATTGACTGGATATGCGGGTCCTTCCGGTCCCACTTTGAACTTGAAGAAATGTATTTAAAGACACGGGAGTTTGTCGTACTGACATGAAGACCTTTCACGAATATATTAGTTCTTCTCAAGTTACATATTCCAAACGACCAGTCTTGCCAGCATTAGTTTGCGACTATCCTGCCTACCAATCACTCAGTTCGGCTACAGTTTCACCGCCAATGGCCCAGTCAATCTCACGATATTCACTATTTGACAACGCCGGACGGTATCCTAATGACCATCGTAAAAGTATCGGTGACCATTCGTCTAAAACAATGAGAGTGGATAACGAGTATTCTAGTCGGTCATTGCCCTCAATTCGTGATACGCCGCGGTCTCAGGGACATATGCGAGACATGTCCATACCTTTCACTATCCCGCCTATCACATCTTTTGACTTCGAAAAGCCTTCATCTTCATCTGGTATTGAAAGCAACTCTTCGCAGTGCGTGGCTTCAACGCCACACTATAATTATCACAGTCGGCCATCGTCCTCGCAGCAAAGAGTCCCTAATAACTCCATTCGGAATAACCCCCACGCTTTATATTCGCCTTCGGCCACCCCGCCAGCTGAGATCCCACACCAATATGTCTCTCCTGTCAGACCAGCATCATCACATCAGCTCTCCCAATGGGAAATTATACGTGATCCTATTTCACCTTTTCGGTTCAACACTATCTTGGAAACTCCAACTAGCATGGTTCAACATGATGGCGATATCCCAATCACATATCTCAACAAGGGTCAGAAATACCGACTTGTCATTACAGACTCTGAGCCACCTAAACAGCAACCTCATGGTCGTGTCCGATATAGAACTGTTGTCCGAGTAACCTTTGAGGAGACAAGTCAACGTCTGAATCCGGCTGAAGCATGGGCTTCTTGGAGAGAGAATCGAGAAAACCGGGTCGGCGAAGAAGACAAATCATCATCCCGAAAAGCTGTTGAGTTTGTAGATGACTTCGAAGGGAAACAACCATTTGGTACATTGGTCACTTTACAAGAGCCATTATTTGATAGCTTTTCGTTTATCTGGACGCCGACAGTTGTCTCGTCTCTCCCCAGATGTGCTGTTAATCTGAGGTTTAACTTTCTCTCAACGGATTTCAGTCAGACAAAGGGAGTACGTGGGGTTGTCTTACGACTGTTAGTAAAGACCAGCCTTTATGATCCAGTGGCAGATGGCTGTCCCAATTCACCCCAACAGCCCGAACTATCATTCTGTAAGGTCAAAGTCTTTCGTGACCATGGAGCCGAACGCAAATTGGCCACTGACTCTGATCGTGTTCGACGGAACATTGAACGAATCAAACAAGCTTTGCACGACCCTCGACGCCATGGCGGCTCGTGGCGTATAGACAAAGATCGTGTCACCAAACGTATCCGCACGGGAACAAGGTTCAGACCACCCTACAAATTAGACACGGGTCGGCTCGAGTCTGAGATTCGAGTCTCTTACCAAGACCATGAATGTATGGAGTTAGACAGATGTGACCAGAGTACAGAACAACTCAAAACTGAACTCATGACTCTTCAACAAATGACTCGCACGGTCCATGCAAACACCGTATTTGTTCTTCCCGGGAGCCCGGCTGACGATCCGGATGTTAACCCCATGCGACTGAGCAAGGTCGCCATGTCTATTCCGCCGCCGCTTCACGAGTGGAAGTCGCCCCTTCAACCCCTGGCGGTCTCTCCCGCGACGCCCTTGCAGTCTCCTAGCAAGGCTCGGATCAACCCTGTTTTTACAGACCTAGACCCGGCCTATGTTGCCCCTCTACAGCCCTCCACAGCCATTGCGTGCCTGTATCTTCAAATGGTTGCTTCACCACAACCACAATACGGTAAACAGGTTGCCTCTGTATCGGACTTTCGGGCAACCTATTTACATCGTCGAACGGTCAGGGAGTTACAGAGAAAGATTGGGTTGAAATGGGGGGTGGATGCCTCAGAGGCCATTATCACATGGGAGAGACGATCAGGAATGTTGGTTCGTGTGGATGATGAATGGATGGCAGAAGTAGCAGAAGGAGCTGCATTTGAGATTGAATTTAGAGCCGGTAAGGGGGAGAGGATATACGAAGTGAGGTTGACCAGTGTCGATCTAGGGGGCACAAGATAAGACGATGCAGGTACTGCAGATATCTGTTGTTGCAGATCATATAGATTGTGTTTCCCGCATATTGCCTTTTGTATATTGTTATATGGTGTAACCACCAAGGTGATTGGCCAAACGGTTGTCCATAGTATGTACAACTATTCTTGATAGCTTCTACTTATGACGTCAATCAATAGTATGTACTTTCTACCCTATCCCTATCATTCCCATTTTGGTGAAACAATCGCTGAATTTGTGTCATAACCCTGGACCAATGGCAGAAAACATGGGGTAACCCTCTCTTATGATTCGACAGATAACAGTGTCTTAAGACAGACTTATAGTGTCACGGATGAACGGAAAGATTGATAGACTTGATTACAAACAAAGGACCATATTTGATATAAAATGGACTAGCCACGATGATGTCCTCGTGGTGCATGGTATTGGCTCCAAGAAAGGTCGCGATCCCTTGTGACGTTTTCGTGCCTGCTTCATACCCCGCCCAGTCTTGTCTGTGATACATGCACCTGCCGCGCTACCCGAGTCAGGCGGATACTATACACACAAGGCCTACCGATTTTTATAAGCAGCCGACTTAACCAACTTAGTCCGAATGATCCACCGAAAATGTAGAGTCAGTCGTGTCGCAATCCAACTGATAGGCTCTTCCCTCCACCCCCTTCTTGAATCCTTCCGTTTTGAGAAATTCACAGTGGAGCACCCATTGTATTTACCGGGCTCCGGCAGGGTTGCGGACTAGGTTAGTTGTAGATGCAGGTTTTCTGACCCGGGATATATTCTTGGACGTCATTTACAGTGCTTGGACGCCAAACCAGCACATTTCCAGCCTGTATGTAGACAGTTATCGATAAGTCAGCCCTGGAGAGAATCTCATCTCCTGTGGCGTGCATTCACACCTTGAACATGTGAAGATCGTAATCGCTATACTTTTCGGTAACTTCAAGCCTGCTTTGGCTATATTAGGACAAAGCCTTTTCAGACCCAAAGTTGCCTCAACAGTTTTTGGTGAAAACGAACTAGAAAGGAAAGGCGGTGTCTTGAACTAGACTACTAATCCTTGCCCACACATAAGCTTTAGCTCCCGGGGGGCATTTTGAGCTTGAGAATCCTCTCCCCGCCTCTGATGAATCTGTGACATTTCTGGATTGCCTATTTCCATCCACATTCCTTCTGTCGTTTCAATTCTCCATCACTATTTGCTTCATTCCGCTTCTCTTTTTGCGTCCCACAACAAACCTCCGTCATACCAGCTCTTCCCTATCGCCCGTGCCTTGTCCTATTTAGCCTTGCGAATCTTCAGCCATGGCATCCACTGCTGTTGACGACACCCCGTCAGATTCGTCCAAGTTGCGGACGTTCTTGTCGATTCTCAAGAAGTAAGAGATACCCGATCGCGAGGTTTCTAGCCGCGTGGCGCATCGGGCTGAAGTCGCTTGGGTTCATCATTGCCTTTACGTTAAGCCCTGATGTGCCCTGTAACCTCTGCACCCTCCGTCTTCGCTCTCATTGCGCCGCTACTCAACAACATGTAACTAACATGACATCATTGCTAGATTTATTGGTGTTTCTGATCTCGCTGCTGTCCGCTTCTCCCTTCCGTCACAACTGTTGGAGCCTAGACCAAATCTCGAATACTGGAACTATCTTGATGCGCCCAGCGCCTTCATCGCTATCGGCACGGCCGACGACGAACTGGACCGCATGTTAGAAGTCCTGCGCTTTTGGTTCACCACTTACCTGAAGTATGCTAAAGACAGACCATGCAAGCCCTACAACTCTTGTCTGGGCGAGTTCTTCCGGGTAAGTTTTTGTCAACGAATGCATTTTTCGCAATGTGAGCCGTGCTAACCGCATATACTCTTTTTTTCTGTTCAGTGCAACTGGGTTACCGAAGATAATGCCCCGCGCATCGACCACAAAGAACACTTGACGTCACCGTCATCAGCTGCTCTCAGTATTCCAGCCAACGGTGAGACGGCGCCACAGAAACCCGTTCGCATCTCATACATCACCGAGCAGACTTCCCACCACCCCCCAATCAGCGCTTTCTACGTTGACTGTCCAGAGAAGGGTCTCAGTGCTAGAGGTTTCGACCAACTATCCGCCAAGTTCACCGGCACTACTATCAAGGTCCTTCCCGGCGAGCACAACCTTGGTATTTTCATCAACTTGGAGAAGCGCAATGAGACTTATCAGTTGCTCCACCCAGAAGCCCATTTAGCCGGTTTTCTTAGAGGAAACCTCAATGTTTCCGTTAGCGACACAACTTACATTTCTTGCCCCGAGACTAAGTTGAAGGTTATCTTGGTCTACTACGAAGAGGGTGGATGGATTGGCAAGGCAGTTAACAAGGTGGATGGTATCATTTTCAGATATGATCCCGAGAACGACAACAAGACTCAGATCAAGGACGTACCTGAGTCTGATATTCTCGTACGCTTCCACGGTCCCTGGAAGGAGAAGGTATCGTTCACCATGGGTTACAAGCCATTTGTAAGTTTTTTATGTTCCGCCCTTGAAATAACTATGATGTCATTACTAACAAAAATCAGAACTCGCATCCTGCCGAGGCTCAGCACCAGATCATCGACTTAGTCCCACTTCAAGTTGCCCCCAAGGATATCCCTCCCACCGAATATCAGCGCCCCAACGAATCTCTGATCTTGTGGGGCAAGGTTACCGAAGCCATCAACACCAAGCAGTTTGGTCTGGCCACCAACCTTAAAGTTGAGCTTGAGGAAGCCCAAAGAGAAAAGGCGCGTGAGCGTGAACGGACCGAAATTCCATTTACGCCTGTATTCTTCAAACACGCCAACGGTAACGGTGGCAAGCCAGATTTGACGGACAAGGGAAGAGAAGTTCTCGATAGAGCCCAGAAGGGCAAATGGGACATTTCTGATTTGTTGGCTGATGGGTCTGGAGCGGAGGCGGAAAGTGCGGCCGGCGCGCTGCCCGCAAAGGAGGAGGTTCCTACCACTACTGCTGCCGCCGCTGTTGAAACTTCGCTCTAGATGGTGGTGGTACAGGAGTATGATGAGATTTTAATAACATTTTATCGCGATCTGTCCATTTTGTGCTTTTCTGTTAGTTTTCCATAGTTAGTCGCATTTATTTGGTCACACACAAGGTGTCCCTCACATTGAGGCTCAACTGTACCAACCAATCAATATGTGCATGTGATGCTTAGTCAGACTGTCGGCTTTAGGCAGGCGAATGATTTAACCCAGATGGGAAAATTTATGGCAACGTCCAAGCTTCTACTAGAAAAAGTTCGTCGTAAAGTGAAGACTTCCATCTTACAGACGCCACCCCTCCATCACTTCACACCACCTTCTTTCCAAATTACAATTCGTTCTCTTGATTTTTGATACCCATTTCCAGTTCAGCAACTCTTTACACAAAATGTTTGCTCTTCGCTCTGCCGCCCGCCTTGCTCCTCGCATGGCTCCCCGTGCTATCATGGCCACCCGTGTTGCCCCCGCCATGAGCTCCGCCCTGCGTGTGCACAGCGCTGCGTCTTTCTCTGTTTCGGCCCGTGTCCAGAGCGAGGCTTCCGAGAAGCTTGTTGTTTCTCTTAGCCGCGAGTTGGAGTATGAGGAGAAGGTTATGATTGATGAGGCTGTTCCTGAGACTATCATTGAGTTCAAGGAGTCTTCGGGTTTCCAGGTTGTTGATGTTGAGGGTTCTGACGAGGTTAAGCTTGTTAAGGAGGTGGAGGGCGAGAAGTAAGTTACACGGTGACTTTTAGAGGCTTAGGAGATGATGTGCTAACGGGTGTCTTGTATTTAGGATTACCATCTCTTTCTCGATTTCCGACTTGGGTTTCAACAACCCCATGCTTGAGGACGAGTCCTTTGAGGAGGAGGACGCTAACAACGCCCAGAAGCTCGAGGAGACCGAGAGTGGTGAGGAAGCCGAGGATCTGTTCGACCCTACCCCGATTACCGTGCAGGTCGTCATTGAGAAGCCCGGCAAGAACACCGGTGTTCTGTCTGCTGATCTGACTGTCCAGGATGGCGGTATCTCCGTTGAGAACGTCGCCTTCTTCAAGAGTGGCAATGTTGCTATGGGCGAGCAGGTTGAGGATAACTGGGCGCGTAGCAAGGTGTATGCTGGCCCTACCTTTGAGACTCTGGATGAGGATGTCCAGGAGAGTGTTGAGGCTTACCTTGGTGAGCGTGGTGTCGATGCTCAGCTTGCCCTGTTTGTTCAGGAGTATGCTAACTGGAAGGAGCAGAAGGAGTATGTTGGCTGGATGAAGAACATTACTGGCTTCCTCCGTGCTTAAAGTGTTGTCTAGAGTAAGAGTTTGTAAGAACAAACTCAACTTGTCGTTTTTTGTTCCATGGGGAGGACGGACGGCTCGTTTATGTACATTAGTTCCCAAATAGTTAAATACCACACTGTAAAAACAGGTCATTGTCATTTTCTTAATTTGTAGTGTATTGTATGGTCTCACTGAGGAAATGCGGCTAAAAAGCCAAAGTCATAAATCATAAAATCATATGCGTCGGTCCCGTTACCCGACCCAGTTTAAGCATCAATCCTGTGATGTCTATCCCCATCAATGTCTTTCTTCTCCCAATTCCAAAATATCTCTAAGCACCGTTCATAGGAGGTACCCGAACATTTCCAACCCGACGTAGTGGTCTAGTCCGTGAAAGACGGGCATTGCGTTCCCGGCATCCCCAACATTGGACGTCTTTGGTGCGAACAATTGTAGCAACACCGTTTCCGCATGATCCAAAAGCACAGTTCTTAGTAGCTTCTTCACAGGGTGACTCGCTAATAAGAACTCGGTTGGTGATTTTGCACTCTGTGCAGTAGTGGCCGTGGTCAACGAATTTGCACATTTTGGCGGTTGGTTGGTTGTTGGTATAGAGTAGAAAAAGGCTAGGGTTGGGGTCAGCTTAAACACTCTTATAAGTGGATGTGTGATGTCACTTATAACGGAAGACATACGTGACAACTCGAAGTAAGGTCGTGATGATATTGGATAAAGTGGTTGCAGGAAAGTCTGAGAGTGCAATAATGGAAGAGACTGTGCGAGAGAACTTGATCTGCTAGATCCACCTCCATTTTCACGACAACAGAGCGGCCACATCATGGCTCTTTATATACTGACGACACTTTGACCCATGTCACCACTTTGCGACCAATGGAAGCCCTTGCTGATTCTCCTATAATGCCCCGGCCACGAGTTAAATCACCACAACATGGCCCAAAATGAAGCGTGACAGGTCTACACTATCCCCTGCTCAGCCGTCCATCGCCAACCCAAAACAGCCAGACAACGGGAAAAATGCATGAAATTAGCCTTGGGGAAAACACCAACGGGCTGGGTCCGTCCGCTAGTATTGAGTACATCCGTACACGCCCATGAGATTGCCACGCCTCCTTCTCCGCTCACACAAGACAATGAAATGCGCATCTAAGTTTATAGAACAATGGAATTGTTCACACACCCCCCCTCTTCTTCTCTTTGGATGTGTGTATTGAACCTCGTCCCTCCTTTGCGTTGTGCCAAACTACTGCTCCCTTCCTTCCGTCGGCTCATCCCCAACGGAACGGATGGAATCTCATTTCTATACTGACATATACGCTACACGGCGGCGTTCTGTTGTCTTGCTTTGAAAGCGTGGGGCTGCGCCTTTTGTTACAAATGTGGACAATGGCAGCCGCAAGGAAGTCGGCGGATCTTCTCCACTGTTAACCACGGACAGGGATTTCCAAGTTTAGGGCCAATATGAATCCCGTCTATGGGTACTATATTATTAACAATGGTGAAGAAGGTCTGGTTATGGTTATGGATATGTTGGCGTCCTGCAAGAGGGTCTAGATCGACAATGAGAGGCCAACACATGCGTGTGCATGTCACTGCAGCGGATACCACCATGTTTCGAATGTCATGGAGGTACGTCCCCTCCATCAAATGGGTGTAATCAGCCTCGGCATCTGTAGTGTTTGAGATAGCAACTATCGAGAAAGCCATGTTTCCCGCACACTGGCTCCTTTAGACATATTGTTTCCGGCCAATCCATTCACAACGTATTTTTAAAAATACTTGAATGCAAACTCCACTTCGCTACACAACCGAGCGGCCTTACTTGCAGCATGTCTCCAGACACACACATGTAATGTGTATACGCACACTCACACATCACCAAGTATGTATCAGCATATATACTATAGCTTGACGGAGTCTGAAGAGGGGCGCTTGCTTCCGTGAGACAAACGGCAACAAAAGGGTCGTTTACATGGTAAACTAAACTCTCCCGTCGGTATTTTGTTGTCCCAGACTACTACAATACAACGCCACAAGCGCAAAAACTAAAGCAAAGGAGACACCACCTCAAGAAAAACCACTGCCGCTCTCTTGGCAGCTGCGGTTCTGCTGTCTGCGGTTCTCTAAGCCTTTGATATCGGCTGTGAATGATAACCCTCTCTCGCAACCACATTCCGGTAGATGCTTGTTTCTTTTTTTCCAAGCATGAAAAACCTACGAAATGAGCCGCCGTGGTGCACGCAAAGCAAGCCCGGGCCCTCTTTTGTTGTTTTTTTTGCTCCTCCTCCCCCCCGTCGTTGATGCACGAAATCGTCAATCCTTTTTTTGCGTGGGGGGAGAATATTAAGGAAATCACTTCCCTCTCCCCCGTTCCTGGAGCACGGTCCTTTTCCACTCCCACGGCTTGGTAATTTGCGCTTTAGCATCCCCGGTCCCGCAAACTCCAGAGCCAATTTATCATGAAACCGGCATATTAGGGATTCTTGGATCGTCTCAATGTGTCCTTTGCTTGTCGATGCTTGGACTTGACCTGAGTGTCCGCCACTGTGGCAACTACGGGATCGGTTCCGGTCGGGAGATGCATCAAGAGACGATCCGCGTTCGTTGACTGCTTCTATTGGGATTTGCTTAGACGGCCTTTTTGCCTTCCTCGAAGGCCCCGGTCAAACGACAACAATACCCAGCTTAACCCTTGATTAATTGGTCAGAACTCGCCAGTAGAAACGCCGTGGCGTCCTTCCATTGTTCTTACTAACGGCGTGGTTTATGCCAGAATGGTGGTTACCTGCAGACAAGGAGGAAGGGTATAGCAGAACCAGAAACACCAAGCCAACAGGAACGGCGGCGTCTTACGCCACTAGTCTGACTGGCTGATTCCGGGTCACATTGTACGAGAAGACCTCTGCCCTATACCAGGCTCTATCTCTTTATCCCCACAACTTGCCCCTCTCTTGTCTGACGGCACGCAGATAACAATGGCTGGCTTCTACGGAGTGGTAGTTCAAGACACCACCCCCATATTGGACCCCCTTCCTGCATGCATCGCAACAATAAGAAGCCCCGCTGTTTCACCCTCGCATCACCACCAACATTCTGCACGCCCCAGTCACGCACATTCTGACAGACACACCGAACAAGGGCATATTCCGCGTCGTCCTCCCAGCCCGTACCGCTTCCCGTGACCACGGCGTCAACTGTCTGTTCTTTTTTAGCCCCAGAAGCCCGTAGTCTGCCACCTGGCGACCGACAACCGCGGCCACCCTAGCTAGGCCATTCCTCGCGGCCCGTTACAGTGCTTGCGTTTGAGGATGCGTGGAGACCCGGTGTGTCACGGCGATACTGGACATCTGTTCTGAGCCCCCAGATGGTCCTGCACGATTCACAGGGTCTTGCCGCGACACCGTACGCTGGCGAATCGTCTTTCGGTCATACGGATGCCTGTAAGTTGGCGGTGGGCCCGCTCGTTCCGAACGCCTGGCCGGCAGCTGTTCCATGGAGGGAATGCGCGAAGGGCCGCGCGGGAGTAGAAGGAACAAAACAGGGCTGATGTTCACGATGGTAGTGCGGTGGCACATATGTGGGGTTGACCAGCGATCAATGTGAGAGATTATGGTGTGTTGGGTACAATGTATAGATTTACGGTCATCGGGGAGTTGCGAATCGAAACGGACCCGTTGGGGAGTTTCTAAAGCAGGAACCAATCCGTAGATGTCGTCGGTGGTGACGGTCAAACACCGAAAGGAGTGCATGTTATACTACAAAGGCACTGCAACCACTTGAGTCAGAATTCAGCCTAGAATGGATGTGGCGTTGTTAGCGGCATGCAAGTTAGAAACCTGCGGCACTTGGCTGCAGATCTGGCCCCTCCTTAGTCCGACGGACGCTTGTATCCACACTAACCACACTCTTAAACAATGTGATTCTAGACTCATTGAAGCATGTTCGTTTGCATTGTTTTTCTTATATAGTCAGACATACACACACACAAACCGTGTCATCCCATGATCTGAGAGTCTCGTGGGAACCACTCTATATCAAACATAGTTCCCCGCCACCATCCCTGTCCCGCATGTCCGGCCGTACTATAGGATAACTTGTTCCGCGCTACACAGACCGTGCTGGGTAACGTGGTCGACTGCGTCCGCTGCTGGTTTGGCAGACCTGTCAAACGGACCCAAAAATCTGGAGACATTTAGCTGACCTATTGCTGAGATAGGTCCGCGTGTGCTGGTCTAGGACGAACTGTTGGCAGCACAGCGTTACACCCGGGGGGCGTTGGACGGATGTCTGTCAGCACATATCTTCTCCTTATGTTCGTCGCCTCATATTCGGCATGTCGTGTGCTTGGGGTGCGCTTGTCATATGGATTATTCACTGTGACACATGTCTGTTGACATCACCTGTATGTCTAATCTCCGACAGGTGGCAACAAAACGTTGTGCGAAGACACCGTAGTGTTTGCAGATCATAAAAGCCTATTCCAGGTTTTGTTTCTAGTGACAATCCTAATATATGACAAACAAATCACTAATACCAATCAATGTGCATACATCCAGTTGACTGTGTGTGACATATATCTTCAAATGTGAGCATGTATCCCAGTAGTGACATTTGCAAAGAAACAACTATAGTGAAGTATCAAAAAAGACCCAAAGAACCGACATCAGAATCGCCAGATATACAAAGAAACCCCGTCATCAAATACATCGTTTCCATGACTGGATTCATGGAAGTTTTTTCCCCAATATCTCAATCTCCTTAGTGACCCTTGGGAGGGAAGGTCGTCGGCTTAGGCTCACCCTCCGCGGGTAACCGAATCCAAGTCATGTGCGAGAGGTGAGCCCAGTTGTTATCCCACGTCGAAAGCATCAGGATTGTGTCCTTGTTGGTCAAATCGGGCACAACTATGACATGTCAGCAAGCACAATCAAAAAACTAAAACAAAAGAAACAGCGTCTTATGGGGGGTAACCAAAACTTACGAAAGCCGTTCTTGTGCTCCGTCTCATAGGCCTCCTTTTTGGCCTTAAGTGCATATTCCTGCGTCGACGGTGGCCGGCCAGCACGACGGGCCTTTTGCACCGTATGAAGCTCCTCGTCGTATTGGTGGGCATAGCTATGGACCGGTCATGGCGGTCAGTGACATGTTACACGTAAAAGGTTGTCGTGGAATCATGTGGATAATCTTGAACCATGGACTTACGTGTGTACTATCTTGCGCAGCTCATCCAGCTCGAACGTCTCTCCATTCTTGGTCTGGGAGGCTTTTTGGAAGAAGTAGGCCCGCTCAACTGTTATCTAGAGTCAGTATGGCTTTTTCTTTGTCTCCTTGTATTGCATATGTTGAGTGACACTTACGCAAGGGCTGCTCCTTCTTGCTTCTGTTCTGCGCCAACTTCTCCAAACGACCATCTCTCACACTGGCCTTACGCAGTCTCTTGGCATCACGGGAAAACTCGTGCAGGGAATCCGCCGAAGTGCCACCAGAACGCTTCTTCTGAATCTGTTTCCGAACTTTTGAAAAGGTAGAAGGCATTTTGAATGATTTGTCAGTCGTAATTATACTGAATATCAACGGAGGTTGAATTTGGATTTTCCTTTTTTAGCCGTCAATTTTGGATCTTCCGGTCGCATTAAACTTTTTTGTACTACCATCGACTTTTGACTTGACAGGGATTATGTTTGCGCTGGGAATGCGCCGGCAGCTGTTGACGACTGTCACGGGTTATCGTTCCTGTCACTTCTCGAAGGATTCATATCTATAAAAGCACTTTAGCTGTTTTGGGAAAGACTGCGACTCTATCGATAGTTCTGCGGTGATGACGGCGATTCCGATGCGACAAATCAAAGTTTACAAGGTCAGGCAGACAAAGGGTTTATCAGAGTCGCATAACGTCATTTTACGAGATGGATTCTTGATTCACACTTTTAGGGTGGTTCCTGTTGCGACTAACGGAATGTGAATGTGCTCTTTCGACCGGGGTTCAACCACATATCTTATGTGGTAGTCACCTTGCTGCTTGTCCTGGAAACCGTGCAAGAATTGGCCGTGTCGCCCTCAGGTATGTAAAACAACAGCGCATGAACTTGACCGACTTGTGCAGACCCGGTGAGTTTGGTATGCATGTCGAGTTTCCTCTTTTAAAGGTTGGGTTGTGCATTGAGTTCATGATAATAATGTCCAATGTCCTCACAATGGGCTGAACCGGTGAGGCCGCCGCTGTGGGGTCTCTTATAGTTTTCTTGATAACTTTTGTACACCGAACCTAGGCGCCAGCCACACATGTAAATAAACTCCAAACATCTATACTTCGTAAACAAAAAGTCATGTCTATAACCCTCTGTCCCTTCATCCAAACCCTTCCGTCATCTCTTCATTTGGATCTCAAATCCTTGTTTGGCTGATGCGATATCCTAACAACCATAACAAGGGCCCATCTCATCCATGTTTTAGCAATTGGCTCCACTAAAACTAATATTGACATAGTGCACAATGCGCTGTCATGCGCTAACAACCCCACTAAGAATTCAACGCGCACCCACTGTAAACCCCAAAACGCGTTGGCACACAGTGACTTTCAATTTTATGTTCGCCAAAAGCAGTTGACCAGTATTGTATTATCTTGAACATCATGAACTACCGCCCAAACTGTTAACTCTCATTTATGGATCAATCATCACTCGTTTTGGTTTACGGCTTCAATTGACATCATCACTGAATCTACCTTCGCTTTTTGTTTTAACTTCGTGTCCATGTTTTGTGTTTTGCTTCAGTAAACTGCGCGCCGCTTGAGTCTGTCCGTGGCAGAACTGCATATCCTGCGAGTAGCTCAGTCCTCGTCTCGTTTTGACAACACCCTCGACTTTGAACCAAACGCTCGTTTCTTTGGTCTTTCGTTTGAGCATCAAGCTCTATAAATATTCTCTGTTAATGATTCACGACACTCATTTGATCCAAATATTCACTTGTTGACGTCCCTACTGCATCTCCCACGGTTACTACGACGCCAACGCCTATATCGACCCATTTCTGACTCCGCATATCGCCATCAGTCCCCCAATAACTACACACAATAGCTGTCATTTTTGGCTTCAGCCCCTCGCAACCCTTCGCCCCTTGTTGTCGGTTGTAACCGCCTAGGATGGGTGTTACTGGTCTGCTTGGTCTGCTGAAAAGCATCCAACACCCCGGAGATCTGAAGAGGTATTCCGGCAAGACATTGGGAGTAGACACTTATGGTTGGCTTCACAAGGGCGCCATATCCTGTGCCTCACAATTGGCACAGGGCATACCGACAAAAAGGTACAGAATCCACTTTTACCTGCAGGACGACATCTGATTATTTTCAAGTCCTCGGCTGACATAACCCATTACAGATATGTCGACTACTGCATGTTTCGAGTCCGCATGCTTATACACAATGGCGTGACACCCTACCTTGTGTTTGATGGCGACTTTCTGCCATCGAAGGCCGGAACCGAAGCTTCACGAGCCGCAAAACGGGAGGAGAGTCGCCAAAGAGGTTTGGAGTTTCTCAAGGCCGGGAAGCACAAGCAAGCTGATGAGCAGTTTCAAAAGTGTATTGATATCACACCCGCTATGGCTCGCGCTGTCATGGACGAAGCTCGCAGCCTTGGTGTCAAATGTGTGGTTGCGCCTTATGAGGCTGATTCCCAGTTGGTGTACATGGAGAAGATGGGAATCATCCATGGTATCCTATCTGAAGACTCGGATATGCTTGTTTTTGGAGCCACGCGCCTAATCACCAAACTGGATCGCTATGGCTCTTGCATTGAAGTCAACCGTCTTGAGTTTTGCCGAGTTCGCGAGGTCTCTCTGACGGGATGGTCCGATGCCGAGTTTAGACAGATGTGTATTCTCAGTGGGTGTGACTACCTGCCCAGTATTAGTGGTATTGGTCTAAAGTCAGCCTACCGACTCCTAAGGAAGCACAAGACGGCAGAAAAAGTGGTCAAGATGCTCCAATTTGAGGGGAAATCCAAGGTATCGGAGAACTACATGACAGAGTTTGTGAAAGCCGAACTTACCTTTCTTCACCAACGGGTGTTCTGCCCGATCAAGAAAGAAATGGTGATGCTGACACCCGACGAGTCAGGTGCAGTTGACGGTATGCCCTTCATTGGCGCGTATGTGGAACCTGAGCTCTGTCGCAAGATTGCAGCCGGTGAGATTGATCCTATAACCAAATTACCTTTGGGAAATGGTCCGGTTCCGCCGTCACCACGAAAACGGCGCATGTCCTCGGGGTCCGAGACAACATCAGTCCCACCACAAGGCAATCCGAGGCACTCCATTTCGTCCTTCTTTTCTCGACACCCCATGGGAGAAATGGACAGAAATTGTTTTAACGTAGACCCGGAAAAGGTTGCTCACATTACAAACCACGGTCTTGCGCCACGAGTTTTCCCAATACCTCGTCCCTATATCCCCAGTGGTAGTAGCACGCCAACCCGTGGCTCGCCTCGTCGCCGACGTAAAACAGAACCGGTCCAGAATTTGCTCAATACAGTAGGATTCGGAGATGTTAGCCCACAAACAGAGGAGACTCCAACTCGTAGCATGTCCGCGCCTATGCGTCGCGCTGGCCGGCACAGCATTGGTCCGACTGGTATTGGTATCTCAAGTCAGTACCGACCAAAGAAGAAGGCTCGGTTGTGCGATGACTTGCCAGAAGAGGATGAATTTACCGAGGTACCAGTTCCCCAGAAAAGCAAATATTTCTCGCCAAGCACACCACAAACCATAGGGATGACCACACAAGAGGTGCTATTACAACAGACGCCACCTATACCACCGGTCTTCTCCAAAGACCAGACGTCGGATGGAACCATGGTTATCGAATGCACACCAAAGAAGCAAGACGTACCGAACCCGTCACCCGTCAGATCGGTCCGGGATTCTAAAAATACGACCTTAAATGATGTAGAAAGTTTACCCGATATCAACGCATGGCAAACGCCGCGGAAGCATCGACGTAACAGCAGTCGATTTAAGGTGTTTGACGATGTCTCGGATGTTAAGCCCGGAACGACTACTACCGGTTCGCCTCGTAGGTCGCCACAGAAAAGCAGTATACTGTTTTCTGGCACTAGTGCTACGCTCCCTACACGCCAGGTCTCTCCGGTTCGCAAGACGGGTTCTCGTCACAGCATTTCGATGATCGGATCATTGCCCAGGCCATTGGAAGCTAGCGGCTCTGGTTTACAAATGTCGTTAGACCAGTTCATGAGCACCGAAGTATCCAAACCTCCAACGCAAGACACTTCGATGACTAGTTCCAACGTTACACCCAAACCCAGCGACCCGTCGAAACAACCGACGCAGCGACCGCCTAATTCGTCGTCAACTCCATCGGCATCTCCTATGCCAAGTAGCAGTGGGCGTTCATCTTTTATTGGCACACCAGGATTGAGTATTGGAAGCTCGACGTCATCATCCAACTCGTCGTTCATTAGTACACCTGGAATTTCAGCCCTACAGCGGCTTGGGGCCCGGGCTACAGGGAAATTGGGTGGAGGAGTGCGGCCATTGGGTCTTGCTAAGAGTGCTTCTATGAGCAGCCTTACACAGCCCTTTTGGAAGCACGAGCCTATGAGCTCATCGCAACCAGTAGAGAGAAAGACGTCGGTGGTTCAGACGAAGCCGGCGTCGCAGGGATACATGAACCAACCTGTGATGATGGCCTCCCAAGGAAGTGAGGACATGTTACCGTTCCTCCGTGAGGGTGAGAAGGAGTATGATGAAGGTGACGATGAAGACAATGCTGTTAGGCCAGCATTTGATTTATCTGCATTCAAATATGGAGCGTAGTTCCATTGTCATTGCATTATGTTTGATTTGTTACACTATAGACTGTATAAGTGGAGGAACATGATTGATCCGGTTATATTACAATTCTTATTTAACATGTGCACAGACGAAGTGACTTGGTCCATCTCATGGCAAATGTACCTACATATGAACATAGTTGTTGAAAGTGTTGCATGTTGAAAGATTGATGAGCAAAGTCTCATGATCACACTCATGTTATACACATTACCTCATACATATGCGTATTTGAACCTTTGTGTCTCTATTTGAAGTTGATTCACTAGATACATGACGGCCGTATGCATGTTCGTGATTACGGGCGATGTCTACAGAAACCTCCACATGGTTTGCACTTATCTCCGGATCACAAAGGACTCTATGTGGAGATTTCATTATACCATTATGCCGAATAAGACCTTTCATCATATTGTGCCCTTGCTGATATTGCTGATAGCATGTCGCGTTGTCAAATCTGTCTAGGATGCCAGGAACACGTTGGACGCCCAACCCCAGTTGTTGGCCACGAGGGGTGGCTTAAGCTGAAGGTTCAAGAAAATAACAATCGCTGATCTATCACCAACTGGGAAATGGCAATGGAAGTCCAAGGGGGTAGTTACGGGGGAACTTCGACGCAAGGTGGTGAACATTTTGCTTTTTTCGTGAGCTTGGCTGGCCCCTTGGGAAGGGAAGCCGAGATGATCCTGGTGCTTGCAGCTTCCGAATGGGGATGCCCCGCTTTTTGGTGATGGAGACTGGGCAATTTGGGGGCTTTGGCGGGTCTTGGACGTGGCTGTATTTAAGTCAGTGATGTCCTGCGTCTGTTTTTGGGAGTTTCTAGAGTTTGTTTCTCTCTTCATTGAATCACAAACCAATTTTCATCACAAACACCGCTCACAATGTCTTTCGCTCGTCTCCGTGCCCCCATTGCCCGCTCTGCGCGCCTCTTCTCGACTACCCGAGTTGCCCCCGTTAAGGTTGGCGATGCCATTCCCGATATTGAGCTCTACGAGGACGGTCCTGCCACCAAGATTAACTTGAAGGAGGAGTTCTCCAAGGCCAACGGCATTATTGTCGGTGTTCCTGCCGCTTTCTCCCCCGCTTGCTCGGCTAGCCACGTTCCTGGCTTCATTAAGCACCCTAAGCTCAAGGAGGCCGGCAAGGTGTTTGTCGTTTCTGTCAACGATGGCTTCGTCATGAAGGCGTGGCAGGAGTCTTTGGACCCCGCTAAGAAGTCGGGCGTAAGTTTCTGGTTTTTTATAACTCTCCGGGGAAGGTTCGTCGTGCTAACTTGCTATCATAGATTCGCTTCCTTGGTGATGGTTCTGGTGCTTTCACTCGCGCTCTGGAGCTTGACTTTGACTCTGCTGCTATCTTCGGTAACGACCGTAGCAAGCGCTATGCTCTTGTTGTTGAGAACGGCAAGGTCACTAAGGCCTTTGTTGAGCCTGACAACATTGGCACTACCAGTAAGTTGAGACAGCGGTTGTACATATATCTAAACCATAATTCTAACACTCTTTAGTTTCCCTGGCCGAGAACGTTCTGGCTTAAATGCTTATAAATCCCGGGACATTGTACATATATATTGGACGATAGATTTCTTTTGTAATTTTATTCCCTTTGTAACCTCTTATCATGAGATCCTACTACCCTTTAGCTCATGACAAGCCCTCAATCCACATGTATTCAATATGTCAGCCACGGATTGGTGGCTTCTAATTGGGGTGATACAATGCACATGATTTGCCTAAATTTGACCTAGGCCCTCTCAACGATCAGACCTTCCCCAGATGCAGCCTATTGGTGACTGCAAGAGAACCTATCATCATTGTACTATTGCAGGCATAACGACAAACAGTAGTCTTGATACCTAATCAGCAGAGTTTGTAGTACGACCCCTCAAACTGAGAAGGCAATGCTGTGAAAAAAACCGTCACTGTCTGGGCTAGGGAAAACCTGCCTAGTTCTTAACATTCTACTTCAATATCCGGTGCAAGCTGATGCTTATGAAGCAAACCAAAACATTACATACTAGCTAGCCCTTTATTGATCATTAGCCAACATCCGAAAAATAACCGCTTGTATTTGCCCGCCAGGCTACCGCCCATGGCCCCACATTAGTCGCTTGCATTGCTATTTCGTCATATTCACGGGTGGACACGCCCCTGTAGCGCATGAGCCATATAGCCCGTAACAAAGACCCATACTTCTGCTTCAAACCCAACCAACGTCACTACTTGCATTTCTTTACAGTCATTTACCGTTGAACTGATTTCAAACTTGTCTTTTTTGAAGCCTCTGTCTATCCAGTCATTTTCACTTCGCCTAAAAGCCATCGCTCTCTATTGACTGACCTCTTTCTTTCTTGTTGAGCTGGTCCCCTACTTCATCCTACTCCGCAGCCTATATTACCAGCGTCCACGCCCGTTTGATTTGTCACACGAGTCTTTGCCCGCTTTTCCGTCATCATCTGTTTGGATATCCCCCACTGCGCTCCGTTATAGTCGCCTAAAGCTCACACGCCTCATACGAAGCCCTTTTCTGTTAGGCGCTACGTATATCCAAATCCCCTTGTGAAAGTTTGTGGTTCTTGGCCGTTCAGCTATACTGAAGCGCTTTCTTTTGCCCGCATTTATCCAAATCCCCTTGTCACAAGCTGCGTCTCAACTGGTCGCGCCCATACACACTCGGGTCAGCTTACAGCCAGTCGTCTTTCATCTGTTGGCTCAACCCGCATGAGCATTTGTCGCTTCAGCCTATAGTCAATTTTCGTCGTTCCCCTGGTATTTTTCTCGCTGTCATAGTCTTTGATTCCTATCTTTTTCTTCTACCTACACTCCACCGCAGTTCTGTCAGCGCCCCCATCACCAACGGGTCGCTGTACACATCGCCGGTGCCTTTGTCGCCCAAAATTACGTCGCCGCTTAAGAGAAAGGCTGACGAGGCCTCGCAGCCGCCTTCCGAGGGCTCCTCGAAAAAGCAACTTACGGCCAGAGCTCTATCTTTGCGATCAAACTCTAAACTCGCCGCCGCGCCGGATTCATCTTTTCTCAAAGCGACTAAACCCGATCTCCTACACGCTGCTGACAAGGCGCCTACCCCACTGTGCCCCGCAGTAAAGAGAGAATCAAAAGCCGGCAATATGGATTCCGATATGGACATGGACTCGGACTACCAGTCGTTATCTGATAGCGATCTCGATAACGACGGTTATGATGATTACGAAACGGGCGGTGACCAAGGTAAGTTAATTCTCCTGTGCCTGGAACAGCAAGTTTGGGTATTATAACCTATTTTACTTCGCTTCTTTGGCCATTTGTTCTACTCCGCAATATGTATCGCCACACTCATATTGGGCCAAACTCTTGCCAGGCGTCCACATTTGTATAAAGCTCACGTGCTAACGTTTAAATACTTTTTAGGATCCGCCGACGACTTCGATACCTACGAACCTATAACTGACGCCAATAAGTCAACCACCCCATCCAAGATCCCACAACTCGATTACAAAGTTCATACTGGAGAACAGCTCAAAAAACAGCAGAATAGCGATGTCGATGAAGTTGAAATGCTGCTGAACATTGGTCTTGATGCCTCTGCCATCCTGCTCCGCACCTTCGACTGGAACAAGGAAAAGCTTCTCGAGCGCTACATGGACAACCCAGAAAAAGTCCTTGGCTCTGTAGGACTCAACAGCAACGATGAACGCAAGCCGCCTGCTATCGAAAACCTCGAAGAATTTTGCTGCGAAATCTGCCTGGATGATGAGTCGGGAAGTCCAAGTTTTGCCATGCCCTGCGGCCACCGGTTCTGCACAGCTTGTTTCTCAGGATACCTCACGCACAAAATTCGCCGCGAATGCGATATTTCACACTTGGAATGCCCTCAGGATGGGTGTAACCGGATTGTAGACTCGTCTTCGATAAAGCTACTTGTTGAGCCCGATGTTTACGACCGCTATCTTCACATGGTAGATCGGACATATGTCGAGTTGCGCGATAAATTTAAGTGGTGTATTGCGCCTGACTGTACCAATGCTGTTGAGTCTAGCACTCGGAGATTGAATTTGGATAGGCTCGTCCCTACCGTTGCATGCAAATGCGGACAACGCTTTTGCTTTGGTTGCCAACTTGAGGATCATCGTCCAGCACCATGTGATCTCGTCAAAAAGTGGCTCAAAAAATGTGCAGATGATTCGGAGACTGCTAACTGGATCTCTGCCCACACCAAGGAATGTCCACAATGCAACTCCACTATAGAAAAGAACGGAGGCTGCAATCACATGACTTGCCGTAAGTGCCGTTACGAATTCTGTTGGATGTGCATGGGGCCGTGGAACGAGCACGGTACCAGCTGGTATAATTGCAATCGATACGAAGAAAAGAGTGGCACTGCCGCTCGTGATGCGCAAGCAAAGAGCAGAGTCTCATTGCAACGTTACTTGCATTACTACAACCGATTTGCCAACCACGAGCACTCAGCCAAATTAGACAAGGAGGCTACCACTCGCATCGAGTCCAAGATGATTCAACTTCAAGCATCTTCAGATCTTTCGTGGGTTGAAGTACAATATCTGAAAGCTGCCGCAGATGCTGCCCAGCTTTGCCGTGGCACCTTGAAGTGGACATATGCTTTTGCGTTCTTTTTGGCGCGTAACAACACCACCGCCATGTTCGAGGACAACCAAAAGGACCTTGAAATGGCAGTTGAGGCCCTTTCTGAGCTTTTCGAGCGCCCAATTAACCACCTTGCGGACCCGAAGCTTCGCACTGAAATTGTGGTATGTTGTGATTTGTCATCTCCAGATATTAACCTATGTATGGTATATATACTAACTATGACGTCATTGATGCAGGACAAAACTGCGTACTGTAACAAAAGACGGGTCGTCCTTCTCGACTATGCAGCGGAAACCCTTAGTCAAGGTATGACAACAATCAAAAGAATAACTTGACAATGACGTGCTAACGTTCGATTTTAGGTCTTTGGACATTCAGCATGGTTATGGATCCAATTGAGATCAAGACTGGTCCTTCGGCTGTTAACCCCAAAGCTAATGGAGTCTCCGTTGCTGCTCCATCTACCCACGATAACAGAGCATCGATCGCTCCATAGGGGACTTCCATACACGCCTTGTTCCTAACTTTTCACTCCGAGGGTCCCGCGGTTCATGAATTTCTGTCGCATTAATAACGCGGGCCTTCATGGTCTTTGGGATATGATTGGGTCGGTTGTACTGGGTAGTATTCAGACTGTTACCTGCCGCATCCGTCTGTCCAAGCATCATTATATCATTGTTTTGTTTTTTCCTAGTGGGGTTTTGTGCAGGTTCGATCTACTGGATAGATTTGGAGTCGGCTTTTAGTAGATTAGTTCCCCATGTAGCATTGGTCATCAAACATTTGTTTTTGTCTTCTAAACTTGGGCTATGTCGGATAAAGTCTATATGTGTACATACATAGGTGTGCGGTCAAAAGAAGCTTGTTATTCAAGCGGCTATATCGGGCCCTCGGGTATCGCATCGGATAATTTGTGACGGATATCAGATGGCTAACGGGTTTGATGTTCAAAAAAGATGACGTTAACCAGGGCATCATCTCAGAGACTTTGGTCATGAAATCAGCCACGATCCCCAGTAATGCACCTATCTACTTGACAGTCATCCACTAATTATCTGGTGATGTCTGGAGATGCAGTGTGTTTCATGCTGTCTGGGGACATGAAAACAGGACCAACTTTAGGTCTAAGCGGCGGTAATGGTGTGTTGTTTCGGCACGAAGCCGTTGCGCAGACAAGCGACACGGGAAAAACGTAGTTGTTTTTAGAAACGATTGTGCCAAGTCCATGACAGGCCCATCAAGCCAGGGGCTCTTGGAGATGATGAAGATTTTTGTATAAAGAGGCCAGTAGATGGCGTTTCTTGGGAGTTCTTGGTTTTTTTGGTCTTTCTCTTCTTCAGCCCACTTGGCTTTTGAATTCATTTCTACTTTACTTTCACTTGGTGACGACTTGACCGTTTGTCTTTCTTTTCTAAACGCTTTCTTTTGATTATTTTCATGCTTTGAAAGCATTCTTGATTTACATTCTCTTCTTTCTGAGCCAGACTTACTTTCGTTTTTTCTTATAACATATCACTTTTGCATATCTTTCTTTTTAACTTGAAACACTATTTTCACAATGTTTTACAAGACTCTTCTCTCTGTTGCTATGGTCCCTAGTGTCCTGGCTTCTCTTCAGCTTGTTCCTGGCGCTTCTTTCCCGGATGTAAGTGGGATTATGTATCATGTTGACTATGGTCACACAACTAACAAGACATGCAGAACCGCGGCAAGCATATCCAGGCTCATGGTACTGGTATTCTCAAGGTTGAGGATACTTACTATATTGTTGGTGAGGATAAAACCAACGGGTCTTCTTTCCAGAACGTCAACTGCTACTCTAGCAAGGACCTCGTACAGTGGACTTATCAGGGTGCTCTCCTTTCTCGTACCGCTGAGGATGGTGACCTTGGTCCTAACCGTGTTGTTGAGAGACCTAAGATTATCTACAATGACAAGACTTCCAAGTATGTCTTGTGGATGCACATTGATTCTTCCAACTACGGTGAAGCCAAGACTGGTGTCGCTACCAGTGACACTGTCTGTGGTCAATACACTTACCAAGGTTCCTTCCAGCCTCTGGGCTTCCAGAGTCGTGATATGAACGTCTTCAAGGATGACGATGGCACTGGTTACCTTCTTACTGAGGACCGCGCCAACGGTCTGCGTATTGACAAGATGACCGACGACTACCTTAACGTCACTGAGGATACCTTCCTTTGGCCTGACCACGTTGAGGCCCCGGCCATGGTTAAGAAGGACGGTGTCTACTTCATGTTCGGTAGCCACCTGTCCGGTTGGGATCCTAACGACAACATCTACTCCACCTCTACCAACATCACTTCCGGCTGGTCAAACTGGACCGACTTTGCCCCCGCCGGCCAAAAGACTTACACTTCCCAGACTACCAGTGTCCTCGAAGTTGATGGCCAATACATGTATCTCGGTGATCGTTGGATCTCCACTGATCTTGAAGCCTCAACGTACGTCTGGCTCCCTCTGGAAATCAGCGGTACTACAGCTAGTATGCCCAACAACTTTGTCAATTGGAACCCCAATGTCGGTTCTGGAAACTTCTCGTCCGGCACTTCTGAGACCTCTTATGAGGCCGAGAACGCCACTGCTGCTAACGGTGCCAAGGCTGTGACTTGTAACGCGTGCTCTGGAAGTTCTGCCATGGGCTATATTGGCGGTACTGACGGTGGTTCGGTTACCATTGATAATGTCACCGTTCAAACCCCGGGTGTCTCGACTCTCCGGATTAAGTACTATAACGGTGATAGTACTCCCCGCTACGCTAATGTTACTGTCAATGGTGTCGGTGGTATGTACGAGTTCATCCCATCTCATGGTGTGTCACAGAGCTTGGCTTTGACTGCTACGCTTGCTTCTACCAACACTATTGTTATTGAAGGTTCTGGTGAGAACCTGTGGGGTCCTGATATCGACCGCATCATTGTTCCCCAGGAATAAATTAATGTTTTGATTTCTCCGTTATGAATATATTGCTTTCAATTTCCAAGTTACAACTTCTAAACTCGTCGTTTATGTATGTACAATGTCCCCTATTTGTGATACACCTATAACATAACAATGAAGTTTCATGTCACCTAACATGTAGGATCGAAGACCAATGTAGAAGCTACCTTGACATATGTAGGTTGCACAAACTTCGTTATCAAACAACCGTTCAACGTGGGGTACATACATACGTACATACGTAGGTCCTTTAGCGTTCTTTTCGAGGACGAGACTCGACAACTTCAAGCATTGTGACGGGAACTTACGCCACGAGGTTTTCCGACATGGTGAAATCGTATATGCAATCAACCGTTATTGATTGAATTGGTCATACATGTTATAGAATTCCACTTGATGAATGGCCGTATATGGTTGGGAATCCTGCGCCTCCTTTTTGTGGAAGCACAGTGACGAAACAGTCTCACATGCTGACATGGAGATGTGAGACCTTGCAAAGGTTCCCTTGCTGATCTCAACAACAATGGTTTTTTTTTTCAACTTGGAAATCGTGTCTGGCAAAACTCCATTTTTTTTTGCCACTGATAACGTCAAGATGCATATGGGAAATTGGTATCCCTAGTTCAGGGAATTCTCGTCACAAGGCAAAAGTGCCTATCTGTCACTTCCGCCCCCATTATGAGGAACATCCCATGTAGCGGGGTCAATCATCAATGACAGGGAGGCTGGTATGCTATTCACGGATGTTCTGTATCGGTGTATCGGTTGCACATTGTGTAGATGATTGTTTGCCTATTCCCTAGCTAAGGGCGTGGTGTTCATTAGTATTTCAGGGCTGGATATGCTAAATAGGGAGGCCAAGAAATATTGCTATGCTTTTTGTGGAAACTGGTGGGTTGCAGCTGATGTTTCCTATCTTGTCGGCCCGCGGTTGTTGATCTCTGGGTTGCAACACCGGTCGTGTGCAATGGAACTCTACTATAGTACCACACATAATGGCGCACCTATACTACCAATATGTAGAGATTCCAGAGACATTTCCTACCATACTTCCATTTACATATTACCCCCAAATGCCACCTATTTTCGGACAGCTGCATGTATGTATGGCCCCCACGAGCTCATTATGACCGTCTTTTCAAATGCCGTCACACAAAACAAAGAACAATCAACAGCCTTCTAATTTCCTCAATGATAGTTTTTGAATGGGTTGATGTTATCCAGGCCGCTGGTTCGGGCCACACTTGTTTTCGTATATAAACAAATGCCCCTGGTAGTCATGGATGGTACCGAGACGATATCACATTCCTACAGACAACTTCATCACATGTTGGGAGAAACGGTTGTTGATTATCAGAATCATTAGGGATAGCGGTGTGATTAGATGAACAAATGATGGATATTCGGCATTCTGTAGTCTGCACTGATGTGTACCATGATGTCGTGACGCACGTCATGTGTCCAACTAACCATCACCCAGCGTTGCACCGCATGTGATATCTTGGACCACCTTGCTTCTACGCCACACTCCTGCATGTTGGTTTTGTTTTAAACGGATATTGGCATTTACATAGAGGTGCTAGTATGATATTTGGGGCATGGTGTTCATACACTTGTGAATTCATCATCAAAGAAACAGTCACACTTAACCTCCATATTTGGCAAGGCAACTAAGCCATATTTAAAAGTGGAATATATGTATATATGGCTCTCGCCGAGACATGAGTTTGTCAACTCCGAGTCGACCTTTTATTAGGGACCACTAAATCAGAAAAGAAAAACTCAAGAAAAATCTCAAAGTTTGGCCGGTCACGGCACTAGTCATCCGGATATCTCCTTCTCCTGACTAGAAAAACTCTAGAAGCCCAGTTACTTAAACCATGGATCTTGATACCCAAATTGGGTGCAGCGCTAAATCCCGACCAAAAAGGTATGACGAAATAGCCATGCAAGCGAGCTCCGCGAACCAAGAATAGAGTTTGCCCAGGGGTAAACTAGATCGGTAAAGAAGATTGAGCTGGAATGGGCCAAAGTGCAAAAAAAAATGACAAAAAGTAGAAGGTCGACAACGACAGGATTCGAACCTGTGAGGCCGAAGCCATATGATTTCTAGTCATACCCTTTAACCACTCAGGCACGTTGCCCCTTGTTTCTTGTGAAGTTGGTGGCTTAAAGTGGGTTTTGTTGGTAACTTTTTGAATTTTGGTGTTTTAACTGAGTACCTGATGATCTACGAGACTTTGAGAATCTATTTCATGTACAATTGCTATACTCAAATAATGTCATTGAATAGACGATGAAGTGTCTTGTCAAAGTCACAAGTTGTTTTTATATTCTATCTCTTCTTGTAGGCCGTATGTCAAAATTATATCATTTTGTGATATATAAACCGATAGGGTTACGTGACAGACCAGGGTTGGCATAACCAAAACTGGAGGTGAAACGCTGTTAGTGATGACCAGATCATGCTTTTGATTCTCATCACATCCACTAGTAGCTGAATTAGTTCATGTAAGAGTAACGTAACCATTCAGCCCAGTCCATGAACAAACAGTGCATGTTTCGTTGTTTCTTCCATAGACGTTCCGAAAAGCACTCGGTCATGCGTTTATTCTCACCAACGTCTAGAGTTGACAAGGCTCCCCTCGACAAATGACCAATTACACTTGTCCTCGGACAACAAAAAAGACCCATGTTTGTAAAGTATTGTATGTCAGACTTTTCTATCGCCTTCTTTCGCCGGACAGCCTTGTAGAGGCTATGTAGTCATGGTGGTCATCGTTTAACAGTTCAGGGAAGTACACACATGTGCAGATAGATAGATCCAACCTAAACTCCCCAGCCATTTCCATTACACAAACACTTATGCGGGAAAAAATACACAAACCAACGTCTCTTCTTCGCTGAGCTGTCCGTGCCCATGGAGCATTCACCCTGTGGGTCACGGTCTTTGCGTCATACATATGTTGTAGACAGAAGCTTCAATGTGGCATTGACGACCGTGGCATGCCCATGAGCAAAACAAGGGCTCTTTCAGGTCTAGATAAAAAAGGCTGGACGAAGCCTGGGTTGGGGGTTTAGATTTGATACTGAGAGATTTACATAGGGACGTGTGTATACATAAAAAATGAGAAGACAACATCCATATGGATGGAGATGCCTTAAATGGACTTATGAGGTCATCCATAGAAGATGGATAATTTGCAGAATGCACCCTTAGCGGGGCTCAGGAACAAAGAATTGTCAGATTTGGCCGTAAAAGCAATATCAGCCTGCATGATCCTATTAATCCTACCTTTCCAGTGCACATGATTTGCCCTGACCAACTATAATTCTTATCAATTCGAGAAATTCCAGAGCTGTTGTTGGAAGTCTGTTGGGTTTGCACGTTTACAAGTTTACACATGTTATCTTCTAGACTATGCAGCCCGGCACAGACAAGAGTAATACTTTGGTCATGGGGGGAGATTCCACACGGGAATATTTTCAAAGTCCGGGCTTGTCCGATCCCTCGGCCGGTTCGTGATTACAAAGGTCTGTCTGGCCTCAAATAGGATTGAACTATAGTTTGAGTTTCTTTGACCTTTATAGAACTTATACTGGACTTAGACTCGACCAAAAAATCACAAGGTAGGATGGGAAGTGGAAAAGAGGGAGAAGAGGGGCGACAAAAGAAACACAAACAAGGGGTCATGGAAATCTGGACTTGTCCTCCTCTGACCCGATAGGCCACTCTAGAAAGAATGTCGCCTGTCGCTGCAAGGTACCCGAACAATTCCCATGAAGCCATGGTTGACGAATTCTAAGTCTTAGTGGAAGCAAACAACAAGCTGTCACAGTTGCAGCATGGAAGTTATACATGTTGGAATCTGTGTTCGAAAAAAACTATAGGTTGATATTTGATTTTTTCCCTAGCATTTATTTTTGTCTATAGGTCTTTGACTTTTACGCTCTGATCGTCTCACTTTGGGGCTGGCTCTAGACCAGCCAGCCAGCCAACTAACCAACCAAAGCCACAACCGGCCACGGTTTCCCCCGCCATTTTTACGTTTTGAAAGAAGTACTGTGTTGAAATCAAATGTTAACCTTGTGGAATTGAATTGATATTTTGACAAAAATAAAGAAATAACGGTAGATATACATCTGAATATGCGGGCTTAGTAACATATAGAACCTATTTCAGTTTTTCGATATCATGATTAACTAGTGATACCATATTGTGTCATGATCGTCAGCGGGGTCTGCATGTATCAAATGGAACCACGGAACATGCCTTGATAAGAACATAAAAGAAGCTTGGAATAACAAATTATAATTTTGAATATTGGTTCCAGCAAGTTCTTTTCCTGTGTATTTACCTTAACCAAATTTGAGCCATACAGCCGCCATATATATGCACATATATATATAGATGTGCGTTTTACAACAGTTTTGTTGTACTTGATGATGCATCCCTTCTGACAGGCAACTTCAAGCTTACCTATACATGCATGTTGTATAAATGCCTACGAACATAGTACATATGTATGCAGCTTGACTTGAAATGTAAACGCCGTGTCTGAATAATATACACAAGAAAATGTTACCGATTGGCTCACCATTGATGTATATATCCCACTCTCAATGTTTCTTCACCAGGGACAGTTTGGTATTTCTCCGACTGTAACATTACCCACGCCACTTTCAGATTCAGAAACGGACAGTTGGTGGCGTTATTAGTATACTGATTGGCTATATCATTGTGACATGCTAACTGCAACGCAACCTTCTTACGCCCGCTGACTTTGAGGTTGGGGCTCTTGGCATTTGCTCTACAGACGGACCCGATGCCGAATATAAGCATGTACTTACATACAATATACAGAGACCAATTCGTTTCAGAACATGAAAACGTTGCTTTCCGTCCGCAGCCAAACAGAGACAGGAACAGCTATACCGGTCCAAAGCTGGCTATGCATATGACAATGCGACGTTGTAGGTTTCGACAACTAAAGGCCAACCAAAAGTCAGCTAGCAAGACACTACGGAGCCCTGTTCCGGTCCATAGCCAAGGGCACGCTCCAATCAGAAAACTGGTGGATTCCGGTTGTTGAGAAACACACCGAAACAATACTGAACCCCTTTCTACACTAGCTTTTCGTGTTTTCAGTTTCTTCTGGTAGGATCGTCGGAGTTACAGTACCACCATTCTCGTGGAAGCTTGATATTCAGGTACAAAAAGCAATATACAAGATAAAAATGGAAACTACTATTTGACCACCCGCAAGCCGTAACAACGTCAGCTACTCGGCTATCATCGCTTGCCTTTATACACAGACCCTCCTCTCGAAACTCGCTCAGAAAGTGCTTCAACGTTTTTTTATGTGAACCCTAATAGCCCTGATGTTCTTATGCGTGGTGATTTAGAGGTACTTGCTGACTAGACGTGTGTTTGCCATAACCAGAAACATCTAGACGTATTTACATGCCATTGACGTCTACGGCTTCACCTTCATAGCTTGGCAAGATCCATCTTTATCAAGTTGCTTCCCTCATCCCACTTGCCAGGCCGGCATCTGCCCTGTGACATGTCGCCCTGCTAATTAACGGCTGGGGTAGTGCTCCTTCCATCGATTTTGCTGGCCGGAGTTCCCTCTTTGACACATTGACGCCTACTAGTCCATGGATATAGCAAGTCTTGATAGAGTATCACTAGCGATGAACCCGCTATTGGAGGTACTCAAGTGTCTTGGATTCTCGTTTTATCTGTTTTATCATATGTACCTGCGCCTGTGGCTTTCTGTGCTCTAAAATCCCCTTTCCCTTCCTAAACTTTGCGGCTAACTTATTCAAGGTCCCCCTTCCTTCCCTCGTTCTCCCAAACCCACAATCAAAGCAAACAACCCAGCGCACACACACCTTCCAACAAGAAAAAAAGTCTCCTTTCACGTTCTGTAATTGTAAACTGCAGTTTTACTATACCTGTACGCAACATCTTTCTTTGTTCACGTTCTTGTCCTGCCTTTGTCGCCCTTCACACACATTCACGTTCAAGTTTTTTATTCCCATTTTCCTCTTCTTCTTATTATCTTGTACCGCCCACTTAATGAGTGTGATTCCAGAGTCCATCGTCGATTCCAATTTGCCAGTCTTTGCCTTGTTGTTCATATAGACCAGCAATTCCGAATTTCCACGATTATCCTTTCTCTTTTCTCTGTGCTTTTTTCCCTTCTTAGCGCTCACCAGTAATTTGAACTGTCTGCATAAACCTGTTGGTGCTTTTTCCGTCCTGCCCTGCGCCTAGCGTTCTTAATCTCTAGCACCCCCCCAGCGCTCGATTTGAATCGTACTTTGTCTTGCTACTTCATTTTTGCTTCACTTGCATTTGTCCATAATCCGCCATACGTTCTTCGCGATTTAAGCTATCGCGACAAAGTTAATCTAGCATTGACTTCACACACAATTCAGACACCATAGTCCTTCACGTCCACAATTGACCAGCTGTACTTTGACGACTTTCTACCACTTTAATACACAACGCCTTCGAAAACGATACCCCGGCGCTTGATTCACACACAAGCATACCCACCAGCACCTGCTTAATCCAACAACCGAACACAGCGCGACCTTTTGGCTGTCTTTTTCACATCGCATCTTCACCACTCCCCCACCCTTTTCCAACCATTGATTTTCGTGTTCTTTAGACGGAGTACGACCGACCGTCTTTATAATCGCCGCATACCGCGTGCGTATACATTTCAATTCCTTTAATCGGGTTTGTGAGCTATCTTGCTCACCCTTTTAGACGTGGTCTTTGTACCGTCCACAATGTCGGTAATGCTTCAACCATCTAGAGCCTCTACTGCATCCACATCTTCCTTCCAAACCATCTCTCGTCTCAACACAATGTCTTCGTACGAGGGTGGTGCGCGCTCTGCTCGCCAGAGCAAGCGCATGTCAATGAACGCCCTCTATCTCTCCATGTCAGCAAAGGAGTCGGAACTTGAAATTGAGGATGAACTTGCAGTTGGTAAGTACATACTTAATGCGTATTCTGGATGTCCAAGGAGACTGACACTAACCTTTTTCGTCTCATAGCCCAGAAGAATCTCCGTGATCTTAAGGCCATTATTTCGGCACAATCAAAGAAGAACTTCGTCCTTGAAAAGGATGTCCGTTACTTGGACTCTCGTATTGCGCTTCTTATCCAAAACCGTATGGCGATCGAAGAGGTAAATTTTCTAAACCATCTGGCCTATGGCCATGAAGATTACATCTTGTCTAACCACTTTTACTATTAGCAAAACGAAGTTGCCTCTCATCTGGAAGATGCTACCGACATGCAAGAGGGTTTCTTCCCAAACGACGACAAGACACAGAAGTATGGAAACCTCCTTTTCCTGCTCCAATCAGAACCCAGACATATCGCCCACCTCTGTCGTCTGGTTACAATGGCCGAGATAGATTCTCTCCTCCAGACTGTCATGTTCACTATTTACGGAAACCAATACGAAAGCAGAGAAGAGCATCTGTTGCTTACTATGTTCCAGTCAGTCTTGACTTACCAATTCGACAACACACCCGACTACTCTTCTCTACTCAGAGCAAACACTCCAGTTTCCCGCATGATGACTACATACACTCGCCGCGGACCCGGTCAGAGCTTCCTCAAAGCAGTACTTGCTGATAAGATCAACAGTTTGATTGAGCTGAAGGATCTCGATTTGGAAATCAACCCTCTTAAAGTTTACGAGCGGATGATTGAACAGATCGAGGAGGACACGGGTTCGTTGCCCCCAGACATGCCGCGTGGTGTTACTGCCGAGCAAGCAGCGGAGAACGAGACAGTCCGCCGTGCCATTGAGCCTCGCTTACAGATGCTCACCGATCTCGCCACTGGATTCCTTTCGACTATTATCGACGGCTTGGAAGATGCGCCTTACGGTATTCGTTGGATTTGCAAGCAGATTCGCAGTTTGACAAAGCGCAAATACCCAGACGCCAACGACCAGGCCATCTGCACTATGATTGGTGGTTTCTTCTTCTTGCGCTTCATTAACCCAGCCATTGTTACCCCAAAATCATACATGTTGATTGATGGCACCCCCTCAGAAAAGCCTCGCCGTGTGCTTACTCTCATCGCCAAGATGCTCCAGAACTTGGCTAACAAGCCTTCCTACGCCAAGGAGCCATACATGGCTAAGCTGCAGCCATTCATCTCAGCCAACAAGGACCGCGTTAACAAGTTCATGCTCGATCTTTGCGAAGTCCACGATTTCTACGAGACACTGGAAATGGACAACTACGTTGCCCTGTCTAAGAAGGACCTTCAGCTTTCTATTACGCTGAACGAAATTTATGCCATGCACACCCTCATCCAAAAGCACCAGGGTGAACTTTGCCGTGATGGTCACCATTTGACGACCATAATGAACGAACTCGGCACCGCCCCGGCTCAGGTTCCACGCAAGGAAAACAGAATCATCAACCTGCCCCTCTTCAGCAGATGGGAAACGGCCATTGATGATCTTACCGCGGCTCTTGATATCACTCAAGAGGAAATTTACTTTATGGAGGCCAAGTCTATTCTGGTACAAATTATGCGCTCCATCCCCAGCAACAGCAGTCTACTAAAGCGTCCACTGCGTCTCGAGAAGATTGCCGATGCTGCTGGAAAGTCTGGCGAGAAGGATGGCGTCCTGACCCGTAAGGGCATTCGATGCTTGGAGTTGCTTTCCCAGCTCCAGGAGCTTGGCGTCGTTAACATGTCGGATGGTTTCAGCATGTTGCGCAACGAAGTCGAGCAGGAATTGCAACATCTTGGTTCGCTAAAAGAGGGTGTTTTGCAAGAAACGGCCAAACTCAACCAAGTGTACCAAACCATTCGTGATCATAACCAATACCTCGTGTCTCAGCTCGACACCTACAAGAGTTACCTGCACAACGTCCGTTCCCAGGCTGAGGGTACTCGGAGAAAACCCCAGAAGCAGCAGGTGCTTGGCCCTTACAAGTTCACCCACCAGCAGCTTGAGAAAGAGGGTGTGATTCAAAAGAGTAACGTCCCTGATAACCGCAGGGCGAACATCTATTTCAATTTCACCAGTCCTTTACCTGGTACTTTCGTCATTTCCCTCCACTACAAGGGTACGTATTTCTTTCTTCATCTGATATGTCCAACGTCATAAACTAACATAAGAATATAGGTCGGAGTCGTGGTCTGCTTGAGCTGGATCTTAAGTTAGACGATCTCCTGGAGATGCAAAAGGACAACCAAGACGACCTGGATCTTGAATACGTTCAGTTCAATGTACCCAAGGTTCTGGCCTTATTGAACAAGCGGTTTGCGCGCAAGAAGGGCTGGTAAACACCAATCTCCGTTGCCTGCAACGGGCTCACTCTTTAATGACGGCGATGGTTCTTTCTGTTTGGTTCTTTTGGGGTTCTTACAGACTGTAACCTCGCACACGACCAAAACAACCATCCCTACCTCAAAATGACAAAACCAAAAAAATATCATGGATTGGAGGGGACGGCGGTGGCCCGGAGTCTGGTGTTTTTGTGCTCTATCGTTTCATGTTGGATTCTATGGTTTTCTTACTGCGTCTTTGTTTCTTTTTATTTGCTCGTTTGCTGTTCCTTCAACGCCCCTCTTCTTGACACACGACCCTTTCTCCCATTTCTCTAATTTCTTTAAGTTGTCCTTACTCACATGGTTTCCTTTTCTTTCCTCGGGTTCATCATATCTTGGGAGGGTCTATCTGTTTACCTGACTGGCATTCTTATGTCTTTTTGTTCTTCCGGTTTTCTTTATTGCTGTATCTATTGATACCGTGTTTTCTTTTCTTTTCCTTTTCTATTCCCCATGGTTGTCGTTTATTACGTTGTTTGTTTAGCTCTTTTGCTCGGTGTATTGTGTTTTGAATTGACGTTTGTCCAATAATATGTTCAGTTTTTTTTGCAATCGATGTTCTGTAATCTTGCTACATGTGAATGAATACGTGAGTGTGGCTATGATTTTGATGCAAATATCATGATTTTAAACAATGAATGTATCTGGTAATTTCAGGAAGATCGTAATATATTTATCGTCACACAGAGGAAACAGTGATGGCCCGTCGGAATCTAATAGTTGGTCGTACAGAGATTTCACAGCCTGCATAGTATTAACCAAGTCATTGAGCAACTACCCCCTATTACACCTCACGTGTAACGCATTGAATTAACATCCTGCTGAAAAAAAACAATTCCGCAGATTTCAATGTTTACGTTTTTAACACAAGGGACACCTTACATATACACCTTCAATACCTACCAACTCCAGATACAATACAATAAAACATAGCACATGAAGAAAAGGCGTGATACAACATGAAAAGGGCCAAACCAGCAACTAAACTCCATGACACAAGATAAAACAAGAACCAAGATCGAAAAAGGAAAGGGGGGAATCATAGCAGAAGCTGGACGCAGCTTACCAGACCACCGCCGACTTTGCGGACGGAGAACTCAAGTGGTGGGAAGCTCCATTCTAATGAGCTGCAGCCTGAGGCTTCTCGTCGGACATTTCAACGTCCATGGCGTCATCCTCAGCTACCTCTTCAGCCTCGTCCTCATCAAACTCCTCTTCAGACTCGCCCTCAATATCCTCGCTACCGTCGTCAGACACCTCAGCGTTCTCGACGTCCATGGCAGCATCGTCGCCAGCGGCTTCGGCACCCTCTTCAACCTCCTCCTCCTCGTCAGCCTCATCAGCACCATACTCTTCTTCATCGTCAACGATGTCAGCCTCGTTCTGCTCAGGGGGGAACTCCGCGGGAGCAGAAGCCTCGTTATCCCTATGCGACACGAAAGATTGAGGTGGTTAGCAACATAAATTTTGAGAAGCCAACTTGGCTTGTAACTTATACATACCACTTGATGGCAAAGCGGGTCACACGGGGCTTCTCGGCGAGAACATTTCTGCGGATACGGTCGAGCAAAGGCTTGGCAGGAGGGTCGGCAGCAAGCTCCTCGGAATCGTACTCGTTGTTGACATAGTAACCAACACGAACGAACTCACGATCGTCGTAAGTGCAGGTCAGGAGGATAACAGTAACACCCAGGATATCAGTCTCGACAATGCGGTTGATATCCGGGGCACCGGCCTCGAAAACGAACTTGTTAACACCAACGGGGATAGGACCGACAACAAGAGTGTCGAGCTCCTGATCGTATTGGTCACTTTATGGTTGGAAATTTGTTAGTTGTTGACTGCATTTTCAGTGTATACGTTATGATCCGTTATTGTTGACAAAGGGGCGGGTATAAAACGTACGAAGTGGCAGAACCAACGTAGGTGAGCTTCCACTCAAGGTCTGTTACAAGTACACAGGTTAGTCACGGCCAATGGTATGATAGAAGACTACATAATGGCCAAACATACCCTTCTCGAGCTTCTCAATGCACTCGAAGGTGATCTCGAACTGGTAGCTGTCGGTGAACTTGGCGGGGTTGTTCACAACCTGGACACCGAGTAGGGTAATAAGAGACATGATGATGATTGTTTTTGGATCGATGAAAAGAAAACAATAGAAATTTGCAACTTTGTGTAAGAGATTATTAAAGACTCAAATCGAATTGATGATCGAGGCAAAACTGGAGACGCGGTGCAGAGAAAAAGGTTGGGAACCAAATAGGAAGAAGAAGTAAACAATAAGAAGGGTCACCCAAGGAAGGAAGGAAGGCAAGTCAATGTGGGCTGTAACCGGGCAGGGGAAGGAAGGCGTGAACTTGGGCTGGGGATGCAGTGTTTTTCTACTAGATTCAGGGCATAAAGTCGAACATAAGGGTTTGCTTGACTTCAGCTGTGCAGTGTCAGGTTCTGGCTATTTGGATGACCACAGATTTGTCTAAAGGCTAGTTGTTGTCGTCATATTCTCCCTGTGTATGCATGTGAGGACAATAGGTTGGGTATACACGTACACACATTCACAGCTGCATGTTAGGCTCAAATGGTTTACATGGCACACTTGGTCTATACTGATATTATAAGCAAGTTAGATATTGGATCATTGAGAGAACAAACGATCCTATCTATATGTTTCGGACTTGGTATGTTGTGTTGGTCTGATGCCAACGAATGCAAGTTAGAGCGGGGCGGACACCCAGACCCAACTTGACCAGGGACCGTGGCAATAACCAGAGGTGGTAACTCAAAATTGACTTCAACCCATGGCTATACTCTTCAGTGAAAATTCCAATGGTGATGTCACCAATTTCACATTTATTTTCGTTGTTAAAAGCTGGAGAGTACCATCTTAGTCGCATTATTTTCTAAAAACACGCGTCGCGTGGTTGCGTCTAGTGATCCAGCACTCAACGCGTTGAGGGGCTACTACAAAGGGGCGACAGCTGGCAGGATTATAAGGTACAGTTTCGAGCAAGTGCCATTTCAATTGCCCAATGGTCGACAAAAGGGTGGAATAAGTCATCGTAGTTAGGCTCTATATAACCCTAAGGATCATCATGTCACGTGCACTAGCTGCGCTCATGGAGCTAAAAAGATAAGCTGATACTGCCTATTTTGCCAACTGCTTTGGCAATTTCGTTGTCGCGCAAGCCAGCTTGAGTGAGTTCTACATTTGTGACCTTACCATTTAGAACTTTGCAAGATTCATCGGTCGCGGTTCAATCACGCACTTTATTCAGCTGAACCTATATTCGTTGATCTCTCATCGACCTTTCATCGACGAAATTGAAACTAGGTGTTGGAGTTTTATTTGATCTTTGATTTACGGGTTCTTTGGTGCATGATTTCGTCATTGCGACAGCACCTCTTCCACGCACGAGATATTTTGTCGTAGGTACGTCACGATTCATTCTCTTCATTCAGCGTGAATTTGTTAAACAACATTCATTCACTCAATTCAAAATACATGTTCGGTTGTTGACTTATTTTTTTTCATTAGGATACCCGGTTGGACGGAGTTACAGTAACCGCGACATTACATACCACCCGGAAGCATTACAAAATGGGTACCATGCAGAAGCAAGACACACAGGAAAAGAATGGTCCAGACGAGTATAATTCTAGCGAGGCTCAAGGAAATCCTGAATACCCTGGTGCGGACGATGAATTAAAGGAACGTGATGAAGATGATAAAGTCGCTGCCAATGTCGCTGAAAGTGCCGATGCAAACAATGGGCCTGGATCCACGGAGAGTAAAGAACCAGAATTTTCCGATGTGCCAGATGTCACGAAGGGTGAAGAGACACAAGACGTTGCGAAGCCTTCTGAACTAAATGATGGTGACGATGATTACAGCCCTACCAACGATACCGACCCGCCAAATGACACAGAATATGACCACAAGGATTCTGATTCTCAAGACAGCATGTCCGCCAATTTGAAGCCGAATACCAAGCAAACATCCGACGAAAATAGCTCATCAACCGACTGCCAACAAAACATCGAAGCACTTTCGAAGACACGAATTTCAGCAGACGAGCCAGTGCCTACTATCGAATCAAATGACACTGATATGGGAGAGGAGAACAAGTTTGGTGGACATTCATCTGTTAATGGCTTTCCACAATTAGGTGCCCCGGTGCATTCTGTTGCAAACCTGGAAGCTAGAGTTAAAGAAGATCCACGTGGGGATATGGACGCCTGGCTGGCTTTAATTGCCCTATACCGGAATTCCAACCAACTTACAGAGCTGCGGGAAATCTACGACCGATTCCTTGAGGTCTTCCCCCAATGCACAGAAATTTATGCCGAAAGGATTGAATTTGAGCTTTCCCTTAACAACTTTTCTGAGGCTGAACGCCTTTTTGGTGTAAGCCTGTTGAGTATCTCAAATGTCAAACTTTGGACCGTTTACCTCAACTACATTCGGCGTCGCAATGATCTTACGAATGACCCAACAGGAGCTACACGTAAGGTTGTAGCCCAAGCATACGAATACGTAATGGATCGTATTGGCCTGGACAAAGATAGTGGCGAGCTTTGGACCGACTATGTTCAATTTGTGCGGGGCGGCCCAGGCCAAGTTGGCGGAGCCACTTGGCAAGATCAACAAAAAGTCGACCAGATTAGAAAGGTTTACCAGCGGGCTATTGCTGTCCCCACCTCTGTGGTTAACACTATGTGGAAAGAATATGACCAGTTCGAAATGGGGTTGAACAAGATGAATGTAAGTGGTCCACATAGTTCACATAGACAACGTATTCTGACATATGCTAACCATGATATTTTAGGGCCGCAAATTCATTCAAGAACACTCACCGGCTTACATGACCGCCAAGAGTGCCGCTATTGGACTTGAGAATCTCACCCGCAACCTATCTCGTACGTCGTATCCTCGGCTACTTCCAGCTGAAGGTTTTGATGGATATGATGAGTACATGGCGCAGGTTGACATGTGGTACAAGTGGATTCATTGGGAGAAGGATGACCCACTTGTTTTGAGTGAAGATGATCCGGAATTGCTCAAGAAGCGCATCTTACATTGCTACCAACAGGCCCTTCTGGCCCTGCGTTTTTATCCCCCAATGTGGGCTGACTGTGCTGATTGGTGTTTCCAGAACGACATAATGCATTCAACTAGTTCGCCAATGGGTATGTTTGTTTTGTCCGAAGGTCGTGCCGCCAATCCGGAGAATGTCTTGTTGGCTCTCAAGCATGCCGATTTAATTGAGACGTCACCTACCACTGAAGAGGACAAGACCAAGTTTGTTGCATCCGTCAAGGCACCATACAATGATGTACTCGACACTTTATACGCCATGTGCACAGCCATCAAGACTAAGGAGGGCGCAGAGATTGCACGCCTGGAGGAGATGGAAGCTGCGCGTGAAGCTGGCGACGCAATGCCCACCGATTCATTGATGGGACCTGAACCTACCAAGGAACAAAAGGTGCAATTCATCAAGGATTCCTACTCTGGCAGATTAAATACCCTCAACCAGACAATCTCATTTGTCTGGATTTCCCTTATCCGGGCCATGCGCCGGTTACAAGGGAAAGGAGGTACCAGCACTGGTGGCCTTAGACAAGCTTTCACCGAGGCCCGTGTTAGAGGCCGCCTTACGAGTGAAGTTTATGTCACTGTGGCTTTGCTCGAATCTGTTGTTTATAAAGACCCAGTTGGTGCTAAGATTTTTGAGCGTGGCGCTAAACTATTTCCCGAGGATGAAGTGTTCATCTTGGAATATCTGAAATACCTTCATTCTAGGGACGACACGACAAGTAAGTCTTTTGACGTTTTAATCATCCAAGAGAATTTTATTAACCGATGAACTAGATGCCAGAGTAGTCTTCGAGACTTGTGCCTCTCGCTTGGTACAAAAACCTGAGAATCTGGACAAAGCCAAACTACTTTACGAGTATTTCCATAACTACGAATCCCAGTTTGGCGAACTTTCCCAGATTCAGAAGCTCGAGAAGCGTATGCGAGAGCTCTTCCCAGATGATACCAAGCTAGACATTTTCCGGAACCGGTTCCGGACGGAAAGGACTGCCAGATTTGATGCTTTGACGGCTCAAATCATAGTATCACCAGCAAACCAGCAGCGGCCCAAGTTCTTTGCTTCTCTTGAACCACCAATGGAGATACAGGAATCAGAAGAACCATATTTCCAAGGAGAACCATCACCACAGCCATCCTCTGCTGCGCAGAACCCCAATCCTCTAAACTCCCCCAAGAGACCGTGGCCTGGACCAGGCGATGACGGAGAGGAACGTCCGCGCAAGTTTGCTCGCGCTGACTCCCCATTGAAGGGTGCGGCAGGCCGGCGTCTTGACCAGCAACGCCGCGGCCCCGGTAACACATTACACCGGGACATCACATTCCTACTCACTCTTCTGCCACCAGCTTCATCGTATGACGCTGCTAAGGTGAACAGTGCAAACTTGGTTAATTTGATGAGAAACACATCTGTTCCGGACTTCCACTCTTGGAAGGCTACCCAACCCCCACCGGATGCGCCTGCGGCTAGAAGACCGTCTCACGCTCCTGGACATAGGTACAATGGGAGTGGGTCCGGAAGTTATGGGAATACGGGCTATGCTAGTGGTGACGTCAGAGGCCGTAGTCCATTCGAGTCTAGTGGTGCTGGTGTAGTCCGAAGAGGAGCTCCTAGTACCTACAATGCTCCGAGGTATCAGGGAGAAGGTCAGGGGAACTATGGATATCAGTACTGAAGGTCTAAAGTTTGTTTGGATATGGGGTCTAAAGATAATGCTATAGCTACTATGTAAGGAATTTTCTTTTTGTTGTCGTGTAGGGTAAAATCAAACTCAATCTCTTTACATGAACTGAACACTTTGGTTTCTGTCTACGACATCTGTATGTTACGTGATTTTATGTCATTGGGTCCATACTTGTAGCAAATACACACAGGAAAACACCTCCTTTTCGTCTGGATATGAAAGGAATGTAGGTTGCTTTCCTTGTCAAACGTGAGGGCTTTAAGGTGCACACGGGTACACGCAAGGCAACAGCAAACATGATTGGATAGTACAGGTAAGAATGGCACTACTGAGTGACCTCAATACTTTAGATGGAACCCATATTGTAAATGTCCAAAACAGTCGACGTCCGAACGGACTTCACTGTGGGACATTGGCCCTGGATGTTTGTGCAACAATGAGAACAAGGTTGCGGGATACCGGGTGCACGACTGGACATATACCCAAGTAGAGCGGCCCGAAGACTAATATATAGACGAGATATATCCCAAGTCGAGAGAAAAAGGATCTCTTCTTTTCTTATTATGCAAGCATTGGTTTGAATTCTCTTTGAACTAATCGCATCCCACGACACCCGTTATCACAAAGGAGGTATGTTGTTCGGCCCAAGTTCTTCAACTTTGAACGAAGCGAGAGATGAGAATTGGAACTAACATGGGCGAATCATAGAAATCTTGACAAGCTTTAAATTTCTTCTCGAACTCGCCTTTTTGCACCGTTTTCCTCGAAATTACCTTTTTAAACAACAACCCACTTTAACTACTTCTCTCACTACAATGGCGCCCAACGATAAGAAGGCCGACGACCGTGAGCGTGCCCGGTCTCGGGAGCGCGACGTCACCAAGGGTGTGAACCGGTTGGCGGTTGATTCTGCCGATAGGGGCGGTGTCCGTTCGCCTAAGTCTAGTCAAAGATCCCCCACTAAGAGGGACGCTGGCAAGTCTTCTGGCGGAAAGGCCCGTGATGGTTCGCCTGCCCCTAAGGGTGAAAAGAGCACTAGAGGGTCTGATGAACCTCAGAAGCCCGCTCTCAGTAACAAGCGTATTGACCTCCCTGCGGAGGCGTACTTGGATGTAAGTTTCTAGATTTAGCTCCTTGTAGAAAATAGTCACTGACTTGCTTTAACCGTTGTAGCCTACCTCTGGTATTAAGTTCCCTACCCGACCTGCCATAGTGTCCCGCGATCCTCGCAAGAAGGTTTCCCTGGATGTTAACCAGTTCAACATCGAAAAGATCAACACCAAGCTTCGTATCTACCAGTACGATGTTTCTGGAAAGTACATTGGTGAACGTGTTCCTAAGAACCTGGAGGTTGTGATCAAGAAGGCTTGGGCGGACGCGGGTTTGAAGCAGGCGCTGAAGCAGAATGAACATAAGTGGCTGTATGATGGAAAGACCCTTGCTTGGTAAGTCTATAGTAGCGCACATGTCGTATTTCAAATTACTAACCTGTGATATATAGGTCGACTGCTGACATGGCTTCTATCGAACATACCGTTGATCTCGACTTGCTCAAAGACAGGGAGTCCACGGGCAAGAACAAGGTCGTGGTGAGAGTTCGTCGTACCACTTCGATTGACTTGTCGTCCATCACCAAGTATGTCCGGGGTGAAACTGATATGGACAACAGTGTTCTGGAAGGAATTAGTAAGTTTGGATCTACCTAATTTTGATTTCTAGAGAACCCCTTTCTAACAACATGTCGAGACTTCCTTGACCATCTGATTCGCCAGTACCCTTCTGAGAAAAGTGTTGCTATCAAGAGACAGTTCTACGATGCCAACACTGAACGTCACCCGCTGGCCCCTCACGTTGTGGGTGCCAAGGGTACCTACGCCTCAGTTCGTCTCAACAACTCGGCGGCTAATACTGGACTTGGTCTCGGTATTAACGTCGACGTTGTGAACACTGCTTTCTGGTGGGATCAAAACTGCAGCATCGTTCAGTTGGCTGGCCGTTTCTTGTTGAGTTCCCGGTGGAGCCGCGATGGATTCGATTCCCGCCAGGCTAGCAACAGACTTCATCCTGCGACTTTGGCTGGTGAAATTGACGACAATTCAATCAGGTCGTTGTCAAACGCGATGAGACCCAGCGACGGTCGCGTCTCGCAGACTTTCCAGGAGTTGAAGAAGGTCAACCGTATTCGTGTCAGATGCCCCCATCTCGTAAAGCATGGCTTGGATGGCACCTTTACCATGAACGGTTTTGCTCTTGACCGTGATTATGGTGCCCAGGGTGTCACTGCCAACACTTACAAGTTCGAGTACCAAGGCAAAAGCATGCGCTACGTTGATTACTGCTTAAAGAAGTATGGAATCAGACTCCGCTACCCTGACTTTCCTCTGATCCAGACAACCCGCCCCGGTACCCTTCTGGCTGCTGAGCTTTGCTTTGTTGAGCCTCTTCAGCGTTACCCGTACAAGTTGGATCCGGAAATGACCTCCAAGATGATTCGCCAGGCCGTCACCCGTCCCAATGATCGCAAAAACGCCATTGAAAGGGGCCGTGATTCTCTCAGATGGAATGAGGACCCATATCTCAAGCATTTCGGGATTTCTATTAGCCGCCGCTTCACTTCTACAGAGGCTGTTCTGCTCACGCCCCCTCGTCTGGCCTTTGGAGCTAGAAAGGCTGTTACCGTCCCCAATGACAAGGCGCGTTGGGATCTCCGTGGTCTCACATTCAAAAGCTTTGGAACCGATAAGAAGATCACCCGGTGGGGTATTGCTTACGACCCTGCCGTCAACCCTGCGATGATTGACGAGTTTGCCAAAACTTTCATTAAAGCGTACCGTAACCATGGTGGAGAAATCAGCCAGGAATACGCCGTGAAGCCAATAGCGCGGGAGCCAGAGCATGGTCTCACAGCACTAGAGGATTTACTCGCTACCCCTACAAAACGGGGTGACTTGATCTTCGTGATTGTTAGTTCAAACAGTGCCTATGGATATGAGCAAATCAAGAAGGTCGCAGATTGCAAGCTTGGTATCGTGACGCAAGTCGTTCAGAGAAGGAATGTCCAGAGGAACGATGCCCAATATCACAGTAACGTCTGCCTCAAGGTCAACGCCAAGATGGGCGGAGTTAACTCGGTAGCGGAGATGTCAAGATCTGTACAAAGTAAACTTCCAATGATCACAATTGGAGTTGATGTTTCGCACGCCCCTGTCGGTATGGCTGTTCCTTCAATGGCGTCCATGACCATGAGCTGTGATGGCCAGGGAGTGCGCTACGCCGCAGCCGTCGAAACCAATGGTTTCCGTAAGGAAATGCTGACCACTCAAAACGCTTATCAACTACTGGAAAGTTTAAGTCACAGTATTACGCCAGAAATCCGTTGGTGCGAGCGTATGATGTATATTCGCGATGGTGTTTCTGAGGGTCAGTTCCAGCAGGTACTCGACGAGGAGGTGACTGCTATCCGCAAGTGGTGGACGGGCAAGACCAAAAAGCCTCTGAGCATAACGGTTGTCATCGCTACTAAACGCCATCACATCCGCTTCTTCCCCGGCGCTCAGGGCGATAAAAACAACAACCCGCGCGCCGGAACCATTGTCGAGTCTGATGTCACTCACCCGCACAACTTTGACTTCTACCTTTGCTCGCACTCGGCTATTCAGGGTACGGCCCGCCCCGTCCACTACAATGTCATTATGGACGAGAACAAGTTCTGCCCGCATATCCTCCAGCAGTGGATTTTCGAATCGTGCTTCCAGTACGCGAGATCCACTACGGCTGTCTCCTTACACCCCGCTGTGTACTATGCCCATCTTGCCAGCAACCGCGCGCGCTCTCACGAGCGGTCTAACTCGAGAGATAATGCCGAGCCCAGCGACGCCAAGTTGTTGGCCATGGGCGGAAGAAACCCGGCTTTTAGAAACCAGATGTGGTACATCTGAGTTCGAAAGAGGCTTTGTTCCCACGATTTACAGTGCTCAGCAATTGGTCTTTAGTTAGTTGATATGGATCCGAAGTAGTTTAGACAAGATTTAATTGAGATGATTCAGGAAATGTACAGTGTAAGTGAAATTGCACGTGACTGTAGAGTCTAGGGTCAATTGCCTATGACGTATTTAAGTGGGTGGGGCTGGAAATGCTAGGCGGTGATCCGATTTACCCGTTCATGCCAGGATTAGCTAGCCACCGAAGTGCCAAAATAGCAGCCTGCGGAGGGTCAAAGTGCCCTGTAACTGACGTATTTGCCGGCGCAGACAGTGGGGCACCGGAGGACAAAGGCGAAAGTGGCGAGTAAGTAGATTTGAAACCAAATCGTATATTTTCTTGTTAATACGGTGTGTAGAGTTGTTGCGCATCAATTACAGATAACTCGATATTATTTCTAACTTTACAACCTTTACATCGTTCGCAGTTGACTTGGTTGAACACTGGCGCACACTACTTATTCTATTGTTTGTTGATCTTGTGAGATATCGCCACACCAAACCAAAATGGCTGCCTTTCTTCGCGGCAAGCAAGTCGGACTCGACCACGACCTATCCGAGGGTATCCTCCCAGACCTTTTTGACCCCGATGATCAAGAGCGCCACGGCCTCAGCTCGCAAATTCGCTGTCTCGCATATGATCCCATACAATCTCTTCTCGCAGTTGGCACCAATGAATCCAAGTTTGGTCCTGGATCAATCTCTGTTATGGGCGTCCAGCGCGTCCAGAGAGTTATTGAGCCACCGCGCAGAGTTTCCATTATGCATGTGCGGTTCACCGCGAACCGTTTAATCACGGTGGATTCACGGGAAGAGTTGGCTGTGTGGGATTTAGACACTGGCGCGCGGAAAGCGGGATGTACAATTCCAGGAAAGGTAGCGGCTTTATTGACTGATCCTATGTTGGATTGGGCATTTATCGGCAATGCCAACGGCGATATCTTTGCTTATGACCTTGACCGGGAAAACCTCACCAACACATTCCGTCTGCCCAACTTCTGGCGCAAACATGCTCTTGATAATCGTCTAGGCCCGGCGGCGCAAAGAGCTACGCTGGTTGATCTTGCCATGCACCCTCGTGATATTGGGAAAATGCTCATCACTTACTCCCATGGCGCTGTAGTTTACAGCTTCAAGCAGGCTTTACCAACTGCTTATCTCAACTATGTTGTGCCTCCTCGCGCACCAGGTGGTAACTGTATGGACACTATGATGGCGCGTACCCCTCAGATCCAAAAATCAGCGTGGCATCCTTCGGGCACTTTCATTGTTACAGCTCATGAAGACGGCAGCTTAGTTTTCTGGGATCCAAAGGAGCAACGTATTCTCATGGCCCGTAGTCTTACGGATCTCGATGTTGACAAGCCTGTGGGTAACCCTCTAGAACCTATGCCCGTCGAGCCTTATACCAAGATCGCTTGGTGCTGCAAGGAAAACACCGATGACACTGGTTTGTTAATTGCAGGTGGTAACCATGCTGGAAACACCGCAATGGGCCTCACATTTCTAGATCTAGGCCCGAGTCCGATTTATGCGACGTCCTCGTGGCAGGCTCTAGCTGATCATTTCAAGGGCAAGAAGCAGACTAATCTGGCATTGCCAGCTGGTGCTGCTATCTCTGACTTTGTTTTGTGTCCACGCAATAGCCCACACTTTGCGGGTGCTCACGATCCCACTGCGATCATCGCTCTCCTTCATTCCGGGGAAATTGTAACCCTTTCGTTCCCGTCTGGTTATCCAATCAGTCCGACAAATATGCTTCATCCTTCTATTTCTCTGGTGCACCCGTATGCTGCCCGTTTCAACATATCACCAGTCCAACGTACCCGCTGGTTGGGAATGACGGAGACTCGTGAATCAGGTGAACCTTTACTACGTGGTGGTGCTGGAGTCAACAAAACACGTCACACTGCGCAAGATCGGAGTATCATCCAGGTTGCACATGCTGATAGCACAATCCGGTTATGGGATATTGGCCATGGAGATGAAATCGAAAATCCACTTCAGCTCGAAGTTGACGTTGCTCGCTCTGTCAATCGTTATCAGAACGTTGAAATTTCAGCCATGGATATTGGCACGGCTACAGGTGAATTTGTAGTGGGCACAGGACAAGGAGATGTTGTCATTTACAGATGGGCTGAGAACCGTACTGTTGGAAAAGAGAACCCGATGGAGGACCTACAGCCTGCAACTGGATCCATCAGTGACATCTCGGCGAGAGCCCCTCCCAACTTGAGAGTTGGCCTAATGCCATCTTTCCTGTACCAAATGGACCAAGGAAGAATCAGCGCTATCAAGGTGTCTGAAATTGGCTTTATCGGTATTGGATCCGAAAATGGTGTTTTCAGCATTGTTGATCTCCGTGGACCCCGTGTTATTCTGAACGCCTCTGTCGCCGACTTTGCCAAGTCTGATAAGCGCTCGTCTATTTTAGGCCACCGGAAGTCCTCAGCAACCCCCGCTCGTGAGTGGGCTACCTCTATCGAGTTTAGTGTCATGACACTAGAAGGGGATTCTTACTCTAGCATTGTCTGCTTTGTTGGAACCTCACTGGGTCGTGTTGGAACATTCCGCATCCTTCCAAGTGGCGATGGTTACACAGCGCAGTTGGCTGGTGCTGTCAACTTTGGTGACAAGATTATTTCTTTGTGCCCCATTTTGGCAGAGAATGGTCGGCCGGCTCTGGCTACTGGTACGGTAGTTGCAGGATTACGTTCCGGGCAACAAGTGCACGGCCTGTTGGTAGCTGGTAAGTTTTCGTCTAATGTCTGAGTTTGTGTTACAAAGAATGATGAGCTAACATTTTGGTGTAGTCACTCAAACTGAGATCCGTGTGTTCAAGCCTGCGACATCAAAGGGTGCTTCCAAGTCATTTGATGATATCCTGTGTGATGCTGCTAATGTCACATTCCTGGAATCTACTCAGAGCTGTGCCGTTGTAGCTCTGTTTGGTGACATGACTACCCGGGCCTTCACCCTTCCTGCTCTCAAGGAGTTTGGCAAGAAGCCGGTCTCTATTCTTGATCCATCTCGTTCTACCACGGCCCAAATTACTCGCACTGGACATATTATCGCTTGGACCGGCCCGAGTCAACTTGCGGTGTTGCACGTCTGGGGAGCAGGACGGCCGTTGCCACCATCTATGGATACTCTTGTTAATCCCGATCTAGAGATCCCTCAGCGGCCCACAATTTCCTCCCTGCAGTGGATTTCCGGCACACAGTACATCTCACCGACTGACTTTGACCTTCTCATTGGTGGACCAGACCGTCCTCCCAGCAAACGTATGCTGGCTGCTGCGGCAAACGAAGCTAGTGGTAATGCAGGTGGGAACCGGCCACAGTCTGGTGGACAGACGGCCCGTATTGGTGCGGCGGCACAACAGCAAGAGGGCTGGGGAGACTACCTTACTCGTCAGCTGAATGAGCGGACGGAACGGCTGAATATTTTAGATGATAGAGTCGATGGTTTGGCTGATGCTAGTTCAAGTTGGGCTGAAGATGCGAGCAAGTATGTGAACAAGCAGAAAAAGAGCATGTTTATGGCAGGACTCAAGGGGAAGTTCTTCTAAAGACACACAATCACAGTTATTTATATAGCACATAGGATTTATGAAGAAAAGAACAAGGCTCAATCAATTATGACGCAACAAAAGAAATGTATCTAAAAGTACAGAGTCTGAGGCTCTGTTCGGAGCAAATCCACCCAAAAAAAGGGCCAAAAACAAAGAAAGCAAGAAACCCAAACAAAACCGTCGACCAAAATCAAGCAACACCAACAAGAAACGATGAAAACCCAACAAGAAATAAAAAGGTAAAAGACATATTGTCAACTATGTGACGTCTGGAGCTGCAACCGTCTGGACAGTAAAGCGAGCTCAGGAGGCTGATTTAGGTCGTGTGTAGCAGTTTATGTAGGTTGCGCGAACATAACAGTGAATAATGAAAGAAAGACAGAAAGAAAGAAAGAAAGTGGAGTGGTCTTGTGAAAACAAGCCGAGTGGAGTAGAGTAGAGTAGGGTACAGTGAAGTAAAGAAAGTGTACAAAACAAAACAAAAGAAAAGGAAATAAAAGACGAGAATGAGAGTCTAGTCCGATCCGACGGAGTGGAGGATTGGTGACTCTACTTTGACGATGTGCGAGTCTGTGGTGTTCTCGGATGGAGAATCGGCGTTATCGGAGCCGGCGTTGGAGGCGGCGTTGGAGGGGGATTCGTCACTCCAGTTTCCTTCGCTGACCCAGGTTTTGACGGCTAACTTGTAATCAATATCAATACCGGCATGTGCTGTCTTGAGATGTCGGAGGAAGTTATCAGCTCGGTTGTATACTTTGTTGGTAGTATGTTTTCCGCAGCCCTTGACACGGCAGACATGGCCAGTTGATGGAGCGTGGGTACTGTTGATATGGCGGTTGAGATCTTTCCGGGTACTGAAGACGGCGTTGCAGGAAGTGAAGTGGCATGCCTGATCTTTCGTGTGGTAACGGCGATGCTTGCCTAGGTCCGAGACACGGCTGAAGCGCTTGCTGCATATGTCGCATATGTAGGTGTGACTACCCGGGGGAGCGGCGAAGGGCGTCATGGACCGTGGAGACCGGGTATGTGGGCGAGGCGGTGGATGCATACTGGCGGGGGTGGAGACGCGCGATGGAGGCCGTGGTGGTGGAGCGAACATGGAGCCGGGGCCGCAGGAAGAGTTCCGGGATAGGGAGGGTGGTGGGGAGAATGGCGCAGACGAGAAGGGCGACATTTGAGAGCGAGATGGGATGCGCGAGGGCGGAGGAACTGGTGGTGGGGCAAATGGGGATTGCATGGATCGGTAGAGTTGTGGGTTTGACATTGCGCGGAGGTTGCCGGAGGGAGTGGTGGTGCGGGATAGGACGGCTTCGGCATGTGATGGGGTTCCGGCAGGGGTGGGGAAGATCTGGCCGGAACCGATAGATAAGACGGATACCGGAGTGGTGGATGGCGTGGGGTGTAGAGAGCGGTTCCCGACAATGTCGCTGAGGTTGTCGGAGAAGAGCGGAGACAGACCAATGGAGTTGTTGCCGAAGGAGAAGGTCGATAGGGCGGGAGAAGCGGCTCCGATATGCATCCAAGGACTATAACTGTCGAAGTTGGATGGGGAAGTGACGTCTTCAGACCACTCCTGCATCTGAGGAGATTGAATGGGGGGGTCTTCGGGCAAAGTGAAGCGAGGCGGATACTCGGACGGGTCTAACGACTCGGTGGGGATTCCTGCGAAGAAGTTATTCTGTGGTGGGATGGGAACGAAGTCGGCACGGGTGGGCGGCATCAAGGCGGAGTCAAGACCGATATGATTAACAGGCATAGGTGTGAAAAGCGGTAGGTTCTCGGGAATTGTCTGGAAAGCCTGTGGTTCCGGTGCTGGCGGTGGCGGCATCATCGGTTGTGATTGCCATGGACTCCGGGTGCGCATGTGTATGTAGTTGTCTAGATCGAAGTCTTGTTGAACGGGCTGGAAAACGGGACTGAAGCCCGTATCGGACGGCATGGACTGGGGGAATGACATGCCGGCGGGCATCATATTTTCGCGGCCACCATTCTCTTGGGTGTAGGACTGGTCTACGGGCGATTGGTGCAGATGGCTGGCGCAACCGTCAATGCACTGGTGAGTGTCGCAAAAAGAAACGTATGAATCCAGCTTTACTAGTGGTTTGGAATCCCCTCTTTGCGAAAAAGGGGATTTTAGTAAAAGTGAAAAAGGAAGGGTGGGCTCTAGGCCTAAAGAGGTTTTTTTTCGGCTATCCGGTAAAGGATACGGCGAAGAGTAAGCGACTGCTTCTGGGCAAGTCAAACGTATATAAAGCAAGCTATGAAGAGAACTTGAAAGTTGGGCGCTATGGTAGAAGACCAAGGAAAACGTATAATTGAGGAAATGAGAATGTTATGCCGAGCGTGGTGGCTTCAAGACAAGAAACAAAATCAAGGAAACAAAAAAAGGATAAGCGTAAGATGAATCAAAACGTGAAGTGAAATAAGAGAAACCCTCAAAAAAAGAAGACGAGAGAAAGACGTCAGACTTCTCAAACTATATTCCGATATGGGGAAACACCCCTCATACAGCAACAAAAGCGGTTCAAATGTAAAAGTTGACCAACAACGACGACCAGTCAAAAAAAGACAAGAAGGAAGCCGAAGAGAAAGTTTGGCGTTTTTTTAAGGCGTTTTTGAAGCCTTGAAAAATTAACGATGGGTTTATGACGAAATGGATAGATAGTAGGCTAGGGCTTTGGGGTTTTTTTTTGTTTTAGGGCGGTCTGTGGCGACGTGCTGTGTTGTCTGCAAACTTTGGTGGAGTGGCGGAGTTGGAAGTAAGGCAAATGGCTAAGTTCGGTGTGGATGATTTTGAATGTTGGCTGTGAGTCAAATGCATTCGAGTATTTTTCAGGCTATAGAAAATAAAAAAAGGTATTGTAGGATAATAAGGAGGAAAAGGTCAAAGAGAAGAGAAACGATAAGACTGGAAGAACTGGAAGTAGTAGGTCAGCTTGGGGCAGTTATCAATCCTCTTTGATGGCGAAGTGCAGATCGGCTGTGGAAGGGAAAATGCCAGCAAGGAAAATAATATTTTTTTTTTCGTGACGAGGTAATGTTGGGTTTTTAGGGTCTGTGTTACAGACTAAGAGGGAATTGGAAAACAATTGAGAATAGACTTGACTAAACAATGGAAGTGTCTCTTTTTTTTGTGGAGGAGGCGAATTTATATATGTAAGATGAAGAAAGAAAGAAGGAAAAAAGGAAGAGACAGTAAACTAATATGGTTGACAGAATTGTGGCAAGGTTTTTTTTTGTTTTTTTTTATAAGATAGGAGACGAAGCGAATTTATCGGAGAAGGGTTCTGGGCGTTGGAGGTGAGAAAATACCTGCTTGGTTGATTGATATGTGTGTGGATGGCTGGTTTTCGAGGGCCTTTGCTGTGGCAAAGCGTTGATTTCGTGTTCAACGTAATAGGTAGTAAATTTGATATGTTGTAGTGTAGTTTATATGCTTTTTTTTTTGCTTTATTAGGGGTCGAGTTAGCATTTGGAGTTTCTTTTGTATTTTCGCTTTTTTTCAATGTTGGTCCAGGCTTTTTCTTTCCGATTTTTTTGACGAACTTTATACTGGATAAACAGGAGATAAATATAATTTTTATATATTCATGTCCAAGAAGAAAGTTGGTTCATGAGAAAACAATGGAAAGAGATCTTTAATCTAGAGAAGAAAAAACACTTACACAAAAAGAAAACCCCAACTTCTCAAGCGACAATTCTATCGAGAAAAAAACCTATGGGTTAGGTTATATCGACTCTCGGGAACCAAGTCTTCTGGGTCCGGAAATGGTTAAATTGAATTCAGTGGCTTATAGGCGGACTGACGGAAGGTCTTCGCGAGATGAAATGTTTGCGACTAAGGAAAACAGCCAAGACCTAACGATGTGGACCGAAGTTGATGATTTACAATTGTCAGGGCGGGCAGGCAACTCCTGAGGTTTTTATATGATTGATAAGTTTATCTTGCGTAATTGGAGACGTGGAGTTGGAAAAGACTTGGAGTCTTGGCTTGGATTTGGCTGTGCAACAGGGAACATGTCCGGCGATATGGCTTCTTTATATGTTGGAAGGAAATCTGAATAGATGGACATGTATCTAGTAAAGCAACCATTTCTTGAGTGGGGAGTTGTCTAGTAGGCTCTATCAACCTAACATCCATAACATTCTCATCATCATAAATCTTGTGGCTGGTGATGTGTTTGACAAGACACCTATTCAACTAAAATGATTGGGTTTCGTGATTTCTACCACCCTCTCGCTTTGTGTCAAGTACAAGTCTGGTTCAGCTGCAGCCTTCCGAAGTGGAGACCTTACACTCTGCAGTATTAGAAACAAGTCTTCGTACTCTCAATAAAAGACAACTAGTTTTTTTTTCTTCATTCTTGTTACAAACCACTTGAATATCCTCTACAATACCACAAAAAACCTGTATACCTGTCCCGGAGGTTCCAGGTTCGGGAGATGGGGGTTGAGGCGCCATGACTACGCAAGGTGTTAAGCAAGGGGAATTTCTTAGGCGGGCCTCAATCTTTTTTTTTTCTTGGGGCCGGTTTCTCAAACATTTCGGGTGTGTGAAGTTCCAGATTGAAGGTGGCTTGGGTACGGGTTCAAAGTGTTCAGAAACAAAAAAAGAGATCAGCACTTCCAAGATATTCTATGTCCGGACACGGCAGGTTGACATCTAGGTGTCTCTTGCCGTGTGCATTGGTCAATTGAAAATGAATTCCATATTGTATCATGCAAACAACATTTCCACACATGTATGGATTGTCTGTAGTAGATACACCCAAATGGGACTATCCCGCTGATCTCTGTTCCTAATCTGGACTTGGAGATGCAACACTCTTCACTCACCTTTGTTTCAACAAAAGAACTATCTACCGAACTAAGCGGCGCATTCGTGAAGGAGTGATTACCTCTGGGCCGTGTGTATGCGTGGGGTTCCCCTTTGCTTTGACGATATTCTACTTGACAACAATGTGCTACCTACAAATATGTAGATTATACATTACTCTAAACACAATATGTGTGTATTCGAAACCAGACTCAATCGCAGACATAATCCAGAAACCTACCAACCATTCTCTATTCAAACCATGTGACTTCTCACAGCATTCCCCCGGTACAAAGTCACTGCACTACCGTGACCTTTTCCCGGTACTCTTCGAGTCTGACAAGCCAATTTATCCCCAAAGAGCACATCTTCCGTCCACTACCGGAAAAGCAAAAAAAAAAAAAGAAAAGTCTGTCCTACATAGCCCAACGACCCTCCATGGCCTGACCTAGCCCAACATTATCACTACCCATGTATTAACAATCCACCTACGAACATAGCCTATTCACATGTTGTAAAGCCTAGCTTTTTTTTCATGCATACTTTGGTTTAGTCTCCATACATGCGAGTCATCTCCATTGGAGGGAAAAAAAAGAAAAAAACACATTCCATAGAAAAGCGGTGTGAACGAGTCCATGGTTGAAGTCTCGCTTAGAAAACTATGCCCAAGATCAGGTTTCGGGAAGCCACGCAGTAAACGCCACGATATATCCACCACTATATCTCCGTCCTCCTCTATCATCATCATGCTGATCGACCCGCCAATTCATGGGGGCTGTGTTCTTTAGGGTCAGACTGATTTCTGTGATCCTATCTTCTCATACGTCCGAAAAGACGGTCAATCGAGTTCGGCCAGGGCTGTATCCCTCTCTCTTTTTGCCACCTCCCTTACCCCAAAAGAGAGTCCACCTGCCAAAACTCCGCATGTGCATGGTTTCGCCTGTGTGTTTTACCCAATACTACCTTTTGAATTCCTGAAGCCAAAAAAGAAACTCAACGAATCAGCTATTTCGATAATATTCCCGTCGCCTGACCCGGACACTTATCGTTACCGCCTCCTCCCCCATCCCCATCCCCTTTTTCTCACTTTTTCTCGGCAGGCTCATACCAGCCGAGGCTGTCGTTGATCCGTAGCCAACCATCCTGCCGCACATGGCATCGTTAATCATGTTTTCTCAAAGGATTCATGCCCGGTCTCTTGCTGTTTTGGTCAATTCTGTGAGTTGCACGCATAATGACTTACTTAGGCTTGATTGCATGCGTGTAACGGTCTTTGCAGTACCAAGGGAAGAAAACGGTACCCTGAGTAGCGGGGCGGCGTGGTGGGGGCTGTCCTGTCGGCTTTGAACTAGGGCATCTATGAGCGCATATACACAGCTATGATACCTACATAAGTATGTGCGTGTGTGGATATGAAGACTCATGGAGATATTCCCATAACTCACAGAACATGTAGCATGGCCCAACTGTGGAGCGCTCTGACCTAAAAGAGCTTGGAAGTGCCAGATTAGGTCTTGAGATATATTCTTGACGTTTGTCTATACCCGGCACTGAAAAACGCACTGTTGTTTGTAAACATCAATCGGGGTAGTTGAGCCGCTTTTCGCCACATAAAGTAAGAGGGGATTAACACAAAAATACATATAGCTTATGCCTGTGGGTTTCCCGGCGAGAGAAAAGTGCGACCATGATGTGACGTTGGGCTCTGTGGAATGAAGGGTGCATATAATAACATTAAACTTGTACTTCTGCATGTACATACTGTGTCGAGCCCAACCATGATGGTGTCATCGCTGGTAATACGGTACGTATGTATGCATGTTGAGATATAGCCAGATTACATGTTCTCGCGTGACTCATCACAATCATGACATCCCTAACAATATGTGCTGAATGTTTCCCAATTGCTGTCCCATGACGTTGTTTCTGCATAGGTAAATAAGGCTTGTATTTTGATTTTCGGTGTGTCTGGAATAACAAAAAGATCGGGCTTACTTGCTTGTGGTACCCTCTGTGAAATTGAACTTTTCAAACTAGGCTGCAGAATGGCATCATCATATTTGATGTAAGGTTATCCTTGGTATCACACGTTTGTCCGTCAGACAATGGAGGAAGTAGCCGTTCCATAGGGTTAACACAACATAACCCTTGTAACAATTAGGACTGGGTAGCGATCAGATAAGGTGACCTCCTGATATCGAGGGATTATAGTATTGATATATCACTGTAAGTTGCCCTTCAATGGTGCACCCAAAAAGAAAATTGTGGGCTAGCTTCGGATAAGGTATATCGGAGTTCTTAAGCAATCTATTGGAGAAGTATCGTTCACTATTCACTGCGAGACTACAAAAGGTCACGGGTTCACCGGTCGATATGTGAAAAAGCAAAATGTAGTATAGTGTAACATTGAAATATATAGTAGCTTGTGGTGTGGTTCCGGGTGTAGCCGAAAGTAAATCAATAATGTGACTAGAGGTAGTAAATCGCCCGGCCCTCGTTCACGGGTTGAGACATAGAATTTGATTCATTAACGATGATTGCATGATTATAAAAAGGGATATACGTTGCATTATTTGGGACTAAGAAAAAGAAAACTACCCATACCCAAGAACATTAACCCGGAGGGGAATCAATAGATGAACAGGGCGATACGACGCAAGCCTGGCTCTCTGATACACTCTTATCGTCAACCTACACCTAGCACGCACAAATTTAAGCGAGAATACTGAACAGAGCAACGGCAACAGACAGACCGAGGGCGGCACTGCTGGCAGCCATGGGGGAAGCGCCGGAGATGGGGATGGTAGCTGTGGAAGAGGAGCCAGTCGAGGTAGAAGACTTTGTGGTAGAGGAAGTGGCGGAGCCGGAGGGAATGGTGCCGGTGCCGGCGGAGCCACCGGAAGAGACGGAGCCAGTAGCGGAGGAATCAGAGCCAGAGGCAGTGGCGGAAGAACCAGAACCAGTAGAGTCGGAGCCAGTAACAGTCGAGGTGGCGGAGGAGATGGGAACGGTCAGAGTGGTGGAAGAGACGACACCGTCAGTGCCAGTAATGGTGGCAACCGAGGTAGTGAAGCCCTCAGGGACACCAGTGGGGATAGTGCACTGGGTCTCAGTGCAAGTGTGAGTGATAGTGTAGGTCTCAGTGACGACACCGGTAGAGCCCACAGCAGGGTACTCAGTAGTGTAAACGGTAGAAGATGGGGTAGAAGTGGGAGGGAGAACGGGAACAGTGAGGGTGGTTTCAACGGGGACACCATCAGTGCCAGTGACGGTGGCAACTGAGGTGGTGAAGCCAGTAGGCACACCGGTGGTGGGGACAACGCACTTGGCCTCGGTGCAAGTGTGAGTGACGGTGTAAGTCTGGGTAACAACACCGGTGGGGCAAACGTTCTCGTACTCGGTGGTGTAAACGGTAGTGAACTGAGGACCGGCACTGGAGCCACCGGCACCCGTATCAGTGTTGGCAGCGCCGGTGGTGACAGCGCCGGTACCAGTCTGAGAGGCGTTAGTGCCAGGGGTGGTAGCAGTCCCAGCGGGAACAGTCTCGGCCCCGTCAGTGCCAGTGACGCTGGCAGTGACAGTAGCAGTTGTAGTGAGGGATGGGCCAGTGTAGGTAGCAGAGATCACAGTCGTCCTACTAACAACAGTCTCGGTGACGGTGACAACACACGAGTCATCAGCGCGACGCATGTTGAACCAAGCCAGAGGGTCGGCAGCCATGGCGGCCACAGGCAGAGAGAGGAGAGCAAGGTTACGAAGAGACATTGTGATGGATGAAAAAAAGATACTAAAGTAGAAGAAAAAACAAAGTGAACAGTCGGAACACAAGAAACGAAAGTAGATGAAGAGAAACGAAGGGTAGTGAAGACTGAAATTAAGAACCCGCTGTTGAAAAAGTAAAAAGCCAACACGAAGACACTAGACAGAGAGCAGACACACCGGTAGCAGTTATGAGGAGGGTAGTGTGCTTATGTATCAAGGTAGTCAACAAATAAGACTGTTCTCGGCGAAGGGGATTCTAACTACATTCCCGGAGCCTAGTGTGATTAGGTCTTGTTCTAGGTATGAGTATGGTGTTTACAAACAAGCTCAAGCTAGGAAAGTCCTCAAGGGCGTGTACACAGAAAGTCACCGGCGTAGACATGGCATCGGTGTCACTCAATATCTCTCATCCGGAACCAGCTTGGAGGGTATACAGGACGATGGTCACCGGCAGGTGGATTCCTGAAAGCTTGTAGCATTCCTGGGCTCTACCAAGTGGACCCTGTCTCATCCCGAACGCACCCCCTCGTAACGGCCATAGACATTTTACAAACCTCAACTTGAGGCTATAGCAATAAAAAATAGGCGATAGATTTCACAAAACAAGGCTAGACCATCTCCGGCATGGACAGCACCGCTTTTGGAATGCCAGGATCCAGGATTGTGTTGATCGTCAGGGCCATGTCAAACTGTCCCACTCCACCCACCCAACAACCGCGATCTGCCGGAATGGGATACAAATACAGCGATACTAATTCTCCGCTGTCAGGCCATCCATATTTTGCACCAAAATGTATCGCGACGAAAACCCATGTCATTGCCACGAGCCAGCAGTATAGTATCCCTATATTCGCAACAATTGATGGCCGGGAGGGGGCTCCATTCCTCGCGTGCACTCGGCTTCTAGGGATAGAAGGCTTTTTGGCGAGAGGTGAAGCGTGGACCTTGTGAGGCTGGAAAAGACATATGCTGGGGGGAAAGATGGTGGTTCATTCCGTAGGAGTACTAGCTTCCCGTGCCGATAGGGTGTAAGGGACTCGGTAAGTTGCCATGTATTTGTGAAAGGCCCGCGCAGACCCCGCAACGACTCCCTACATGGAACTATAGTTGAGTTTAAGTCAATGATGGCTTCTTGCTACATGTGTTAAACGGAATACATTGTGAAGTTGTCGGTCATGGCGTTGATGATATATTGGACTGGCTAAAGTGAATCCCAATCGCTAATGACTGTGAGGCATCTATGGACGAGCTGGCAGCTGTAAGGCTTGCGGTGTCTGAGACATGGTTATCCTTATCATGTCAGATTTCAGCTGTAAATTATATCGCTCGAAAAACCTTTCCTATAACAACTCACCTTAGCATCGTGTGTTCTGTCTTGATCTGCAACCGGCCGTAACGATGTCGGGCTTACTAGAAGTTACGAATAATTATTCCCGAAACGCATTATGCCGTACTAGACCACCATGCTTAAGTGCTTCTTAAGAATAGCGCCATAATGATATTGACTTGTGCGGGTCCTACCCGAACAAGGTTTGCCCGGGTCCATGGCCCATCAAAGTTAAGACATATACATCCCAGTGTCACACAAGACAGTTGGATCCTACTCCCTCAGTATATGTCTCGATCCGGTCGGAATGTAGGAGGTACCTGTGGTGACTTTTGGCCATTTGGTTTCCCCGTTTACTTGAAGATTGGAATGTAAGTGGAGTTTCATGTCACAGACCGGTAAAAGTATGTTATGATGAAGGATGTGTAAGGAGTCCGGATGACATGAGAGATTTGGTTGATACACCGGAGACGGTTAGTAGGGTTATCGATGAGGGGTTTACTGTAGTGTGATTCGAGTTCGAGGACTTGACTCTGCGGCTGAGACAGAGGCTCCAACTAGATGTTCGTGGGTGCCAATCGGATCTTCGGAGGAAGTAGGTGCGTTGCTTCCAGGCCAAGCTGGAGGCGTAGAAACAACAGACGCAGGCTATCCGGATCCAGAACCAAGGCACAGCACACGAAGATTTCAGCGTCTGCATGTAGAGTCACATCATGAAGAACACCTCCAAAACCATCAGACAACGTTGTCTCGCCTTGCCAAGATCATCTGGATCAACTACACCAGGACAACAACAGTCCCATCTACCACAACCCATTCCTCCCAGTCCCCAAAGAATGTACACAGGGGCTCTCCCCTCTTGAGACTAACAACGTTACGCCCTTGATAGCGCCTCCGCTTGCAGTAACATTGGCCTGGTACTCTACACGCCCTCCCTTGAACCATACCAATCCACCACATAGAGAAGGTGTATTCTACCAGACCACTAACATGGTCACATCTCATACCGTCACACATTGCATATAAGGCATCTCAACCTCGCATCTCCTTTGGTCTTGTCCCCTCTCACTCACGCAGTACATCCGGACGCGCCTCGGGGATTCTCTTCGGCCTGCTTGTGTTATTCCTTCGCTTTTCTTTTCTTTCCCTTTAATTCTTTCGTTCTATCGTCTTTTTCCAAAAATAATACTTGGTATTTTCTTAATATCTACCTTTCTTTACTTCTTTTCTCCCGGAATATATACTTCACTCTGTCAACATGAAGGCTTCTGCTGTCGCTGGCAGTGCCAGTATCGGCCTGGCTTATGCCGCCACTACCGCCGACTGCCCTAACGGTGTCACTACCGTTGTTGCCAAGCCTACCGAGCTTGTCGTCACTGAGGTTGTTCTGGTTTCTACGCATGTGACTGAGCCTACAACCATTACTGTTTCTCCGCACACTACCGACAGTGTGTCAGTTGCTGCTGTCGCTACCGCCTCCGTCACTGATGACGGTGACTACTCCCTGGCTGGCTTCAGTGTTTCCACTGATGGCCCTGATGTCTACATTACTGCCACTGATGTGCCAACTGACATCTCAACCTTGGTCACTTTGACCTACACCACCACTGTCTATGGTTACGAGTAAGTGCAGGTTAAGAAAACTTACATGAATACACATACTAACAATTTCAAGGACTGTTGTCCCTTCAGGCACTGGCTACGCCACTCTTACTGATGGCTCTTCTGCTACCGGTAGCGCCACTCCCGGTGCTGGATCCACATCGGGCTCTTCTGTCCCTGCCGTCACTGGCACCGACTCTGCCGCGGCCTCTGGCACTGCCTCGGCTGGTACTGTATCTTCGGTCCCTGCCGGCTCCGCCTCTGCGTCGTCTCCTGCCGCTGCCTCCTCTGGCGCTGCTTCTACCCCCGCCGGTTCTTCCCCCGCTTCCTCCTCCGGTGCTGCCTCTACCCCTGCCGGTTCCAGCTCGGCCGGTTCTGTCTCCGCCGCTACACCGGGCACTGACTCTACTGCTGCTGTCACTGCCACCAGTGTTACTTCCGCTGCTCCTACCGTCACCGACGTCTTTGGCTACGCTGCTTGGTGTGACTGCCCTGACGAGTACCCTGCCACCATCACTGTTGAGCCCACTGGTACCAACACCGCTACTACTCTTATCTCGGTCCCTTCCACTTCAGTGACCAACTCATACCCCGGTCCTTTCGTGACCAGCACACTCACCTGTGACAACTGCGAAGAGGCGCTCACCATCTATTACCCTCCAGGTAGCGTTTACGAGCCCGGTGTCGTTGCTAGACAGGTTGAAACTGGTACTGCCTACGTGATTGCCAGTGACACCGCAGCTCTTCCTTCGGCTACTGCTGCCCCTGCTTCATCTGGCACTTCCGCTGCCAGCTCCGGCGCTTCGTCCGTGGTTCCTGCTACCGACAGTGCCTCGGCCACCGATTCCGCTTCAGCCACCGGTGTTCCTTCGAGCTCTGTCGCCTCGGGTAGCGCCACAAGTGGTGCCCCTGCTACCGACAGTGCTGCCGCTACTGGCACTGCTTCCGCCACTGACAGTGCTTCTGCTACTGGCTCTGCCTCTGCTACCGAGTCTGCTTCTGCCACCGACAGTGCTTCTGCTACCGACTCTGCCTCTGCCACTGGCAGTAGCGCTGTCGGTGGCAGTGCTTCTGCTACTGGTACTGCCTCTGCTACCGACAGTGCTTCCGCTACTGGTACTGCTTCTGCCACTGAGTCTGCTTCTGCCACCGACAGTGCTTCTGCTACCGGTACTGCTTCTGCTACCGACAGTGCTTCCGCTACCGGTACTGCTTCCGCTACCGGTACTGCTTCTGCCACTGAGTCTGCTTCTGTCACTGACAGTGCTTCCGCTACCGGTACTGCTCCTGCCACTGAGTCTGCTTCCGCCACCGACAGTGCTTCTGCTACCGGTACTGCTTCTGCTACCGACAGTGCTTCCGCTACCGGTACTGCTTCCGCTACCGGTACTGCTTCTGCCACTGAGTCTGCTTCTGTCACTGACAGTGCTTCTGCTACTGGTACTGCCTCTGCTACCGACAGTGCTTCCGCTACTGGTACTGCTTCTGCCACTGAGTCTGCTTCTGTCACTGACAGTGCTTCTGCTACTGGTACTGCCTCTGCTACCGACAGTGCTTCCGCTACCGGTACTGCTTCTGCCACTGAGTCTGCTTCTGTCACTGACAGTGCTTCTGCTACTGGTACTGCCTCTGCTACCGACAGTGCTTCTGCTACTGAGTCTGCTTCCGCCACCGACAGTGCTTCCGCTACCGGTACTGCTTCTGCCACTGGCAGTGCTCCTGCCACTGAGTCTGCTCCTGCCACTGAGTCTGCTTCTGCCACTGAGTCTGCTTCTGTCACTGACAGTGCTTCCGCTACCGGTACTGCTCCTGCCACTGAGTCTGCTTCCGCCACCGACAGTGCTTCCGCTACCGGTACTGCTTCTGCCACTGAGTCTGCCTCTGCCACTGGCAGTGCTTCTGCCACCGACAGCGCTACTGCCACCGACTCTGCCTCTGCCACTGGCAGTGCTCCTGCCACTGAGTCTGCTTCTGCCACCGACAG
>JMSH01000014.1:189712-289536 GCA_000712465.1 Huntiella moniliformis | reverse complement strand
GGGGCGGACATTTGTCATGAGATAGGCGGTTGGGCTCCCGGGGTGAGATTCCCGGGCGGCTGTCGGGCGGCTACGTTGGGTTGAAGTACAGGGGAAGGAACAGATGAAAATTCCAGGGTTAGTATGTACGTATGTATGTATGGATGTTATGCCGGTTTTTGGCTTTAGGCTGGTTTGTCGAGCGAGAAGGGTACCTACGACTCGGCCGGGCGAACAAGGTTGGGTGACATTGAGGTGTTTTTTTGGAGGGGGAGTCTTTTTTATTCACCGAGGACAGTTGTGTGTAGAGATGCACGTGTGTAGACAAACGGAACGAAGTTGTGGATGGATGGAAAAGCGCTAACATTTATGACGTCACTAATGTATAAATACCAAAATAGTCATAACTATTGAACCCAAACTCTAGATATAGATAGCCCATGTGTAACGCAAAATGACGTAGAAACCCCCCAAAGTAAAAAAAAAGAGAAAGAACCGACCCAAACAAATCGCTATAACATGACAAAGTGTTTTTGATGAGAAGCTGGCGCTGGTAGTTACCAATGATAACTCCAAACATACTCAGCATGAAAAAAAAAAAAGGAAGAAACCCGGCGATTCCAGTGAAGAAATCTAGTCCTGTACAAAGGACACAATGGCCGAGAGGAAGATATATGCTCTAAGAAAAAGAAGAAGAAAACGAAAAAAAGGCAAAGAACGACGCTAGGAAAAAGACAAATACAAAGGAAATAGTCGTGAAAAAATGAGGGTATAATGCAACGGTCCACTCAGTTGGATAATTGCTGATTCCGCTTGCGGTGGAACATGCGAGGTAGGAACTTCTTGTGGTTGAAGGCTGCAGAGAGGCCGTGTGGCGTGGCAGCCGAACTGTGGCTACTGTAGCACACGGGTGTGACGCGGACGGAGTCGGCAGAGTAGATTGACGAGGAGCCACTGTAGACTTTATTTTCTGATTTGGCGGGGGTTTTCCAGGTGGCGCGGATACAGTCGTCGGTGAGAATCATGAGACCGGTTGCCACGATGACGTCGGCGGGGTCGGTCATTTCCTGGAGAATTTGCGGGTTGCTGATCCACATGTGGCAGGGGGGGATCCATCCTTGGGCGTCACGGTCGGCGCGGATTTCATTGGGAGAGCGGGTTTCAGGAACAATGTGGGCGATGGCTCCGTCGGTGTTGCTCCGGTAGAGATGGTAGGAGACGGTGTCGGGGAGAATGGGATCTTGGACACGGCGCCATTGGTACTTCTCACCCCACCATTCAAACTCGTAGCAGTGGGCTTTGCTGGAGGTCTTAAGCTTGATTTCCACGCGGGCGTAGTTTGAGAATTCGAGCTTCATGGTGTTGGTTGCAATTGGCCGGGCTGGTTGGTGTTGTGGGATTGAGGCGGCAGAGTAGGTGCTCTTATCTGAAGTGGAGTGGATAGAACCGGTAGGGCTGGAGGGGAACTTTTGATTCTCTCCAGAGTGGCTGCTAAGAAGGGAGCCACCATATCCTGAATCGCGAGCGGCCTGGGTAGTCTTGCTCTTGTTACGCATGAAGATACGGCTCTTTGTTTGCTCTTGAACGTCCTCGTAGTGGCGCTTAGATGAGCAGACTTCACGGCCGGAGTTACGGCAGTACCGACGAAGAGAGAACTCACGACGAGCAAGGTTGTTGAGACGTAGGTGAAAGAGTTGCATGGAGATCTTGCGACCACGGTAGGTGGCGTCGGTGTCAACACGGAGGTTCATGTTGCCGTCGGTGGTGAATTCGTCGTGACGGATGGAAAGACGGTTGGTAGATGGGAAGAGACGAGCAAAGTCCTCGGGGTTGGATGAGCGGATTTTTGAGATGGTGAGGTCGCCCATGTAGGGAGGTAATTGGGGGATTTCATAGTCGTAGTCGACTTGGGAGGCACCGTATACTGGGTGGTCAGCATTGAAGAACAGTCGAGGGTCGTCAAGATCGTCTTTTGAGGCGATGCTAGAGGCAATAGTGGATGCGATACTCTCTGATGAATCGCGGGGTCCAAGACTGAATGTAGATGAGTAGGCATCATCTTCGATGTGACGAACTGGGTGAGATTGGTGATCCATGGTAAGAGAGTCGACAGAGTCGATGATATCAGTGGAAGACATGCTGATGTTGTAATTTCTTGAAGTCGACATAATGTGTGTAAGAAATGAATATGGGAGAAAAGTAGGATATATATATATATATATATAAACATGTATATATATAACCGGGGCAAAGGGATGTTGGGACGAAGCACGGAAAGACCGGATTCAGGGACGACTTCAAAGAGGTAATATATAGAATCGGTTTCCCCAGACAAACAACAACATGTATCAAAGCGGAAACGAAGACGGTAGTATATCTTAGAAACAATGACCCATGAGTTTCCCAAACAAAACTGATGATGAAAACAACAGCAGTAGTAGTGGCAGTAGCAGTAGCAGCAGACTATGGTGTGGTCTGAAGTGGTATGATTTCAAGGACGGCCAAAGAGGAAACACGGAACATGTGATTGAGACAAGTAAGTAGTAAGAAGAAATAGAGCCACAAGAATGACTGTCTATGATGATGATGATGATATCCAGAAACAAAAGGTCAAAAGCAACAGTCCTAGAGTGGGAATACCGACAGACTATATGGAAACGCAAGGAGAGACTGGGGTTTCTGGTCAGGATGCGTCTATACTGTCATCAATCTTTCGCATGGGTGGTGGTGTTTTCCTGTTCGACTTACACATGCTGTTTGCTGGCATTAGGGGGCGTGTATCTTAACAAAGGGGTGTGTACGATTTCCCCCCTCCTGTCTGTCTAACCTAATGGGTGTGAAACAAAAAAAAAGAAAGGCTCGTGGTCTATAAAACAATGGCAATTTTTATGTACTTGGCTATGGTGGATCCTCTTGAGAATGTTTTACATATAATTCACTATGAACAATGTTAAGAGAGAGCTTGTTTCAACACTTGCCTCATTCGGGCGCAGTTGGGCCGCTTGTTCATAGTGGTCTAGTCTGGGAAACCATCATCAGCCCATCGTGAGTTTCTAGGGTTCCCCTGGGGTTTCCGATTTGTCGGGTTATTCAAGAAACACTCTCTCTCTTGCTCTCCTTCTCTCTCTTGCACAATTAACCGAGTTCAAGATAACCCCGAGACTTTCTTAGGGAGTGAGGGTAAGAAACATATGACGTCGTTTACCAAACATTCAAGATGTATAAATGTTAGGGTGTCTCTTTAGGGTTTGTCTACAGAAGAATTCGTCTGTCTGCACAATTCAAGCGAGATTGATAGATACAGACAAGAAATACATAAGCGATGATAGGAATAGATCAAGGAGTGGCAATGATTATTCCTCCGTCCTTTCAAAAAGGTTGATTGTCGTGTCTCATCGTCAGCGGTGTATCTATCTGTCGATTATCTATCTATCAAATTTGTAGCGTAGTTTATTCATTCCATTAGAAGCCATGAAACGGTCCGCCCCCTCAAGGCTTACATGAAGCTATCCACATCCCCCAGGCAAAATTCACAGACAGGTCGTCGATCTAAGATGTCGTTATTGAAGTGAATCTATTGCCATAACCCCTCTTTCTATGTATTGATGTATGTATGTACTTCCCCTCAAAATGTCGTGGCCCTAGCGAGGCGCAGTTCTTCCCAAAGGCAGCAACCAACAACGGAACCAAGTATATTCCACGTATGGGATCCGACTTATGTATGTATGTTCAAAAAATCAAAACTACCATTTTATCCGGCAGGAACAGAAGGGGGGGCAGATATCCTTTTTAGAAATCACTATATCAAATACTTATTCACTCGTGATTCCAAAGTGAATCTCGTCTTTTCAAACATTGATAACAGTCATATGTATATCCACTGGAGTCTGGTCTGGGTTAGGTATTGCAAGAAAACAGTCCATGCCATGCCATACCATGCCATGTTCCTCAAATCCACAGTGCCGCACAACCCATCTGTGGTGTATTTGCCGCACAATAAGAAGCACAATTAAGTTGTAACCGTGCCGCCAGAGGCTACACACACTTCTTCGTTTTCACAGCACATGGACAATTCAAGTCTCTTCCTCTTCGTTATTACTATTCTAATTCAACAGTTGCCACCCCCTCCGAATCCGTTATAATCCACTATGAGCCTTCCCCCCTTCAAAATGATAGACGCCTGTCCATTTTGTTCCAATAATGGTGTTGCTTGCCTACCCCTACCGCTTTTGTCGTTTTCGACCACGCTCGCCAAAGTTGGGCAGCAATGGCCCGTGTAAATCAGCTTAGGCATCGAAAGCAAAGACGATATAGATGTAGTTGGGCTTTTTTTAACAAGGGCATCCCACTGTCGATCTGTTAGACAAGTCAAGGGTAAGGGTATATTTTTGGCAGTCTCTATCTTAAGAATGACCTCACAATCGACGTCTACCTACCGCTTGAATACACCGAGTCTGTTGTTTGCTTCTACTACATCGAGTCTTTGAATACTTGTGCAAGCAGCCATTATGAATGTGGCAGCGGGCTACCTCGTCTTTACCCAATCCATGTGCTTGTGTCCCCCCAACCTGCAGGGCCATCCGTTCATGTGACGCTCTACCTCCAAAGAAGTCGAATAGTCCGCAGCTACTTGTCCGACAACCAAAAGCCTCTAAACTCCAAGGTAATGCATCTATCCCAGTAGTGCTGCCTCGCCTATGTAGTTTCCGTCTGACCTTTGAGATCTCAACAAGCCTTCTCATTGTTTCTTTTGTTTCTTCATCTTCAACTTGCCCAGTAAAACAATTGTCATTTACTTACTCAATCCCATCAGGTACCTAATCAAATCATATCAAAAGTCAAATCTTGCATCAGTTCTTCATTTCTTGTGGGACCTTCCCGAACGCTTTGTTCTAGTCGTCTATTTATTTTCCTCTTGTTTCCTTCTGAGTCGTGTGTGTTTTGTACTCCCTTCCGAGGGTGGCCAATTGAAACTGCGCAACATACTCGAAAGACACCGATGACGAGTCCACGTACTACATAGTTGAGCATACGAGTAGCTGTTTTCTAATCGGATTATAATCGGTACCGCGATATACTCACCGGCCTCAATGTGCATGCATAGCACTGCGTTTGTTGGATGCTTTAGCTGACACTTCTCGAGGATATCCTAGTGGTTTTCTCGGTACATGCCTCGCTCGTAGCACTTTTCCGTAACCTTGCTAAAATCCCAGAGACTGTCTGTAATATACATAGTCTGATAGTGGTCTCACCACCACAATCTGAATCCAAATTGCGCCCTCGACTATGCATACATCCAAGACATCTGTTGTCCTCGATCCGGCAAACGATCCCTGGCACAGTTACATCTGCTAACATTTTACATGTCCTTCCGGGCGTCTTCCCTCCAATATAAAATGTCTCCTCTATGGTTTGGTTCCTGCTCGGCAGTGAGGAACCCGCCAGGTTTTTTCGTCCCGTCTATGCCGCCAAACCAGCTCCTCAAATAACCGTGTAAGCCAAAATATCGGTCCATCCCCTGCCTGTAATCCCAGCTTCCCAAACAAATCGACAGCTAAAAAAAACTACGGATGACATGGGGATCCACCTTCCGCTAGGAACATCCATGACGGCCGTGTCAAGAGGCGTAAGCGGGCCATGATCCCCCGCCAACCAGCCAGGTCAGAAACAGACAAAATTGTGTGAATAATCTGCAAAGTTACGGTGAGCAAGGCAGCTGCATCTGCAAGTGTCTTCCCTCCCGAGGCGCTAAAAGAAGACCCAGAGAGCCATAAAGAAGACTGCCTGGGAGAATCCAATAGTCACGATGCAATTTGTGCTGAAGACCCGCTGATTGAGGTAACAGATTAAAGGTGGGGAGGGGCGTGTCTGAAAACTTGTACTTGCTGGCTGATTTTCAGGTGAGGGTTCCTTATTTTCTGGTCTTCTTCTCACATATCTGTGGCTTAGATGATAGACCTTCACTGTGGCAGCTTTCTTTTCTTGAAACTGTTGCCTTGTGCCGTAGCATGTGGCCTCCGCGGGTATGGATACTTTGGTTACACATACCTCGTGGTTCTTTCTTTTTTCAGACTGATTTGTTATTCTGTTGCTTGATTCAGCACTTGTCAAAATTGCCGAGTATTCTCACACTTGCCTATAATAGCCAATGTCACATGGAATCCCAAAAATCGCATACACATATACAACAGCAAAAAATTTTCCCGGCGTTTTGGCCGTTTGACTCCTCGCCAATGTCGTCATAGTAGCGGGAGTGTATTGAGATCATCCACTACGATTGGCGCAGTATCATTATTACAAGGCATAATTGACACAGACGGTGTAAGAACAGCAACGCACAGCCAAATGGACAAGAACGCACATGTATATGTGACTCTGTCCGCTCTCGCCTTACCCATATTGCCACCAGTCCACTTAGTCTATGAATCCCCCCAAAACAACGCCGACTTATCCGTCAATGGTACGCCGCCCCATGGCAAAAGTGTAATCAGCGGTGTACCTACAAACAAACGGCGATCTCGGCGGACGGGGGATATCCACTGGATCATTCTTCTCGGGACAAGCCACTATGACGTCCTCTGCCGTTCGTACATAGTGCCGGGGCCGAACCGTGGTTCACCATTTGGTTCTTACCTGCATTATTAACCAAGTTTCCTACACTATCATGGTCGTCATTGGAAACAATGATGTGCACTTGTTTGTGTGATACAGTGAATAGTCCGCGTAGCCATTTACAACGAATAACATAGGTTACCGAAAGCAGAAAGCATAAGCCAGCTCCTGTCGCTACTGCACATGATCCGTGGTGTTATAGGGTTATATGTGCGCCCCCCCCCTCTCTCTCTCTCCAGGTTGTATAAGTCTGTGGCAATGAGAACACAAGCCACATGCCAGTCAAGCAAAGCAATAACAACCCAAAGAGAAGAAAAAAAAAAAGAGAAAGTATTGCTGCAAGTTCTCGAGACCCAACTCGTCCTTTCTTGGAGCCATGTCCGCTATTGCAAAGACCAACAATCCAATATTGTCTGGGCCGCGGTCTGTTCCCGCAGTTGGCAGGATCTGTTTCGTTTCAACGACGAGCAAGAGCCCTTGGTCTCTGTACTTTTTTCTTTTCCTGGGGATTCATTCACCGTTGGCGGTCTGTGTGTGTAGGCAATATAGTCCAAGTAGCGTTGCAGTAGCATTGTGGGGTCCTATTCACTGCTTAGAGTCATGTATATCTGTAACTTTGGGGGGAAGATGAGCTATATCAGCCCTGCGGTCGGGTCTCGTTGATTCTAGAGCGACCTAGAGGTACATTGGGAGAGGCGAGAAAAAAAGAAAAAGTTTGAATGTTACATAGCGGTGGGCTATATCGTGGAAGACTGCCTTGAGAAGACCGGTATACGGCGTACGGGGTGTATTGACGGTGCTTCGGGTAGTGCCAAATACCCGTGGTTCGCCCCCTGAAGCCCACAGGACCATCATGGGTGAAGTCGTTATGATCCGGTATTCCGCAGTGCAGTTACAGTATGGTACGGTTCAGGGCTGACATATCCTCATACGCCCTGTTGGGTTTCTTTTAGGTTTTGGGTATGTCCCATAGACTCGTCTAATCTCAACTATAACCTTTTATCTGTTTCCGTGCGCATGTTTAGATAAACCACGAGAATCAACGCCACCACACAAAGAAAACAAGCTCAATATCTCTCCATATCATATCCAATATCATGGTTCTATAATCATTCTATATCTCCTCAAAGACTCGGTCAACTGATCTACAAACCATTGCCAGGCCTCAATTCATGCAAGTCTTGAACAGGGCTTAGTTCAATTTCTCCAAACATGTCGCTCACCGCCATACTGGAACAAACCAACCTAGGTTCATGATACCCGATAGACCCTAACCCTGGTATATATACAAATCATGGTTCTTTACGTCATGAGCCTCAACCTTCTCAAAGTAAAGTGGTCTTTGCACTGCGAACCTGTTTCATCTGGTTTTTTAAGTTTGTTTGTATAGAGATGTAGCTAAGCATTTCAAGCCATCCGAAACTTGTAATTATGACCGCAAACTAGCTCGTTGGTCTGGTCAGCTAGGGTTTGACTAAGCCACTGTTGAAGAACCCTAGTCACTCTAGAAGGATCTAGGATATCTGAGTTGGATTGTTTTTTGAATTGGCAGGTTTGTTATTGTGACAGCCCAAACAAGGAAAACTCGAGACGTTCAACTTCCCTATTTCCTAAATGAGCCAGTACAATTCATTGTGTTGTGGATTGTCTTGATGAAATCTCAAATTCACTTTACACAAAACGGATAAATAGACTACAAATGGGTACCTCGAAATGTATTTGTCTTCTGCCTAGACCATCTAAGCCTCGATGAATACCACCAAAAAAGTACAATTGTATTGCAGACGACCATTCTAATGCAGCCTTTTCAAGGATCAATGTCAGCGACAGACCAAAATCTGCCCACATAAACTGCACCCCTCACATTGAAGTCCCACCAAAGTTTCTTCCAAGCTCAGTGCACAAAAATCCACTGTGATGTCATCCCGCACCGAGTCCCTAGTCTTCTACTACAGTAGTGTACATCAAGCCAACCAAGTTGCTCAAGCAACTCATGCATCCATGCAATTAGATATGCGTAGTCGATGATGGGGCCTCGTTCACACTCGAGCAGGAACAACCGACTTGCATTGAAAAGAGTACAGTAACACGCGATGGTTTCATATTGATCTGTCGAGCTCCTCGGCCGCCAACATCCTCCGCAGGTTTTTCATTGACTGAACGGGAAATGCGCTTGCATCTTTCGTTCCCAACGCAGTAGTAGTCGCCACCACCTCCGTCACCTGCAGTAAAAAAAACTTTTCTTCCCTCGATATCGCCCGGCTAGACTCACGTAAGCACATACAGGTCTCCTTCCCTTCCTTCTCAAGGTAGTATCAACTGATTGAAACCTCGGCCTAGGACATCCTCAATCAAAAACCGGGGCACCTGTCAGACCCTATTTTGGGGACCAAGTTAATAAGCCTAACGCGCAGTGTCTCGTTATAATAAGTTCCTCCAGGGAGTTCGGCAGTGGCGAAATCGCGGGAAGTATGTTACCAGACGACGACTACGGAACTTGATTGGTTGGAAATGCCGAGTTGGATGGGAAGCGCGGGGATTTTTTTTCTTTGCGGGTAGGATTGGTTATTCATGTGAACAGGGCGGGAAGATTCGGCCAATCGGTCGGGGAGGGGGCGTGAATCTGCCGTTGTATGTATATATAGACATGGTCAATTTTGATAACGTGGTGCCTTTTCTTGTGTGGCCTGTGATTGGGGGCCTTTCGGGGGCTGTTGTGGAGGTTTGAGGCATCGGTTGGGTCGTTATTGGGCAGCTATACATGCTGGAAACTTGAATCTGGGGCTACGAGAGTGATGGACATGTGTTGTTGAATGGGAGTGTACTTTCTCAACGTTTAATTCCCTGTATACCACGAGTGTGACATGGACATCTGACATACATACTAAGATGTGCACATCCAACAAACACAAAACACATCAAGAGACAGCAAACGCTGTATGTATGTATGTTCATGTTCACTTCAACACCCCATCTGACCACCTACCAGCCAAATGAGCCCTGACTTCCATACAACACACCACATCATAGTGCCACTTCCATCCTACACTAACCTACCGAGCCAACAGTTATTCTACAACTCCTCTTCCAGTACCACCTCAACCCCTCCGATCCAGACCACTCTCCTAAACTATACACAAAGCGGATACCGAAGCGAGAACATGAAATGCCACCTCAACGACCACAGTTCCGCCATAACCACCTCGTCAAAGAATCCCCTCCGTAAAAGCCATTCCTACTATCCACCCACACTCCTTCCCGTCCGTCCATTCACAGAATTCCCATTTATCTCCATTCTTTCTCGGTCACTCATGAAGTTCCTCCCAAGGTCAATATACCCCTATAAGAGGCCAGTCTTTGATCTCCAGTAAATCAAGCCTCAAACGTTCCTCAACCAATCTACCATCTGGCCTTGTGAACACCGTGTAGCAGCCAATCCAGCCACAAATCGACCACTCGTAGACAAAACCCCGTCTGTCTAGATACATCTCGAATCTTCGTTAGTTTGACCGATGCCGGTAATACCGCTCCTAGTAGTCAGTCACCTGCACGTATATTTCGGCATAACGGGCTTTCCCCATCTTGTCTCCTTTTACAACTTCCGTTTCCCTTGATATGGAAAGAATCTCCACCCTCCTTCCAGAGAATAGGAACTCCCCCCTCATTCTCGACTGCATCCTGTCCATATTTCCTTTGCTGCGCCTGCAGGTCGCCCTATAATCTGTCCACTACAACCGTAGACTATGGTCTCGCCCAACCCCACTTTGAAATCCACTATGCCTTTTGACTCCATGGCTGATGATACCTTGATCCCCCGAACTACCGGTTGACCCAAATAACAGTCTATCCAGACAGGCAATCTTTAGCCTAATCAGATAAAACATCCACATGTCGAGCAAGAAAGCCCGAGGCATATGACACACCTGTCAGATCACTCCCACGTGTGCATAACCTGTACTATCAAACTCGGACCCTATAAAACCCTTGAATACTAGCTTTTCAATATAACGACTTGATAATCAACGAATTACATGACAAATTATACATAGCAATGGTAATCCTACCATAAACGACTGACTGTCTACTACCCTCCCGACACATCCCTAAACACGGTATCAAGTCATACTTGCCCCATGTCTCATGTATCCAATCATAAAGTCTAGATCAATCTAGACCCCGTACTGATCACCGTGTCAGCTCATCTCATCATCCCCGCTGATGGCCCTCATTCTGCCTTATCATGGCTCGGTTTTGCCGTTACTTAGCACTGCTCCAGCCAACCCACGTCCGCGGCATCACACGGAATACCTTGACTTCACCACTGCGTAAATCATCCAGCTTGAAACTCTCCATCTTGACCTTCTTACTCTCACGGCCCTGTTCCCATGCCCGAACCTTCTTCTTCAGTCCATCCCATTCGGCAACAACACCAACATGGTAGTCATTCTTGCCTACTTCCATCGAGTACTTGGCGTGCATAGGGCCGTGTTTTCCTTGGAACTTGGCAGATCGGCATGAGATGATGTCACCAGGTCGAATCTGATCGACCATTGGTGCTCCGGCTCCGAGACTGCTGTACACCTGTGTACCGTAAGCCCGTGATCCAACTGGTGCAAGCAGATCCTTAAACGGCTTCAGCAGTTCCATCACAAAGCTTTGTGAGCTACCATCGGCCACCACCGTATCTTTGCAGCCAGAGGCAGCTTCGGCAATCAACTTGCCGTAACGCTCATGCGCATCTCCGAGCTGGTCCTCGCGTGGAGTACGTGGTGGAACCTCATGGCGCTGTTCACCGGTCACGTCACCCGTATTATAAGGGTCGTACTTAACGGTAATAATTGTCTGAGAATAGTCCTGGAATAGTACATAAATCTTGCGCGTAATAACAGTCTTGGCCCCGCCGTTGGTCGAGGTCTCAAGCTCACTTTCGTATAGAATATCGCGACGGCCCTGGAATACAGGTGGCACTTCGTTGTCTTCTGTATACCAACCAACGTGTAGTGCTAAATCAATGTCATTGGCAATAAAGCCAGTCTCCACTGACATAGACTGCCGCGACACATCTATGGACCGACGGAATGTCCGTGGGCTATCGAACGACTGCTTAGCCGATCTACTAGGTGTGGCTGCGATGCCGGCGTTACGCGGTGGTGGTGTTGATACGACAGGAGCATGTGGGTTAAACACGCCCTCCTCGTCAATCATGGGTTCCGCCGGAGCCTGTCTGCTGTAGCTGAAACTTTGTCTCTGTGATCTGTAAGGCATGTCTGACGGTGAAGCTGAGGGAGGCATTGGTGGGGCCACCCGGGGTGCATCTAGAGATCGTCTCGATTCATAGCTAGCTGGAGCGGGAGCTGGAGCGGAAGGCATTGCCGGGACCCGAGGTGGTACAGCACGTGGAGCGGCTGCTAAAGGAAGAGGAGGGGGCACGCTGTGTGTAGAATCGGCAATCGACGGACGTCGGCTTCCGTCGGGAATAGGAGGTGGAGCAGCATGTGGTAATGTAATAGCCTCTTCTTCTTCCTCTTCTTCCTCGGCCTCATCGTCGCCGTAATTCTGGGCAGGAAGAGAAGGAGCTCCACCAGGAGGTGGAGGCGGTGGAGCTCTAGTCTGGACAGGTGGAAGACCGGGAACAGCACCAGGAATAGGAGGAGGGGGGCGACTAAGGCGCTTACTCTGTGGAGAAGAAGGAATTTCAGGCACATCACTTGTGGATGGTGCGGCCAGAGGTGGAAGTGGAGGTGCTCTATTTCCGGCAGGTGAAGAAGGAATCGGTGGCGGCGAACGAACGGTCGGCGACGATGGGACAAGAGAAGGAAGCTCGGGCGCATCAGTAGCCTCGTCGTCAGCGGCTGAGCCTGGGCTTGGTGTTTGGATATCTGCCGGAGGAGCAAGTACTGGAGGAAGAGGGGGGGCACCGCGGGCTTCAATGACGTCAGTTTTGGGTCTAGCCCTGGCTATTCATGTCATAAACTTACACTCGATCGGGACTGGGGGTGCGGAAATGGGACTCGATGGAATTGCTATCGTGGTGTGTTAGTAGTCTAAAACTAGTTGGTTGTGACATCTATCAACGTACCAGGCGGCGCTGGTCGAGAGGTTTCCGAGTTACCACTCACGGAGTCACGCTTGCGCGCGGGCCGCGGTGACTCGGGGACAGGCGGAACAGCGGGTGATGCAACCTCCGGTTCCTCTTCCGTTTCCTTTTCAACCGGAGTCTCCTCTGTCCGCTTCTTTTGAGCTAGACCAGGAAGAGCCATCATCCCGGGAATTGGGATCATGGGGGCGCTAGCCACAGGGGCGTCTTCCCGGCTCTCATCCATAGACTGGCGCTCCTTCGGAGCAGCGGGCTTCTTCTTGCGAATAGGCGGAGCACCACCCATACCCATCATAGGACCACCAAACATGCCTCCCATTCCCATGCCGCCCATACCCATACCCCCACTCAGCTTAGCCATGCGGGCACGGAGCTCTTCCTTTCTGCGAATCTCGGCAGCCTCCTCATCTTCCTCTTCTTCTTCTTCCTCTTCCTCCTCCTCGTCAGCCTCTTGGGTCTCTTCGCGCTCCTCGGGGACGACTGGGGGGCGGGGCTTGCGCTCAACCTCGTCATCTCCCTCAGCACCTTCTGCAGCGCTAGAAACATCGGCGTCATTGCCATCAACAGGTTCAGCCGTAGTACGAACAGAGGCCTGTCGGCTAGGAGACGCGGGAATTGGAGGCCGGGCTTCGTCTAAAGAAGGCTTGGCAGAGCCTTCGCCGTCAGTAATAGCACTTCTATCAACAGCGAAAGGCGCCCCAGAACTCTCAGTGCGCTTCTTAACAGGCTTCTTGGGTTTCTCCTTCTTGGAGACAAGATCAGCATGTCTCTGGGCCGCCTCCATCTGTTGCTTTTGAAGGAGAGCCATGCGCTCCTTGAGGCTCAACGGCTTCGGCTGGTCTTCGCCATCTTCGCCCTGTTGCTGTTCAATCAGCGCATGTGTCTTGGAAGCAACTTCGCGAGTTTCTTCTTCTTGCTGCTTCACATCGGGATCCTCCTCTCTGCGGTAGATATTCGTAGGTATGTAGTCCTTGCGGGTAGGAGGAACATAGGCATCGCGACTAGGCGGGGCAGCCACAAAGGGCTTCTTGATAAACATGTTGGAAGAAGCCGGTTTGACTGGAACTACAGGACCACCTCCACCCTTGTTGAATGCGGCAATGCGCTGCAAGAAAGCATTGTTTGAGGGTTTTCCCGCAACGGGAGGTGGGGGCTTTGAGGAACTCGAGGAAGCGGGAGCCGGCGCCTTTTTCGGGACGGGAGCGGCTGGGGCTGCGACGGGAACGGGTGGCGACGGTTTCGGCTGAGAAGGAACTTCAACATTGGCGGGAGCAACTGGCACAGGTACGGGAGCCGGAACAGGTGTAGGAACAGGAGGAGCTGCGACAGGAGTAGGCTCCGGCGCAGGTTCGGGGATAGCAACAGGCGCAGGAATATTAGGCAGTTCGGCCGCTTTCGCTACTGGCGAAGAAACCGGGATAATTTCCTCCTGTTCAGGCTCGGGTTCGGCTTCTACGGCAACAGGAACCACAACGGGGGCAGGCGGCGCGGGAGCAGAGGTCGGGATAGAAGGCGGCGCAGTAAAGGTGGGGGCGACGACAGGCGATACAGGTCCTTCGGGGGCAGCAGTCGGGGCTGTCTCAGGTTGAACTATCGAAATGGATTGGTCGACGGAATCCCTCTTAGCGCGGCGCGCAGGCCGTGGCGGGGCAGTTGGCTCGAATTTCTCGACATAGTTGCGAGGAAATAAGCCTTCTTGTTTGGCGCCAGAAGAATCCGTGTATTCGCCAAAATACCAATCGTCATCTTCTTCTTCGGTGACAGTAATAATCTGACCTTCATCGAATTTCAAGTCATCGTCGTGCTCCGAGGTGTACTCAAAGACAGCCTTGACCCGGAAAGGGACCGACATGATGGCGATGGCAGGCGTTTAGCAACAATGACGATAGCGTGGTGCCTGAAGGGCTGTTAAACAGCAGGATTGTTATAAAAGGAGGTGCTTTATGCAGCTATCAGATGCGAATTAAGACAACAGCTGAACGATTCAGCGTCAACTTCGACTAGAAGCGCGGGACAAAACAAAAATGAGCTTATTCAAGAGTTGCAGGAGTATGAGACCGGTGCGAGCAGGTGGGGGTGCCACATCGAGAGCTGCAAGCGCAAAATGTACTTTGTGTGTTCTGAAGCAGGCAGTAACGGTATGTAGTATCGAGCTAGGGGCACATTCACTGTCGCTCACTTTCTTTCTTCACCCAGCACAGCCGGAATGTCAAATGAGAGCCTGGATGGCAAGTGGCAGGATGCGGGAGCAATGACGAGGCTCGGGAACCTGGGTTGAGCTACAACTGCGGTGCTGGTGCGCGGTGTGGTTGCGATGGAAGCCTGACAGTGGATCCTGCATGTATTGGTGGGAAGTAAGCTCCGGGTATGTATTTGTCGAGCAACAGGATATAGTGATTATTTAGTAGGAGTATATCAAGAAGATAAACTGCAATCGAGCGAGGAAATAAAGCGAGAACAGACAAGATCAGACTATCTCGAGAACGAAACCTGGGGGGTTGCCTGTGGCGTCAGCGCATGAACTTTGAGCTTGCTTGCTGTCTGATTTTGGTTCCAGGGCATTCAGTCGGGGTTGGAAGCTTTGGCTCGCGGTTGCTCGTCGAGGGCATAGCCTTGGTAGGATCGAGGAGCTAGACTATTTAGTCCATGGGCTTTTTGGGTCGCGAGAACGTACGGGCAGCCTCAAGTTTGCACCAAAGGCTGACTGCAGAAGCCAAACTTGTTTTCTGGTACATATGCTGTGCTGCAAGACTTTGGAGCCAACAATGGATCGTTTCACCTACCGTCTACTTCTGAAATGGCCTTCATACAGGCCTCACGTTTCTCAATTCCGTGCACGTCGTCAGCAGGACACTCTCCACTCAATCGTGGCGATGATTAATGGATAGCCTAAAGCTTGGCAACTGGCAATTCGCAGACAACGCCAACTGACAAAATCCATTCAGAGGGGGCGGGGCAATGCGGTAAACCGGGGATAATGAGGGAATTCAATGAAACTCCAACGGCATTTGGTTGCCAGGCGCCAAATCTACTATGAGTTTCTTGATGAAAATGCGGGGTTGTTCGCGAAGTCTTTCATGGACCCGAATCGCATTCAGTTAGTTGCCGAAAATAGAGGTCACTTGATACTTTTCAAGTGAGCTAATATTGTAGTTACTGATTGCTTGTAGTTGGGCGAGTTCGTGGCTTAGAGCCCCCTATCGTTCTATTCAGCCTTGGCTTTATTATATTCTGGTACAGCAGTAGTTGATAAGCTGTCAGATTCAATGAGACCCCTTGCCCCACCATCACACCTCTAAGCTTGAGTAGCGGTCAATGGAAGGGTTAACCAAGTTATTCAACCCATGTTCATGGGCGATAAGATAGCTGACTGATGGAGTCAATTGTCAGCTTAGTGTGAATGGCAATTTTAAGATTCTCACATGAATGGTGTATGTCATTTATTGATTACACAACAACATAATACTGCATTCTTTTTTAGAACCTCATTGCCATCAAAACAATACCATGGATCCCACCGTTACAGCCTCAAAGCTCAAGAGCATCCTCAAAAACTCACAAATTCTCGACGAAGACGACGAAGACGAAGCCACCACCAAGGAGCGCGAAGCCTACGCTCGCGAAGTCGCCATCAAACACGCAAAAACAATCCAACTCCGCAAGGATATTGAAGCTCAAGTTCTCGACAGTCTTCTTGTCCTCTCACAACTCCCTGTACATCGCGACTCTCAATACACTGCCGCGAGCCCCGCTTCCGAGGACGTGTCCGAGTTCAAGACCCGTATCAAGCTTTTCCAACCAAGCGACTACGATGATTTGATTGAAGAGCGCAACTTCAATGGCTTGTGTGGCTACACCCTTTGCGGGAAACCACGTATCAAGGTTCCCGGAACCAGTACCTGGAAGATTGTCAACAGTGGCCGTAAGGACTTCAACATTGTGCCAAAAGCAGATATTGAGAAATGGTGTTCTACGCATTGTGCTAGACGTGCCCTCTACGTCAAGGTACAACTGAATGAAACTGCTGTATGGGAACGAGCAGGTAACGAAGTCCTTAAAATCGACTTGCTCCGCGAAAACGCAGCTTCAGATAAGCTCAATGACGTAGTATCCAAGATGGACAAGATGAAGATCCAGGATGACCGTCAAACGATGCAAAATCTTAAAGAACTTGCAAACGAAAGAGGTGAAAGTGGTCGCTACGGAGATGATACTACTAGAGTCCGCGTGACAATTGCGTCAAAAGCAATTTCTGGTGTCAAGGACAACGACGAACAGTCGGTGGAAGTCTACGACGAAGACGCTCATCTCATGGTGGATGGCTACAAGGCGAAGATTGGGACCTCAAAAAAGTCCTGAATCTTGTAAAATAGAAATATCATCGTTCTCGGCCACTCTACATGTCCAGTGACCATGATAACAATGATAGAAGATACCCCCAGATAATACAATCCAAAATTACGACATACATTCACGCATTGTTCACATAATCACAACCATGTCATCACAAAACCAATTACCAGCCCAAGAGTTCAATCACAGGTCAGGAATGAAGTTTACCTTCATCTGAATGACAACTGCATTGGCGGGTATGGTAAAGGTAGAGTGCTATGACTGGAATATCAAAGCATATAAGGAAAATGGCAGTCGAGCTTCATCGTCAGGTACCGAAGTGCCATCAGATTTAGCGACACCTTGTGTGGGGGTAAAGATCCGTTCTGTTCATGAGATCTAAAAGCAAAACTCACTACCGGTCCCCCCTTTGACACTGCGTAGCAAGTCAAATAACTTTTTTCTTTTACCGAACCGACTTCATCCTCATTTATTCCATTAAAACAAACGAGAAATTTAGTCGCGACGGGGAGGGCGGTCACCGAAGCGGCGGTTAGAGCGCTCGTTAACCTGGACCTGGGAGACGGCAATGACGTTGACGGGGATGTTGTCGAACTGAAAAGGAAGAATACCGTTAGTTTATGGATTGACAGTCGATATGTCGTGTGCGGTGGACTGGAACTTACGCCGAGGGACTTAAGGAGGTCCTTGGTCTCAACATCAACATCGAGCTGACCGTTCTCGGAGGTCTTGGCGAAGTCAAGAGCGGAGACCTCAGGGACGTACTGGTCCTTGCGCTCACGCTCCTCCTCCTGAAGCTTGAAGGAGATACCGCGGACGGGGCCACGCTGGATACGCTTCATCAAGTGGGTGGTGTAACCGGCAATCTGTAGCGAGAAACCATGTTAATTGAATGTCCCCAACAAAAAAACGTCTTGGGGCCGTGAAGACATGAACTCAATGATTGGTTAAACCACCAAGTCACATCTCCACTCCCAAGTTGAAATCCGGAATATGTACTGACCTTGTTGCGAAGGCGCTTCGAGGCAATGATGGCGATCTCATCGCAGATGCGCTTGTTGGTCTCGAAGTCGAGGGTAAGACGAGGGTAGTACCGCTCAATGATAACCTTAGCGGACTTCTTAACGGTCTTAGTACGAACGCGACCCATTTTGACTGATTTTGATGATGTGGTATAAGGACAAAGAGAAGCAGGAATAAGAGGCGTAGAATCACAATTGTAATCTAACAGTTTTCCTATATTGAGCCTGATCCAATGAGTGGGGATTTTGACCCCTGTCAGTTGTAATAAAGTTGTGCGTTGAAGGTCACGTGAAAATGTTTTTGATAGGGCAGAGATAAGATTAGACACTCGCCCCACTATCTTAGTCATCACTCCAACCAGTATATACACTAACATCATCAAGTGTTACACGAGCTTGCATGTTGAAGGATCGCTACGGTGTGCTACCCGACGTCATGTCTAGAGCATGCATACACAGTGAAAGGTATCGCATAAAAAAGTATAGAGGAAATAAAAATACATCTATTCAAAAATATAATACAAATAACAAGAGACATGGTCTCTGTCGGTGCTCCTGTGATAGCCCTGTCCGCTATATCATCACCCATTTACTCACACATCAACATGCCACCTCTTTACCTGTTTCCCAAACCATAAGATTCCGAGCTCCCAAAGGTCTTCTGTCTGTTGTACTGGGTGTACACTGTGCGGTTTGAACGATGCATAGGACGAGCCTTCTCCTTGAGGTCGCTCAACGCCTTATCGTGAATCTTCTCTCCACGGTACCATTCCTTGTGTACCAAAACAGACTCGGCAGTGGCATCCTTGACATTGATCATGACCTTGCCCTGGTGGTTGATACGGACTGAAGAAACAGCAACGTATAGCTTGCCACCACCTGGCTTCTCAGGATCGAATTGAGAGACATCGTTGAGGAGGTGGTTTGATCTGCGGTTCCACTCCGTGTTTCCAGGAGGAACATCGGCAATGAAACCGGCAACACCAATCTTAGGAACACCATAAGTGGCCTTCCAGGGTGAAACAACTCTAGACTCTACAGCAGACATCTTCTGGGGTCCATAGGCGGGGTGGTTGGTGAGATAAGCTGACGTCCGTAGGTACGAAAGACCACCAGACGGGTGGCAAGGCGGTGGGCCCTCGGTGCCATATGGGTTGGCACTGGCACTGGAATAGCTGATTTCGTACTTGCGATCAACTTGGTCGGTGGTTTGACTTTGGAGGTATCTAGTGTTGACATCGGCATCTGGTGGGTTGACAGGCGGGAGGTCGAGAAACTCTCCAACATATGAGAAGAGGGCGTGGCGCGAGGTATCATCACGCAAGCTGTGCATAAACGCATCCAACTGCTCGTCGGTAACATCAGGAAGGGGCTTCTCTCCAGTCTCGACGGCCTCTCCTTTGGAGAGATCAGCCCGGATTTGTTCCTCACGAAGCTTGTGGGCGAGCTTTTTACGAAGGAGCTCACGGAACTCTGGCCTCCGCTCTCTTAATTTTGAGAGATAAGTATCAAGATGTCCTGGCTGCATCTTGGCCAGCCATGGGCCCTTGAACTTCCAGCGCATGTTGTTCCTGTTGGCTTCACCGTCACGCAGCGCAACGAAATCGTGGTTCTCATCGAAAGCCGAGATAGGCGCACCCCTGGAGGGGACACGGATAGCAACTCCCAAGGCTTCAAATTTCTCCAGGGCCAATCCAGTGTCCGCGGCAGACGAAAAGTCGGTAAGCTTCTCCACGGCATCAATAGCCTTGACGCGGATCATCGGGGTCGTGGTGTTAAGTGTAGTCTTGAGGGGAAGCGGGCGCTTGAGACCCCAGTCTCCCTTGGCACGGGAGCTGTGTGGCGAAAAGATGGCTTGCGATGTTGGGTAGGGCGAAGTGGCGACAGTCGAGTCACCGAAGATACTGGTGGTCTTGGGTGGGGGTAGCGGGTTCGGGAGCGAAAACATGCGCGAGCCACGCAGGAGCCGGGCGCCGGGGGTCAACTTGGCGGACGACATTGCGATTGATTCGTGAATCTCACGCGGCCAAGGAAAACCTTAAAATAGAAGAAAAAAACGGACTGGACGCAGTCAACAATCTAGACCGTGGAACAATGTCGTCATCACTCAACACGCCTATCTCGTCAAAACAGCCGTTTCTTGGTCCAGGCGGGAGCTATGCTGTGTGAAATTTTGGCAGCAGCGACCAATTGGTGGCTCTGATTGGCTGTTTAGACCTAGATACCCCACTTTAGACCACATTTTGACCCTTAGTGTTTAAAGTTCGCCAACCCAATATTGCCGCCAAAGGGTTTGGCAATCCGAAAAGGGCAGTTGTACAACGACAATTTTTAGGCATAATATCACGAAAACGATTTAGTAGATTAAGTATTTTTGACTTTGTTATACGACCACTCAAAATTTCTGATGGACTAAATTACAACACAAGTTTGTTTGTCCACCTATTTTCCCCAGCCCAACGTCCAAATCAAACCCCTGCCACATGCAAGCCATAAAGAAGATGGCGTGTGAGGCAGTTCCTAATGTCTACAAGTCAGCTGCATTGCAGTTTGAGCTTCTTGCTAAATGCTCTGTAAGTCATGTCTAACATGATGTCCATAAAACTACATCCATGATTGACACATTTATAGACTGTGCCCATGAACCGATGATTGACATCAGACCTGCAGACTACCCGAGCTCGGGCTTCAAACCTCACTCTTCCCCACGGCCCAGTTCAGCTTCCCATTTTCATGCCCGTAGCTACTCAAGCCTCACTTAAGGGTATTACTCCTGAACAACTTGAGGAGACTAGCTGCAGATTATGTTTGAACAATACCTACCATTTAGGTCTCAAGCCAGGCCAAGAGGTTCTTGATGCTATCGGTGGTGCTCACAAGTTACAAGGATGGAACCACAACATCTTGACAGATAGTGGCGGGTAAGACTACATAAATGTTACCGAACAAAAAAGTAGTTGTCTAACATGAAGTTTTAGTTTTCAAATGGTTAGTCTTCTAAAGTTGGCTAAAGTAACTGAAGAGGGTGTTCGGTTTCTGAGCCCCCACGATGGTTCACCTATGCTTTTGACCCCAGAGCACTCTATGAGTCTACAAAACAGCATTGGGAGTGATATCATGATGCAACTTGATGACGTCATTGTCACTACCTCCCCAGATAAAGAGCGTATGCGCGAGGCCATGCTTCGCAGTGTCCGCTGGCTTGATCGTTGTATCACCGCCCACAAGAACCCCACAACCCAGAATCTCTTCTGTATCATCCAGGGTGGTCTTGATCTCGAGATGCGCAAAGAATGCTGTAAGGAGATGCTTGCTCGTGACACTCCGGGTATTGCCATTGGTGGATTAAGTGGTGGAGAGGCTAAAGAGGACTACTGTAAGGTTGTGGCAACATGCACAGAACTTCTTCCCGACTTAAAGCCACGATATGTTATGGGAATTGGATATCCGGAGGATCTTGTGGTATCTGTGGCTCTCGGTGCAGATATGTTTGACTGTGTTTGGCCGACACGGACAGCCCGCTTTGGAAACGCAGTGACCAAACACGGCGTTCTCAACCTCAAAAACACGGCGAAGTACGGAACTGACTTTGGACCTATCGAGGAGGGATGCAAATGCAAGTGTTGCAGACCAAAAGAGGAGGGCGGTCTTGGAATCACTCGGGCATATATTCACCACAATGCGTCCAAGGAGACTGTGTCGGCACATTTGCTGACTATCCACAACGTTTACTATCAATTGGATTTGATGAGGAAGATTCGCGAGTCCATTATTGAGGACCGCTTCCCCGCCCTTATTAAGCAATTCTTTGCTGATCAATGTGGGTCTAAAGACAAGTATCCCGAGTGGGCTGTCAATGCTTTACGGATGGTCAATGTTGATCTTATGGAGTGAGCTTTGGGCCTTTCTTCCATCTTTGTATGTACATAGGTGTAGATATTATAGACCTACTCATATTGACACATGATGACATCATATATCTTTTCTCCATCGATTTTTAGATAAAGATCCAAATTATAACATGGTAGGGTTGTTGTCTCCAATGAACCCTTGATATATAATCTAGTGACCCTGGTATTTTCAATGGCTGGGAAATGTCGACTCATGAGGCCCTTGCGCATGTTTCGGTGGCTGCCAAAGTCTCAACAGACAGCACACATGACCAATCAACCTGAAAGGACGAAGGACAAATGTTTTCCCCATAGTCCCCATCTAGTTTCTCCGAAAGGAACGAGGAACAAGACCAGGGAAGCATTCATTCACATATGTAGGAGGGAGACGCTCCGAGCTCACGTGTCATCTCTTTGTCCACGCAGAAGCCATGCCGTGCATTTCCCCGCAAGTAAAGCCCAGTCGCATCCACGTTCCCGATCCAGCCTCTCCGCCCGAGCTGGACGGATCACTGCATGTAACCCTCTGGGATGCAGACTTATGACCAGCGGATAGTCAAGAAGAAGCGAGGTGTTGCCCGCCTCCCGGATAATCGCTTCTCCAAATGGCGTAGAGACATACACACTGCATTCCAGCCCCATACAGCTGTTCGCATATCGGTGTCATGGATTACTCCTTCCGGCTGGGGTTTCGTGGAGATTCCGGGACTTGCGGCATTGTCAATGATGCTTGACATGTTGACATATCAAGATATAGTTACAACAATGATTAATGATCAATTTAGTCTAGATGTTGGTACGATTAGCGACTTGATTGTAACCCGCTCGGGTCACAGGCAGGAACATCTCAAAGCAGATACAGAAAGATATCAGCTGTACATGAACTGCCGTTAGATCAGAGTGAATATTGTGTTGAATACCGACTTTACGAATTGTGCGTCGTATATTTATCGAAAAGATACGTCGGACTGTGTACGAACCAAACCGTACGTCGTAAAAAAGGTGAGGCCATACGGGGAATGCAGAATTCCAGATAATAGCGAGAGGCCGTAAAAATCGAATGTTGTGATGCTATGAAATCAATTATTAACACGAATGCGAACTGTAAGCATACAAATTGGGCAAGTTTAAGGTACAGTATAGGTCGTATTCGTGTTATTGGGTAAAATTCGGTAAAACCGGGTAGGTCTTGTGAATCGTGATATTGGGAGACGCAGGTGTGAATAGAATCTCCACTTTTGTATTAGCCGACCAACGGACAAACCAACATTTGTCGGAGGAGAGACGGAGTCCGTTACGGCTTTTGGAAGTAGGCTACGATATCTCCTTATTTTTTTCTCGGCCGCGGGGTTAAGTAGCCATGTTGCGCTATGACAAGTACCTTTTTTCTTGGAAAGACTGGCGTATGTATATATGTCTATACATATGTAGGTATGTAGGTACAGACATCAGATAGTACGTCAATCAGCTCATGTACCTGACCAACTGTGTATAATTGTATGTAACGATCAGATCCGTACATACCCGTAGAAGTTTTACTGGTATAACAGATCCCGTTGACTCTGATGGTGACTTGACATATGCAAATGGCTGCATGCGTTGGTACTACAAGTGGACCGAATCACCACCGGCGTCACTGCTCATGTCACCGATGTCACGGATAGCGGTGTGTAACTTTTGAATACATGTGCGAATTCTGTAGACCTAAAAAGACAAAGGATAGAAACTCCGACTATTGGCGGGGTTGAGCCTTGGTATCGTGTGCTGCACCACAGACCAGGTAAACCCGAGTAGGCCCTGGTTGCTGACAAACAAACCCCGCTGTCGGGAAAATTCCTGCTTATGGTGACGTCATGACACTCGTAGACTTCAAATCTGTCGAATCCACAAACAAAGGAGTAGAAGTATTGCCCCTGGAAAAGTCTTCGCGGGAACAGTGTCGCACTACCATAGAGACGGAGAGCTCCACGACATCCAAGATTGCTTGCACATTCCAACAAGAATGCATGCAGTGAACCTCGAGAATGCATGGATGTCGAAAAATTCAAGACATGAGGTTCAAAGAGGGTTTCTGTCAGTGGCGAATATGTCGACAAAGACCCTGTAGGGCATAAGCCGAATCAGCAAGACTAGTGCGAGTCAGATAGGCTGTTTTTTTTTTTGGATACTGGGGGCTAGATACAGAACATATCATTAAAATATTTAGTTTTGTTTTACGACGCAACAGATGAACTTCATCTATCCGACTGATATATTACACTAGCGGCGGGTAGAGTACCTCGTTCGATACCCATACTATGGGTCATTTAGCCGACATGATGTCTGTCCATACAAATAAGTCATCCGAACTGTTTATTCTTATTGTATAAGAAGCCTCCGTTCCGGACCCCGGCAGCCCGTTGACAAAGAAGAGGTAACAGCACACAATGGTGCTTGATTGCTTATTTGTGACAGGTGCACATGTGTATTTGTGATGGATGCTTATGTCTTTTGTTGGATTCGGAATAATAAAACAGTAGATATCAGGGTGGTAACGATACATGCAAAGATTTTGATACATATATACCTCATATCGCGTGATGATTTGTAAATTATGTATACGATTTTCTGTGAGTATTGGTTCTAAGAAGCCATGTACTGAGGGAAATTGATACACAAAATCTTTTGGCAGGCAAATGGCGGTGGTGGCTCGGTCTTGGAGATATTAACGCCCAATCGGCTCCTAGCCATCTCATATGCCGGCACATGACCCAAACATTTGTTAGATTTACGTGGTGTTAATTCGTTGATTCTTTTCTTCATTGTTTAATCCGGTTATCTGTGCTCCGAGGAGACTGGGGAATAGCCTGATAAAATCTTTGACATGGCCCGAACATTGACTACATCGTAAGAGAGTTTCGGGTATTGAACGGCCAGAGAAATTCTATGGGATGTCGAACAGGCGGTCGTCTGGGGTCCCTTCAGATGCTCAAATTTCAGTGGTCTCAGTTGATATTACGGCAACATTAAGAACCCGGAAACCGTGAATCACCAAAGAATCGGGCTAATAGTGAGATCACCGTATTGCCCTTCTACGGGATAGATTTCTGACTACCAGGGATATGGTGAAGTTCGATCGACGGCAAGCTTGTCTAAGCATGCGCCGTCCATCGGTTGTTAGGGACCGACCCTAGTACGGAGTTAACATTGTAAACAAAACTAAGAGTAACTAAGACAGTGGGACACAAAAATAACAGCCGAGTTTGTGATTTCGTTGAAAACAAAGTTCTACACTTTGGCGGGTCTAGAACAGACCCATACTATTTACATAGAACGATGCGTTGCCAGTGACGTCTCCTTCAAGTTTGTCTCCGTCAAACGTGAATTTAGCGCGCCAGCCACCGACCAATCTAGGGACGAGGGGCGACAGCGTCTCTCTGTTGATGGCTCCCTTAATTAGTTAAAAAAAAAAGCACCAGGAATACGACTGTCAGTAAAACACTTTTCTTTTCAAATGTGGGCCTGTAATTCGGTCACAACAGAATAGCAGTTTAAAAATCTATCTTCATTTAACCGCTAAAACGCAAAGAAAAGAATGACACTAGAGTGGCACTTTGATATGGATCGACAGGGTCGACTACATCGTGGCAATTGTAAAAGAAATGTAAGCCGTCGCAGATGTGCCATCGCGCATTCAAGCATAATGTACGGCATGTTTTGAAATATTCACCTGTTCCCGCCGCCCCGCTCGAAGCTCGGCCTCCCACATTACTTTAGGACCCCCAGAAAAATGACGTTTTTCTTTTTAAACAGCCACTGAAGACGTGGTCCCGGACGTTCACAGACCATGGTGGGCGGTTGCGCTTGGCATCAACTGGCAGGGCTCAAAAGAGTTTCTCAGGTCTTGGCATGCGCTTCTGTTGTCTGTGTTGCTCCATTTGGTAGGGCGTTATTCCTGCTCTGGTGTTAATGGAATGAGAACAAGGACAGTAATATCAAGTCAACCCGATTACACTCGTACACATTGTACATTTGTCTTTGGTGTGTTGTTTCTGATTTGGTGATCCCAGATGATGGCACAGGAACACACAGCCGCTGTCACAGCTTTTCCCGTTATAGGCGTCGTGCGCATAACAGGATACGGGCTTTGCAAAATCTGTTACCCATCATGGAAGTGGCAGGCAAGCATTGAGGTCCTCACATAACAGGAAAATACCCAAACTATAAGTCACTAATTGGTCATTCTACGGCTATTTTAGTAGGGACAGGTACTTGTTTTACATGTATTTGTGCCCCAATTTGTTTCAATCCAGATCGACAATTGATAATAGACTTTACATGCAAGAATGTCACCTCTCTGGGCTGTACAGTTTAAAGTATTTTCCCCATTTCATTAGAAATCAAGGCAGTCGCCCACGTCGTTCCGTTCAATCACATACAGATTTGCTTGTACATCCAACTTCTTTATTTTTTTACATTCCTACTCACATCGGTGACTGCAACCCTCTTTTTTTTTTCTGGTCCTGTCCGTTCTGTCGTCCGACCCTTCCAATCCATCCGACGCCACTAATAATTGCGTGTTCGCCATTGTCAAATATCCTGGAGCCCGCTCTGTGTCTTTTTTTTTTCCTTTTAGCTTCATTTAATAACTGATACTTTGACTTCTGGTTTTAACGTCGTCCTACCCCTCCACTGATACCATCATCGTTGAATTAGTTCAACCTTTGTGTAAGTGCTTTATTTCCTTTTTGTCTGGATTGTCCACTATTTTGATGTTATATTGCCACCCGTCGTCTGTATCCATCATTGAGATCTGCCAAGGTCTTTTTCCCACAGCTATACTCAATAGGCTACAATTTTCATTCGCGCTTGTGTTCCGCCGAAAAGAAGAGGCTTCTCCCACCGTTGACCTTTTCTCGGTTCCGCTCTGACTCGCCCAATCACATTGTTGACACACTTAGATGTAAGATTGGCATCAAAGATGTGACTCGCTGTTCGCGCCCATCACTTTCCTTACAGAGCCTCCTTCAATATCCACTATTCATTGATATCATGAGAATCTCGCTCAACTGGACTTGGTTCATTGCTGTCTAGATGAAGTCATCAAGTTGTTTGCCGTTTTCAGTCCGTCCGCAAATTCCGATGTCTGCGAAGCTTATCCCTGGTCGTCCTCTGACTAGTCAAGTCATGGGCTTTTTTTCTTTTGTCGTAACTCTCGCATACACCCCCGCCCCCCTGAACGTTTCTGTCAGGGAATACACAGGGAAAAAAAAACGGCCCTAGACGGGACGTTTGCTGTCGTTCCATTACAGTCGGCGCATAACTTGGCGTGGCTTTCCGCTGAGATCCACTACCGTCCGTGACCGTTGGACTCATTACTTTTTCTTTATCCATCCAGAACTTCACTCGTCTTTCTCGGCTTTCTTGTTTTGTGTTTTTTAACATTCACTAACCACAGACTTCTTTTCCTGTCGTCTACACAGACCTGCGTCTCGCTTCCGCACAAACGATTAGGAAGTTTATTGTTGACGAACTGCAAGCCGATTCGTTAAAATCGGCTTACACCCTCGCACACTCCATCTAAAAACTCGTCGCAAACTCGAAAAATCACAAAAATCTTGAACTATGGCGACCAATGCTACGAGTTTCGCCTCAGTGCTGGCGAATTCTAGATATGGTTCGGTAGCCGTACCGCCCCAGCTTGACTATGTTGTTGGTACTGTCAGCAACATGTCGGTTTGGACCGCACTCGCTACCCTGATGGCTTTGTTGGTCGTTTATGACCAAGGTAAGTTTGGGCACCGGCGCTTTCAAGTAGTTTTATGATGAAGCTAACAGTTTTATTTTCGCAATATAGTGAGTTACCTCCTCAACAAGGGCTCCATTGCTGGCCCGGCCTTCAAGACTCCATTCATTGGTCCTTTCCTGGAGTCAATGGACCCCAAGTTCGAAGAGTACTACGCCAAATGGTTGAGTGGTCCTCTCTCATGCGTTTCTGTTTTCCACAAGTAGGTCACTTCCGGAGTTGATTACCATACAAATCTGTACGTATTAAAATACTAACCCGACCTTATCTTGTAGGTTTGTTGTCATCGCCTCTACTCGTGACATGGCCCGCAAGGTCTTCAACTCCCCTGCTTATGTCAAGCCCTGTGTCGTTGATGCGGCTCACAAGCTTCTCGGTGCTGATAACTGGGTTTTCCTTGACGGCAGACCTCATGTCGACTTCCGCAAGGGATTGAACGGCCTCTTCACCCGCAAGGCCCTCGAGTCTTACCTGCCTGGCCAAGAGGAGGTTTACAACATCTATCAGGAAAAGTTCCTGAAAATCACCGAGGAGAACGGTGGAAAGCCCGAAGTCTTCATGCCCCATTTCCGTGAGCTCATGTGCGCTGTTTCCCTGCGTACCTTTGTTGGCTACTACATTTCCGACGAGGCCGTCCAAAAGATTGCTGATGATTACTACTTGATCACTGCTGCCCTGGAGCTTGTCAACTTCCCTATCATTCTTCCCTACACCAAGACCTGGTACGGGAAGAAGGCTGCCGACATGGTGCTCGCGGAATTCACCAAGTGCGCCGCCAAGTCCAAGGTTCGCATGGCTGCTGGCGGCGAGGTTAACTCGATTCTCGACGGTTGGGTTAAGAGCATTGTTGATTCTAACCGCTGGCGCGAGGCTGAGGCCGCTGGCAAGACTGAGGGTATGGAGAAGCCCGTTCCTCTTCTCCGTGACTTCAACGACTACGAAATTGCCCAGACTGTCTTCACCTTTTTGTTTGCTTCGCAGGATGCTACTTCGAGCGCTGCCACTTGGTTGTTCCAGATTATGGCGCAACGCCCTGATGTTCTTGACCGCGTGCGCGAAGAGAACTTGAAGGTTCGTGGTGGTGACGTCAAGATGGCCCTGAACATGGATCAGCTCGAGTCCCTGACCTACACCCGTGCTGTTGTTCGCGAGTTGCTTCGCTACCGCCCCCCAGTCCTGATGGTCCCCTACCTGGCTAAGAAGGCTTTCCCCATTACTGATACCTACACTGTCCCCAAGGGTGAGTCTTTTACAATTGAAATTGTCACCACTTTGGATTTCTGCTAACATTCGAATTACTCTCATTCTAGGCGCCATGATCATTCCCACGACCTACATGGCTCTGCGCGACCCCGATGTCTACGAGGATCCTGATACATTCAACCCCGACCGTTACTACTCTGGCGATGCTGAAACCAAGGGTTCCAAGAACTACCTTGTCTTTGGCACTGGCCCACACTACTGCCTGGGCCAGATTTACGCCCAACTTAACCTTGCGCTCATGATTGGCAAGGCTTCAATGGAGCTTGACTGGGTCCACCACGCGACGGCCCAGTCGGAAGACATCAAGGTGTTTGCCACCATCTTCCCACGCGACGACTGCCCATTGACCTTCACGCGCAGAGCGTAATTGGTTTCTGTGTTTTTGACGACGAGCATGAAAAGTTTTGATTTTCGTTTGCGTTTGTGGTGTCAGTAGCTCGTGCTTAACCGATGAGTTGTACGAAATGTCGTGATGTCAGCTAGGCAGATTTGTTCATCTGACATGGCTATGTTCGGATTGCATCATGACAATTTGTTTATTCCTCGGGGTAGGGTTTTCTGATGTTCCACCAGACGGGCCACGGCAGGAATAATCGTTTCCCTGTTGCTGTAGTCCCGATACTTGGTGTGTAGAATCGACAGTGTCTCGACTTGACTAACGATATTCTACACTGGTTTGTTTTGGTTTTTTGCGTGTATTGGTTATGTCTTTTTTGTTTTTTTCTGCATGCCCACATGGCGATGTAGGTCTGCGCTTGGGCACCGAATTTTCGTGCTATGGCAGTATCTGCTTCACCTTGTGGGTCGGCGATTCGGGGTCCTGTCTATAGGATCTCGAAAGCTTTGCATGCATCATGACCGGGCTAGTGCGCCCAGCCCATTCTATTCCCCAATCACTTCTATGGGCAGTGATACTTAATAACGAGAGGAAGTTGTGCAGAGTGCTTTCTAAAGCCAAGGTTGGTGGGCGTCCTTTGGGACAGCAGGGCTCGTTGTTACGAGATATCGCCAAACTGGAGGTGTGCCCTCGACATGGCTAAAGGAAAACGTTTAGGCATACATGTTGTCAGTATTAATTTAAAAATTTCATAAATAACGAATTTTGTTTTGTGAATGTCTATGATTTCCAAGCAGATGATGGCGACCAAGGCCGAACAGGGTCTCAAAAACGCCGATGTTAAATAACCCTAATCGGGATCCATGTTCCTTGTAAGCGATTTTACGTGCTTGTGTAATGACATCTTATTACTGCGAATCTAGACCTGGTTTTTATAAAAGAGACTGTGAACTTGTCTTTCTTATAACACATACTCCCAAAAAGTCATCTACACAAAAGACTTAATCCAAAATGGCCTCTAGAATCGTCACCCCTGGCATCCGCCGCCTTCTGCCCCGCACCATCCGGCCCACGAGCGCTTCCATCGTTGCCGCCGCTACCCGGTCTACACCAGCGGCTTCAATCGCATCTACGACTAGATGGGCGCCAGTTCAATGGAGAAGCTTTAGTGCCAGCAGCAGTGTAAAGGTTGGGAATTCCAGAGAGCCCGGACAACCGGAGGAAATCGAGCAGTTTGATTTTGAAAAGGTTTGTTGGGGTGGAATGAATGAGAATCGAGGCGTTTGTTAACAGGCACATAGGTTACGGAACTTCTTCGGGTGCAACCGGAGAATTATGTCGTTGTTGGTATGTTTTATGGCTTGGCTATGTATCTTTTTCCTTCTTGCTAATAATATGTAGACTCCCGTGAGCCTGACGAATTGGTGCAGACGGGGACTATGCCTACGGCTATTAACATCCCAATTGCCTCGGCGCCCGATTGCTTCCAGATTCATAATGAGGACTTTGAGGACCGGTTTGGCTTTGAGAGACCTGGAAAGGATAAGATTCTGCTCTTTTTCTGTAAGGCGGGAGTTCGTAGCCATGCGGCGGCAAGACTTGCGAGTGACGCGGGGTGGAAGACGGCAGAGTACCCTGGAAGTTGGGTGGATTGGGTTGCTAAGGGCGGTGACATTACCCATTCCTATAACTAGAGAAGACAGAAAGTAGTTTGTAATGTATTTAGTTTGCATTTATTACGTGGAGGTCATGAGTGTCTTGTCTGGTAGCTGTTGGATATATATCCCTTAGAGACGGTCGTTCCCGTCAGATGGGTTCCGCAGCGGACTTTTGTGTGCAAAGAAGAGGAATTTGATAGTCAATGACAGTGCCAGGTGGAGCACTACAATGACAACCAACAGAGTTTGACTCGTCTTCTTATCCGTAGCGTTGAGTACTGGGAACAGATTACGCAAAAGGAAACTCAACGACCAGGCACAACCTAATCCAACAAAGACCCAGTTGAGAATATCGATGGGTGACCAACTAATCATGGCAACAGCAATCCAAATAAGATTTCCGTAACCGTAGAGAGCCCAGCATTCCAAGATATTCGCAGACTCGCTTCCAAAATACCGAAGAGCACCGTAAAGTGCAACAGGAACGAAGAGAGTATACCCGTAGATAAGGCCAGCAGCGCCTATATCAAAGAAACGTTAGTTGTCCGAAGTAGATATAAACAATGCGGGGTTAACCCAAACATACCACTGAGTAACTTGAAGTTATACACAAACTCATCCCCGTGATTCAAAGCTCCATACTCGCTAATCGTGCCTCCCAAGAACAAAATCAAAACCACAGTCGTCGCAATCCAAAACGGGCCATACAAATCCGGGTTCCCCTCCATGACATCTAAGAAGTTCGCCCGTGGGTATAACGCCGCAAAGCACCGATCCAACACTGCCGACGTATCCACATCGAAGAATTGCGCATAGAACCCCATCGACCATAACATGTGCTTCTGGCCCGAGTTGCTCGATGACGATGCCGTTACGGGCGGTGGGAGCCCAGAGCCGCCGGGCTTGCTTCGGCCTGAGGATTCGTTGAATGTTGAGTTGTGGAATTCGAGATCATCTTGGAGATCGGTGTGGTCGAGGTCGCCCTGGTGGTTGTTTCATAGTGGTTAGTGCCTTTTCTAACGAAGCTATGTAGATTTTTGGGATCGAAAGCTTACATCATCGTCGACGTCAACGACGGCATCGTATCCTGATCCAGACATAGTTTTGCAAGGCCAGCTTGTATTCAACAAACACGTAAACAGTCAAAAAAAACTAAAGCGATCACTTCTTGGAAATCGTTCTTTAACCAATACACAAAGATGTTCAAGATGCTACTTAAGCCTCAAATACGCAGCTCTAAAAGCTATTGCCATGTAAGAGCTTAGCCTAGAGTGCCCTGGCTATGGCTGGCTCCTACGGTCGCGAAACGTAATGCGCTGCGCATGCTTCACAGACTTGTTTAACCACATTTTAGCCGACAGGGCAATGACAAGGGACCACTACATCATGGGACTTGTAAAACCCCGGTCAAAGAATATGCAGGCTATTACATTGAATAGCGTCATCAACCGCACATCAATAGTAACTCACAACTCAAACATATAGTCATTTATTAGTGACAGAGGAATCATGTGTATTTTCGAAGTCGCGGCCAAACCGGGTGTCGGTAACAACCGAACGACGGCTATCTTCTGGTCCGCCACAGACTCCTCCGACTCCGTCAATACACAAAGAATCCCCACCACCACCTCATTCACGGCACCATAGGAAGGCTCAAGTTTATCATTTTGGCTGAATTTTTTTTGTCTTCCGTTGTTATCATAAAGCGCTGAGAGATCGACAATATCAAGCCAATTACCCAACCAAAATGCAGAATCCCAGACGCCACATTTCCTTTTTGACACACCCAAAGCTTTGCGCGCATCGTCTATTTGAGCTTCTTCTTGGGGCGCAGCTGGTTGGTGTGACCGCACTTCCGCTTACGGCAGTTGGTGGCACGGGGGGGAAGACGGGCCTGTATTAAGACATGTTAGTATTTGCTCGTCTGGAGCGGGTGACATCCAACGGGCTCGGGATGACGGGATATGGCATGGAAACGGCCTCTCCCGCCACTTCCGATAACCCATGTTCTGATGGTTTAGGGCACACGTACGTAGCACTTGCGGCAGATCATCTTGTCGCAGTTGAACTTGGAGGCCAGGGCCTTGAGCGAGGGCTCAATGAGACCACCACGGAGACGGAGGACCAGGTGGAGAGTGGACTCCTTCTGGATGTTGTAGTCCGACAGGGTGCGGCCATCCTCAAGCTGCTTGCCAGCGAAGATCAGGCGCTGCTGGTCCGGAGGAATACCCTCCTTGTCCTGGATCTTGGACTTGACGTTGTCGATGGTGTCCGAGGACTCGACCTCCAGGGTGATGGTCTTACCCGTCAGGGTCTTGACGAAACTGTACGGTGTGGCGTGGTTAGTATCGATGGCGATGGCGTAAAGAGCGATTAATTTGTTGATGTCCGCGATGAGTCGATGGTTGAAAATGTGTCCGTCACATCATGTCGAATTAATCAATCAAAAGCCGTTGAATCGTTCAGTCCATCTACATTGTCCTCCACTTGATTCATCGTTGGTCGTTGGTCTTTTTGTCGAAAATCGCGGGCATCATCAAATTCGAATCCATGGTGATCAAAAAGGCTTACATCTGCACTACAAAGACGAAAACAAATCATGTTAGTAAAAAACACCTCCAAGGCCAACATAAAATCCTCAGTCATCATCTCCAAATACAGGGAGACGACTTCCAAACATCAAAGGTACTACTTACTCTTGCCGGTGATATGTGACGGTTTGATGCTATCTTTGCTGGAAGAAAGGAAAGGTTCATCAACCAAGTAATTCATGCAATGAAGCCTTCGGGTGGGGAATAGGACGTAGCGTAGGTCAATTCCAGAGTGCGAAATTCAAAACCCTCTAGTCACGTGCACCCCACCAATTTTTCCATTTTAGAACGCCAAAATTCCACAAATCTGTGCGGCTTTTCTTAGAGGGGTAGCCCCACATAGATGAGAGAAAAAAACCATTTTCCCCACCTGACAGTGTCTATCGTCCAGGCTTGACACTGTACGGTCGTGGGATGAACATCCTAGTCGTCAAGTATCACCAAGAGGAGCCAGTTGATGGGCATGGGATAGAAGCCTTATTGGAACATTGGGAAGGGTACCCAGGACAGAACGACTCATGACTTTATTACTATTACTGCCCCCTCTCCTCGCGCTGTATTCTTGTTTCCATATTATCTACTGCACGAATAATGATGTCCATCGAGAGACCAGTCTGTACAGAAACTGTCTCATAAAACTGACGGGCATTACTAGACAAGTCGTCCAATTTTCTGTCCGATATACTGTGATATGACGTCGGTGTTGTACTTGGTTCGATTTGGTAAGATATCCCGTCTGGGTATTGCACGGCAAACGGCTCGGCTGAGTCTGTGGTACTCTTTTTGGGAAAAGACAGGGCTTTCTTTGCCTTGTCAAATGGGAAGAAAGAGAGCACTGGGTTGTTTGGGTCTGTGTTTGGGGTTAGTTCTATAACTCGTTATGACGTCAAATGGCGATGAACACTTACCATCTGGCTTTGACAGGGCCATGATTTGTTCCAGGAATTCTTCCTGCTCAGAATCTGGCATTGTAGCTAGGTCTTTGCCTGTAACATTGCTGTAGTCTTTGACTTCAGCTTTTGGTGCGTCTTGTGTCTTGATATATTGGGACCATTTCTCCCAGTTGACAGTAGGAAGAAATGCTGGTCTATGTTGTATCCCACTTGGTCCTGGAAAAGGGAAGAAATGTTTGGTGATGGTCATAATAAGAGCAATGAGTTGAATCTCGGGCTGGTCAATCAGCATTATGCGACTCTTTAACACTGGAAGTTCAAAGGTAAGACGCAAAGCAGAGGCAACATGTTTCATAATGATCATGGCTTCGACTGGTGTGTGTTAGTTTGTGACTTGTTTGTTCCTGGTATCAACGCCTATCTTACCTGGCAATGCCAGTATCTTTACAAGATTCATGGCCATGGGATAATAGTTCATTGGTGGAACCGTCATTCCATAGTTAATATGGTATCCCAGTTTCATATCAGTCACAGTAGCATATAAGTCGTTCCCTTTGATTGGCGTTCGTAATGGAGACTTGAGCATTTGCGGGTATGGTTGTGGCAACCGCTCCGTCAGTCCTTCTGGGATAATTTCCATCTAAACTCTGTTAGCCATGTACATAAAAATACCCAGAGCAAACAAGATACTCACAGCATTAACGTATGGCAATTCACCCGCCTTAGCCCAATTGAAGATATCTCCAACCTGCATCGGAACGCGCAACATCAAACATCCCAGATAATTTATCGACAACGTTTCCATCATTGAAGGAGCCGACCATTTTCCCGCTGCTGATGCTTTCCAATTCAGCTCTGGTCTGTGAGCATGGTCTACTTCAAAGGCTTCGTCCGCAGGTAATGGCTGTGAACTTGAAAAGAAGACCTCCTCTGTCTGTGTTTTCTCGTTTTCTTCAGCCGGTGGACATCCTCGCGTTCGAAGATCCCATAGGTCCCTTACAACCTCCTCTAACTCCGGCTGACAACCCTTTTCCCGTATCAACCAGAGGGCCTGACTCCGTAGAAGATACTGTAAACATTCGAGATATAGATCTCGTCCCTTAGGTCCCTTGAGTCGTTTCTTCTCAATTACTCGAGCCTCTTTTTCTTTCCGAACTGTGTGATGATTGTTTAAGCCTACGAGGCCATCATCCTCCGCTGCAAATTCAACAACACCCTCAATTTGATGGCCATTCTGACAGAATCGCAATCCGTTCTCTGAGTACCAGCGCTTGGCGCGACAGCGCGAGCATCGCTCGCCGCCTTTCCTAAAACGGTGGAGTTCGCGGCTATCATCCATGAGAGGCAGACGATGTGAATTTATAAGTTGTAATTAATGCACAATGCCTACCATAAAGTAGGCTGATTCGTTGAAATGGCAAACATGAGAAATGCTATGTTCAAGATAGGAAATTCAATTACAACAAGTTTAGTACCTGGAAGGAATGAAGAAGTCTAAAGTGGGTCCCTAAAAAATGTCCAGGGCGCCCAGATCTGCCCAATTGCGGCCCAATTAGAACATCCAACTATGGCGGTTGGCGGTATACATGCAAAAGACCGTCACAGTATCTTTTCTCGAAAGTCGGCCAACATGCCATTAAAGTACAAATCATCATGAACAAGCATTACAGCGTACACACATATTTGTCACATTTTTTGGGTACCGGCAGCGTGGCATTTGGTATCTTGAGATTCATTATATCTTTTTTTCAGGAAGCGATACGCTTAGTCGGAACCGCGGGGAGCCTCCTTGGCGTCAATGGCGCACTCCTCGCCCATGGCAGCCAGAATGATGACAACTGAGAATCCGAGTTAGAATGTTGCGATCAAACGGAAAAGAAGATTAGAGAGAAAACTTACGGGTGTCCTTGCCGTCATCGAAGAGGTCACGGATCTTCTTGCCAACCTCACCGTCAGGGAGCTTGACATCATCCTTCATGTCACCGTTGTCGTTCATGAGCGAAAGGTAGTCATCGTCGGAGATATCCAGAAGCTGGAACTCGCGGCGAGAGACGTTGGGGACGTCCATGTTGTGGGTGGAGGGAGAGAGATCCTCGAGCTTCTTGCCGGTGAAGATGTCAATGGCGACCAAGTGAACCTTGGCGTGACCGTGCTTGCCAGTCTTGGAGGTAGACATGTCGACAATCTTGCAGGGGCGACCCTTAATCACGACGTGACCGTTCTTACGCAGAGCAGAGCACTGCATGGGGTAAGTGGTCGAAGCACCGGCATCGGTGGACTCGAACTGGTGGTCGTGCTGTAATGGAAGAACGGAATGAATGGTTAGTATGACTGTTACTGTCATTGAAGTGGGTATACGGGGACCAGTTTTGATGCAATAGTCACTCGACGCCTAAGTTATTATGCGTGCTGATGTTGATAAATTGAAGTGGTCCGCATTTACGGGTCCATTGGTTTCCCCGGATCTAAAACCCGGTGATCACGAAGATTGTGTGCGGGTTCCTGACGTAGAATCAACGGCCCGGATCCGGGTTCTCTTTCGATAACAATGATCCTGTAGTGACCAATGGCTCAATGATTCAAAAGCGATATCTCAGAGGGAAACATCAGCCGTAACGAATAACACACAACCCCGAGTTGGAGATGGCAAACCGGTGTAGGTAAAGCGGTGCCCCTCATCGGTGACAAGGGTGACAACATAGGCGATGTCGTGATCGATGGTTCGAGTGACAAGAGCGATTCAAACTGGTCAACTGGGTACATGTCATGACAGATAACTTACATCTTCAGACATGGTGATAAATTTGATGGATGGATACCTAGGTTGAGGGAAAAGAAGGGAAGAAATTGCGAAGGAAGAATTCTGTTGTCTTTTTTAAGGTAGGAAGAAAGAGGGCGGGGTGGTCGTTTTGGATTTTTAAAAACAGTGCACACTGTGTGGCCTGGTAGCTGCTTTGACCAGCCCAGACCAGTGAAGAAGGAATTTCAGTGTACTTTTTTTTTCCTCTGTCGCTCTATACAACGGGATCTATTTGGCTTTGGCAAAGCCTTGATTGGCTAAACTAGAGGCAGGTCTACTTGATTTTTCCACCCAATCGCTGTATCCGGCGGTGGATACTGATGAGCTAGTTGGTTCCTGGTAACAATTTATCAAGAAAATAGCAAAACACGGCAGAAATCAAGTTAAGTTCCATCACGAACTTCGTCGAGTATCGAGGTTGTGGTGGGCTGCTGTCTAAACTGGCTGTAAAAACCCCAGATAGCCAAAAACTAAGATGATAGACCTGCATATTAGACTACAGTGGTTGCAGTCCTCAAATTAGGTTAACTAGGGCTCATAGCCCGATAGCACTGAAGGGTCCCTGAGTGGCTTTTTTAGCTCTCTAAAGCCACTACAGCCACTGCCTACTATTGAAATATCATGCAGTGACCAGCGCACTGCAACCCAATTGACTGTATGCGCAACGGATACATGCGTTGACGTATGTACATACATATATGATAGAACTAGAGAAACCTGTTCACCAAACTGGCAAAAAAAGGTACAAAGGTGCAATGTGTGTAATGGGTCAGCCAGGCACTGTGCCACCAAGAATGACGGGGGGTTCCCACTCCGAAGTGATTAATTGGTAGCGTTGGGAAACATGATTTTGCGGTTTCTCGACATCATGCGTCTACATTGAGGCGAGTTTGGAGGGGCAATGTGTCAAGTGATAGCGGGGTTCTTTACCTGTGAGCTGCTGCACGAACTTGAATTCGGTCAGGTTATTGTTGTGTTTGTGGTCAATGCAATTTGAGTTGCGTAGAACCGATAGGAGGACCATTAACTGACCCCTCTTTGATTGCGACTCCAAGTATGACAATTGTGTCCAATAATAGGGTTAAATATGCATTTAACCCCAGCATGGATGAGTCAGCCGTCAGAAGTGTTCCACGTCCAGGGTTAAACAACAGGACCTTGTTCCTGGACTGTTGATCTACCAATGGGAGCCGAAGCTCCCAGCTTGCGATTTGGTGGTATACAAAGGTACACATTACGACAACCATCAACTGGCGCAAAGCATATACATTTAGACCATGAAATTTACCCGTTATCTTCTGAAATGAGTTTTATATAAGACGCTGTCTATAATTTACAATTGCGACTCCCCATTCTTCCGGAATTACGCATCCTTTATCCGCCCTCTCAACTTAACTAGTCCCCGCCGTTCGTTCTCATCTCGACACTTAGCGCTTGGCCGACACCATCATGTGGCTTGATCGACTCTCTTCCCAACAAAACCAACAGTCAGCGGTGTCTTTGCAACCACAATCCCGGCCATTTGCTGGCGGCCAACATCCACCACGTACCTCAAGCACTCTTAGTCCCTATGTGACCTCACAACGTTCGTCTAGTGCCCATGGCCAGGGCCGTATGTCGCCAGCTCCCGGAGCTACGAATAGCGACCCGGCTTCGTCTTTGCTTGCTTCGGTCCGCAAAGAAGCACCACGCGCACGATCACCAGCCCCATACAACCCAAAGGCATTGATAGACCGTCTACTTGAGGTGCCTAAAGAAAAGGACGGTGTTGCGATACCCCCGGCGCATTCACTTACAGACGACGACTTGGACATAGACTTTGATTTCGCTGGTTTATCTCTATCCGAATTTGCCAAAACAGAGCCCCCACAGCCGGTGATAGTACACCACCAACCACTAGATTGTATGCCATTACTTGCCGTAGTCTTTGATCTTGATGTAACTGTCTCTAACATATCGTCTTCCACGTAGTCGACCAACAAAAACACAAGTTCGACAAGCTTCACAAATCAATCCTCGACTGTGATAGTGTTCTAGACTCTGTCGAGGCCAATCTTGAGAGTTTCCGTAGCGACCTCGAGTTCGTATCTGCCGACATTGAAACACTACAGGCACGTTCTATGGCGCTCACTGTACGATTGGACAATCGCAAAGCCGTAGAAAAAGCTCTTGGGCCATTGGTAGAAGATCTAAGTGTATCGCCAGGTGTTGTGGCCAGAATTGTAGATGGACCAATCGACGATTTATGGATCAAGGCTCTTCATGAGGTAGACCGACGTGCAACATTGTATCAGAAGGACTCAACCAAGCGGGGAAAGGCATGGGAAGAACTGGGTCCCTTATTAGAGAAGCTCGTGGCCAAGGTAGGAGAAACCCATCTTCGATATCAAGTACAAGCCTAACATTATCGTATAGGCCATGGAGCGCATTCGCGATCACCTTGTTGCCCTTGTCAAGTCTTTGCGATCGCCAAATATAAACGCCCAAATCTTGCAGCAACAAAACTTCCTGAAGTTCAAGGATGGATTTGCCTTTCTTTATAAACACAATGCGGAGCTTGGCGACGACATTTGTAAAGCATACATGAACACTATCCGCTGGTACTATCTCTCACATTTCACTCGGTATCAAAGATCTTTAGAGAAGATCAAGATTCATATCATGGAAAAGAACGACGCTATCGGAAACGAAGACTCCAAGAAGACTTCCATGTTATCTGTTCCATCTATGCGCCAGCAAGCACCACCACATGATGCCTTCAACCTCGGCCGTCGAATCGAACTTCTCAAAACGGAGAACCAGACGGCTCTTCCCTCGTATCTTGCCGAAGAAACCGCCACTTACCAGTACCTCGAAATCCCATTCCGTAATTTTAATCTTGCCCTTGTGGACAATGCCACCGCCGAATACACCTTCCTCGCTAACTTCTTTTCACCTTCCATTTCCCTGTCCGCTATCCAAAAGCACTTCAACTACATTTTTGAGCCCACCTTTGCCCTCGGAAACACCCTGGCCAACTCACTAACGTCAAATACATATGACGCCCTCGGCCTTTTGCTTTGTATTCGTCTGAACCAACACTTTGCCTTTGAGCTACAAAGACGCCGTGTACCAGCTCTGGAGACCTATATCAACACTATGAACATGACTCTCTGGCCGCGTCTACAAAAGGTCATGGACTTTCACTCTGACTCAGTTCACGCCCTTACCAATAACATGTCGAACAAGCCGACCAGCGCAAACATGTCGTTTGCACCACACATGTTGACACAACGGTGGGGCCAGATCCTCCAAGGCATTCTCAGTCTCAGCTCCGAAGCGGCCGATGACGAGCCCGTGATTACTAGTCTCGGGCGTCTCCGCATGGAAGTTGAGACTTTCTTGTCCAAGTATGCGCAGGTACAGAGTGGTGGCGACCAACGGAAGCGGTCACGTTTCTTGTACAATAACTTTTCGTTGGTCGCTACAATTATTGGAGACACAGTTGGAAAGCTAGCTGAGGAGCAGCAGGATCATTACGAGAATCACAAGACGCAGTTCCAGGAGGCGCCGTGATATCAACAGTATTCAGTATGCATCTATGTACGTAAACAGAGGAGACCTTTTATGAATAGAGGGGAGCGATACCCCGTGTACGTTGAAGAGTTTAAAAATTAAGACTGTAAAAACTAGTTACCCTATCGCGCTAAAGGGACAGAGTGAGATTACAAGAAATACAATGAATACTAATGATATAGGGAGTATGATTCACCCGCTCATCTTTACAAAGCGACCCTGTTTACTATAGATGAAACCACACTCACAGATGCTGGGTTCTTCTTCAGGTATACAGCCAGCAGGCCTACTGCTACCGCTGTTCCGACCAATTGCGCTGGCTTCCGGTACTTCCACAACGTATTACTCATGCTGACCTTCCATTCTTGCCATTGGAGTTCTGAAACCTGTTTGGTCATCCACCTTTCGGCGTCCTCCACTGTAGCATCTTGCTTCCTGTATGTTTTTAAACAACTAACTGGAGAGAGATACCGCCAAGCCGTGAGAGTCTTGGGGGGATACTTCTTCAAAAGTGTCTTAGTTCCAGAGATAAGAGCGTCTAGGTCAAGCGGATGTGGTAGCTTGGAAAGGATAAAGTGAAGCATGTCGTGTGAATCGGCAGGGATTTCAAGTAAGTCTTTCCGGCGACTGAGGATGATTTGTGCGAACATGTAGACCGAAAAGGCAGGAGAAGTAGCCAAGAAGGCGTCGAAAAGGCGAGAGATATCACTGTACCGCTCGATATCGTGAGCGTACATTGTGAGAGTACCGGCAAGGGCGTAGAATGGATCGATTCCAGATAGATGTTGGAAGAGTTCTGGATCGGCTCGTTTCAACAAGTCAGGAATCAGATGGAGTTGTGATATTGTTGGTTGGATATTGGGCAACATGAAGTCGCGAATGCGAAATAGAGAGAGGCGACGGACGCATGGTGCGCGTAGCTCGGGCGGAAGTACGAGGAGGAGAACTTGGCAAATATCGTGGTAGCCTTGGAAATAGTGGAGATATGGATGACAGCGCAGAACCTCAGTGATTAGATCGGAGAGTTCTTGTTTTATAGATTTGAGCTCGGAATCGGACTTGTCTGCATTGTTCAATATATGTTAGTGTATGATTTGGGAAAATACAAGGACAGTAAGTTACCTGTAGGGTAGTAGACAAACGATCGGTTAACATCTAGATCAACTTGAACTTCATCATGATGGGCAGGCAATGACTGCCATGGAGTTGGCTTTTCATTCTCAACTACACCATCAATGTCGCCATTCCCAAGAAGTAATGGCCCTAATGAAGCGCGGACTTTATGTTAGTCATTTTGAATATATGCATGTGACATGCATTGGCTACAACTTACAAGCTCGTTGTCGTAGACTATCTGTTAAGAGGCCGCCCTTAGATAGAGACAGGGCCCTCAAAGCCTTCAAGTTTCCCTCAGCGCACGCATCTTTAATACTTTGCGTCTTGTCGAGAATCCACGGCGGCGTGATTGGCTTTTCGTCTTCTATTGGAGTGATCTCGAAGGTATCCAATGCATCTTCTTCTTTGATATCAACAATCTCCTCTGTTGGTGTTTCAACCATGATATATATATGAGGGAGGTTTGATAGAGCCAGGCTAGACTCAGCTAGTGTCGGTAAATTGGCCGTTTGGAGCAGGATTCGAGATCTTGAGTCGCGTTAGGTTCGAGATAGACGGTGGTTGATTGGGAAATGCAGATCGAGTTTGGAAGAAAGAAATGTCTATAGATTTGAAATGAGGGTCTCAATTAAAATCAAACTGCAACACAGGTCGAAAACTATACTCAGTGTTGGCGATATATGTGGAGGTTTCAAATGATAAAGTTGTAAGAAAGCGATGACGACATCAACTGCAAGCTCTCACAGACTCAGCGCGAAAGTGTCGCTCGCTTCATTGGTTCCGTTTGATATAGCTCCGCTCCGCTCTCTGTCTTCCCTGATTAGGCTATATTTCATTAAGCTTGGACCTCTGTGGCTCATCCCGTATTTGACAGGTGAAGAGTTTGGGATACGCCACAGACGCCACGGCATAAGACCAGGCCCAAGGAGAGGTATTGGGCCATAACTATGTTAACAGCAAAAAATAAACAACCCTGCAATTTTTCTGCAGTAACGGACGTCTCACAAGCCGGGAGCCGGTGAACCAGATATCAGTGGCCCTTTCAAGCAATTGGAGAAGCTATATCCGGCTATTCATTTACATTGTTGCCATTTCTTCAGCCACTTGCTCAGTGGTTTTCACATTTTTGAAGTGTGACTTTCGTTACGGTAATTTATCCAGGACCTCACGTGTGTCTTTCCTCACTGAGACTCAAATATACCGTTTCGTCATTAATTCTATTGGCAAACATAAAACGAGGTTGAGCTATTGCTCGTTACACACATCCATTCCTTTTTTTTTCTGAGATATCAGTTCATTCACGCCAACTCCTGGCATTACACTATCTACCTGTACCTCGGTAGGCCTAATTCTGCGTCACATCCAGAACCCCGACCGCCTGTCTTTCACACCTTCTCCAAAAATCCAAAATGTTTACTCGGACGCTTGCTAGCCGTGTTGGGCTATCAGCGATTGCCACCAGACATGTTGTTCCTAGAACTATCCCATTTGCTGCCAGAATGACTAGCAGACAACAATTTGCGTATTACTCTAAGGATGTGAGTTTAGCACTGAGTTATATGCGAAGACTCACGAATACTAACTCTGGATGCAGATCAACCAAGACATTCTTGGTCGCTTCCAGCCCCGCCAGCAAGATGACCCAGAGGATGTTGTATTCATCAACAAATTTGGCCTGCGGTCGGTAGAGCTTAACCGCCCATCAAAACTCAATGCTTTGAACGGTTCAATGGTCAGAAAGATCTTGCCTCGTCTCGTTGAATGGGAGGAATCGGACATGGCAAATGTAATTATCATCAAGGGTGCCGGCAAGGCTTTCTGTGCTGGTGGCGATATTACCGCCTTAGCCACAGAGATTAAGAAACGTGGCGAGGAAGCTTCTAAGGAAGCATCCGATTTCTTTTCTATTGAGTACCAGTTAGATCATTATATGGCTACATACAAGAAGCCACTGGTTGCTTTCATGGATGGAGTAACCATGGGTGGTGGTGTCGGCCTCAGTGTTCATGCGCCTCTCCGGATTGCCACAGAAAACACCATCTTCGCCATGCCCGAGACCAAGATTGGCCTGTACCCTGACGTGGGAGCCTCCTTCTTTCTCCCTCGCCTTAACGGTTACCTCGGAACCTACCTTGCCTTGACAAGCGAGAACCTCCGTGGTGTCAACGTCTACTACACCGGTCTCGCTACCCACTACATGGACTCTACTATGCTTCCGTCTCTTGAGGCTCGTCTTTCAGAGCTCCGGTTCTACGACTACGATACCATGGAGACCCGTCTGACTCAAATTTCTCGCACCATTGATGAGTTTGCCACTGGTGTGCCACGAGACCAGTTTGCCCTCTCTGGCGAGCTCCGTTCCGCCATTGATCGCTGCTTCAAGTTTGACACTGTCAAGGAAATTATCCAGGCTCTGGAGGCCGAGACTGGGTCTACCCATGATTGGGCCCAGAAGGTTATCGCTTCTCTCCACCAGCGGTCTCCTCTGTCTGTGAACATTGCTCTTCGCCAAATGCGGATTTCTCGCAACTGGTCTATCGCGGAAACCTTCCAGCGTGAGGCCGCCATGTCTGCCAAATGCATGCGGGCCCCTGATTTTGTTGAAGGTACTATCAAGTTACTTCTTGAAAGAAACAAAACTCCCGCCAACTGGAAGCCATCAACACTTGCTGAGGTCGACGCTGCTGGGAAACAGCTCGTTGACGATTACTTCATCACCCCCAAAGAAAAGCTTCAGCTTTTGACCAACCGGGACTTCCGCGAATACCCACACCGCCAGTTTGCCGTTCCTACCGAGGCTGAGGTGAAGGAGCTTGTCAAATCGACCGAACTGACCCCAGAAGGCATCCGCAAGAACCTACTTGAGTCCCGTAACCACAGACAAGGTATTTCCCTCGTTGTGGACGAAATCCTCTCGCGCCACGTCACTGCTGATTCGCATGGTCGGGCGAAATGGATCAAGTCGTCCACACAAGAGTCCGCTATTGAAACACCTGTGCAGGAGCTTAAGGGCGAGGCTAAGCTGTAGGGTGATGTTTCTTGATTATTTTAGGGTGTAGAACGAACGTTCTTTAAGCCTTGTGTACAATACAGTTTTTCATTTCACTAATTGGATAATTTTTCAAAAATTCATGTATCTCGTATGGATGTCGTGATGATAAAAAATCAACATTTGTTCCATGTACCTTTACAAGGTTAGATGACATCATCAGTTGATTAAATCCCTGCATGTTGATAATTCTTCAGCAATGTCAATAAGCGACAACTATAACGACAGAAGAACGAAAAAAACGCAAGGCTGGGATAAATCGTAACAGTCTCACCATGAAACTTCTAGATCAAGGTTAACAAAGATGTATATCTTCAAAACCGGGCAAAATCCTAACCACCAAGAGTCTATACTAATTCCTTCACGGAAAGCTTCCATGCTGACCTCATCCGAAAAGTTACATCGAATAGGAAGGAATAACATCACCATTGTTGACCGACTTGCGCCACATTTGCGCCCACACTATAAATTGAGCGGTACTCCCCGCCAAAAGATGAGAAACTAGAAACCAAAACTTCTTTTTTGGCTGACGCACTTTCCTGCTCCTTTTTAGCTCATCTAGCCAAGCCACGCGTATCTGGTTGTTCAGCTCTGTCATCTGACAAGTTCTTCCCAACAAAGACAATTTGATAGCCGTGCTCGGTTCACTCCTGTAAGTCGTCCGTTACCCTTGATGCCACCATATCAGCCATTGGCCACGGCTACTGAGACATTGCATTCCTCTATGCCGATAACTCGACTCCCTGCATATGATACCCAGCCATCCCTCCAATAACGAAATGTGCCGCCCATGATAAGAGAATCGTCTCAAGCCATGACCGGTCGTTGGTTTCGTGATTCACGTGACCCCGCGCCCTGTCGTCTCGCGTGTGCCTTGAAACCCACTGCGGGGCTGTCTATTACCTTTCTCATAGCAACAGCGCCGGTTGTTCGTTGCTACCCTGAATTCGGACCAGTTCATCCTTCCTCTTAGTTTTCAACAAGGACATGTACAGTGCTGTTCTTGGGCGCACACGGCCAGCACGAGGACTTGCGCCAGCCAATTGGCTTCTGAAACTGCGGTATTAAGCTTGGTGTGTCACAGTGCGTATAATCCTTCCTTCTACTGCAACGAAAGAAGTAACCAAGATTCCAGGCGAAATTTGGCTACGCACTTTTTCCTTCGCTTTGTTAGTGCACTACCTTACACCGGCAACCACTGGAACTAGCCCTGTTCAGGGGTGCGCACCGCGTTAGACGTGGCAGAACTTGGCGACTGGAAAATACTGTTTCGGCCAATGGTGACCGCAATGGGAAGGAGCCAGAAAATATCGTAGGACTTCACATCGAGGTTATATGTGTAATTACTATCTTTCAAACTCGAAAGTTGCAGTCACAGCATTTGTTGACGCACTATGATTCACATACCGCAGTCCGTGCCTTCTTTTCTCGCCATTTCCAAACCAACCCCAGATTGGACAGTTGCACCCACGGCCTTGCAGATTCATTTTGGTTGAGATCTCGACTACTCTAGGAAATAAACTTCGGCTGCTCGTCCTTGTTTTTTTGCTCCATTACTCAACCTCTCTTTATCTTTTTCTATCCCACTCTCAGCACAGAATCAACTATCTCTTCCAATTTTGTTTAGAATCTTGGTTGTTGCTTTTCTCCATCTCAATGTCATTGCACTTTTGTTTAAGCGTTCAGTTATTACCGCACAGAGGACTTTGCAACCCGAGTACCATTATCTTTCTTTATTTTTCTTTTCCTTCGTTCACTTTTTACATCACTCCGATTCTAACTCATTAGATACATTCGACCAGCGTTTTGTTTTCATCCTTCATTTGCTTCACGGCCCATCTGATCATTCGATCATATCATTTCGAGATACCCACGCATTGAATTGCGCAAACTACTGATTGCATTCGTTCAACTCCCGGCGCATATCACTTAAACCCTCACTCGAGAGTTCGTGCATCGTGCAGCCCCCCCTCGGTTTACTCTGTCCCTGGCATCTTTGCAGCGCCCTGCTCGACAATCTTGACTTTGGCTTTTACATCCCTTTCTGGCCCAAATATCTACTGCCGCTGTCTGCGGCGAAACCGCTCTCATGGCGTCTCGAGCTCCCGGTTGGCCGCCTTTGGCACCCCAGGCACCACCGCCGCAACAACAACAACAAGCAACTCATGACGTTCACTCAGAACAAATGAACCGTAAGCAACTCTCCCCAATTGCCAGGCTTGATGCCATGCCTAGGAGGCAAATAATCCCTATGCAAATGGCATAATATGAATAACTACTAATTCACAATGGTGGTTCTAGTGAAAGTTCATTACACATTTGACAACCGACTAGAGCAGGCAAAGTGTTTGGCCCGTTTGCCTAACACCATCCCCGTACAATCTGCTTCTCTCAATGCGAACACGACAGTTGGTGTGGCAGATATGGCTTGGTGTTTGACGGCCGTCAGCCTTGGTAGCCCTGAGTTGATTCATGAAATCCATGCTGCCAACTCTGTTCTTGATTATGCAGTCTATATCTACGATTATACCGAGCCGGACGTACCTTTGGTTGGTCACGGTGTGTTGTCAAAACTTTGGCCCATGGATAGGGCGGCAGAGCGCAATCCGACTATGGTCTCTGGCCTCGTCACAAATAACTTGATGGCGGTATTTTCTAAGAATTCTAGCAAGACTCTGGAAATCAAAATCAAGTTCTCCCAGTGTCCTCGAATCCCAGACAGACAGCCAATCAACATTCCAGCGGAACAGCCCATTGTTCAACAGCACCTGCCTTCACCGCAACCTCCACAGATCCAGTCTTATCACCACCCACAACCAATGCAGCATCCGCCACATTCACAGAATCCTCCACCGCCACAACCACAACATCAGCCGCCTTCATATCACCAGCCTTCAGCTCAGCATCATCATCAACCTCCGTCACAGCATCATCAGCCTCCTTCTCAACACCAGCACCAGTCAGCACCAGTACAACACCAGTCTCCATCTGAGCATCAGTCACAGTTGCAACAACCACCAGCACAGCATCAACCGCCACCACAACCCGAAATCATAGCGCCCCGGCCCGTGCGAAAGGCTGCCCCTACTGCCTGCTCAAGGAATCAATCGCCAGCACCAGATCCAGTAGCCGAATGGCACAAGCTCGTCGCCCGAGATCCTGCGTTGGCAGACAGAATTTCTCAGATGCCTTTGCTCGATCAAGCTCAGGCTTTCAGCCTTGAGATGGCTCGCCAATATCAACTCAACACCAGTGATAAAAAGCCAAAATCGGGTAGATCTCGGGCTGGGAATACACGGCCTTCGTCGCCTGCTGTAATGCAAATCCCAAACTACGGTGTTTCTAGCTCAACATTAGCGCCTCACCCAGCATCGGCTGCAGATGTTGGCCCTCAGGAGAAAATTGTCATGGAGACGACTCCTTTTTCGGATGCTGGACCGTCTAGACCTTCGTCCCGTGCATCTCGTAAAAGGGCGCCTACTGGCAGGCCACGAGGCCGACCAAAAAAGGGAACTGCGCCGTCCGAAACCAATGGTAACACCTCGGGTTATGAAGATGGTACTGAAGACGACCCTCCGGCCAAGCGCCGCGCTGTAACGACAGCTGTCACCAAAAGTGTTAACACGCCATTTGCTTCTGCTCCTGAGTCTTTGCGAGTGGCCGCTAGTACGTCTGGATCTCTTCGTAATTTCCGGCCGATTGCGACTATAGAAACAGCTCCTCCGGGTCACTTGCAAGACATCCCTAGAGCGCCAACACCGGTGCCCTTTGCTGATAAGAGAAGGAAAACTGTTGGTGCTGTCAAGCGGCAATCTGCCTTAAATCAGGAGCATAGTGCGCGTGACGATTCCCGATCACCCAACGAAGCAGGTTCTACGGCCGTGACCCCATTTTCAGAAGCTAGCACTCCAGATTTTGGATCTTCGCCGCCAATGCCACGGACCGCTCAATTCCTCCATCCGGATAGTCCTGGGCCTTCTAGTCCTGTGCTCCCGCCTATGCCGCTGGCTGGAACTGATTCTGGTTTCATGAGCGGAGGTGGCGAAGATGATGGAGATAAAAACCAAACCACGCCTCGCGCACGAAATCCGTCTCTTATCGCTGCTCGTGAGAAGAGCAAATCTATGCATCATGTGTTTCGCATCAACGAGCCCGGTCCACCGCCTAAAAGAGATGCACCTGGGCAGTCCAAGAAGAAGGCTTCACCCTTGAAACGCACAAACTCCAAAGCTGCAAGCAGTCATGTGCCATCTGATGTGGGCTCGCAATCACATGTGCCTTCGACGGCAGAAAATGAGATCACTCCTCGTGCTAAGCAAGTGCAGAAGACTAAGGTTAAACCAACGCCTGTCTATGCACCGCTTGCACCAAAACCGGTCGAGAGTCCAGTGCCTTCTCGGTCTCATACGCCCGTTAATATCCAGCCGGCCGGGAATGTCCAGCCCTCAATGCCTGGATTACAGAGTAACTTGGCTCCACAGCGTATTGCATCTCCTGTTCCAGTCCAACAACCACTTGCCCAGGATCCAATGTCCCTAGATGACCGTTCGCTTGGTAGTTTCGGTACACATGGGATGCAAACGATACCCGGTCAAAATAACACTGGTCAACAGTCCTTCCAGTCGGGGTTTCAAACAATTACGGCTCAGTTCGGTGGATTTCAACAAGACATTCCAGAAACTCTCAATCAGGGTCACCAAGCAAACGTTCAGCACATGCGCCATACGTCTCATGACTCGTATAGCTCCCAGCCATTTGATGTGATGAGTATGGACATCGACTCTCTCAATATGGACCTTGATATGGTCACTGATCAGCATATTGCCAATGTTCTCGCTAGCTCCGAGATTGACTTTGGTTATTCCGATCAGACAGCTATATTCAATGGTGGGGATAGTGATATTGGAAACTCCACGGCTCATAGCATCAATAATCTCTTGATGGGACTTTCAACTAATGTTCAGCCCTCGGTTGAATCTGGCAACCAGGTATCCCCAGAAGCCCAAACCCCTTCGGAAGCTCCTTCTCGGATGAGCGCTACTCCTGCAAATGGTGTCAACACCCCGGGTATCCCTCTGCCACAACAAGAAACTGTTGAGGCAGGTCATCGTTTGCCGATGTCGATCCCATTGCCAGTTCCATCGCCTTCTGAGTCATTTCTGCCAACTGAAACCCGGTCACCATCTACATCCGGTCCTATTCAACAAACACCAGTCCCGTGTCCGATAATACCCCAGCAAGCGAACTCTGCAAAAAATGCTGCTCAGCGCCGTGCTCGGAAGAAGGTTTCGGTGACCAACGTGTCAACATCAGTTACTACTAGAGATGCATCGCACCCTCCTAGTGAAACTGGGGCAAATGGAATTGTACCGAGTTCGCCTCCTGCCAATTCTCGCTCGAACAAGAATTACGTGCGAAAGGAGGCAATTAAAGATCGCCTCGAACAAGCGGTCAGTGAAGGGGTTATGCCACCATTCTGTCGGAACTGTGGTGCAATTGAGACGCCGACTTGGCGAAAGATTTACGTGCGGGAGTATAATGGGATGCCAGAATACCATGAGTATTCTGATAAACCTGGCCGTGTGACGGCAATTGAGGTGACATCTCGTGGTGAAGATGGTAGTATTCAGGGTTATACGGTGTTGAAAAAGGCCTTGGGGCCCGAGGACATCAAGTCCGAATGGAAGGATGATATCCTTTGCAATCGTGAGTCTTGTTCGAAAATAGCGGGCTTTAAGTCTTAATTATGCTAACGAATGCATGCATAGCATGCGGCATCTGGTTGTGTAAAAACAACAAACAGCGTCCTATGGACCGCTGGGAAAATGATGCCCATAGACTAGGACAGGAACGACGCAAGCGCGGCACCGGCCGCGCTCCCGTGCGCAAACGCAAAACAAGCGCAGCATCTTCGTCGGCATCGCAAAGAGCTGCCGATTTTGCTCTGACTTTTTCAGATATAGATTCCAGACTAGCAGTTGGGGGTTCTGGTGAGGGTACCATGTCTATGATGCCAATTCCAGAAGCCCAAGTCCGAGATGATTCAATAGGTGATGCTACCTCGATTGTCAAATCTGAGAGAGGTGAAAGTAATGTTTTCACTCTCGAGGCACAACCAACTGACAGTCTTGGATTTCCGATATCTGATGTCACTCTACTCGGTACGACTGCGCCTGCAACTGGTATCAATACTCGGAGAATTACAGGCCAGCCACCACAATTACCAGTTCCTATGCACTTTGACGATGATAGATTCGAGGCCACACACTCAGAGCCTCCGGCGCCAACTACGAACGACATGTCACCCGGGACAAGCTCGGCTGCTGATGAGTTTAATGCTATATTCTTCAACGAGTCTCCTGATCGGGTACCGCCGCGCCCCACCACTCCCACTGGAGATGCAAACCGTCTTGTTCCTGAGTTTAAGACTCCATCACGACCTACTCCTAGCCATCGACCTGTCACTAGAAGTGTGACCAGATCGCAGAAGTCAGATCGTGGACGAACAATGGACGATTTCCCACCGCAAACGCCAACTCGGACACCCAAAGGATCGGCAGTTAGTGCCTTGTTACTAGCTGAGAGTCCGCAGCTCCGTCGCAGCCCGCGAATTAATAAGGGTATCAGTGGGTCTGCTCGGAAGCTCTTCCCCAACGCCAAAAAACATGTTACTCCAGCTATGAACGATATTGACGCTGCTTTGGCAGAGTTTGGGCGATCATTCGATGTCTCGAAAACAAGTGAGAACACGAGTATACAAAGTCCATCCACTCACCCCACTGTGGAAACAGCATCTGAGATGCACCAAAACGACTCACCGTTGAAAAAATCTTCCGGTGAAGCAGATTGGTCTTTGAATCGGGATTGGGAGCAGATGATAAACGCCGATTTCATGACTAACATTGAAAGCATGACGGCACTCATGGAAGCTGATAATTCCCACCAGCGTACCGATTCTTAAAATGACGTACCTATCTCAAAGAAAAGGGGAAATCTTAGATTTATATATAACGGAATGGTTATGGAGATACAAATTGGTTTACAGGACAGTTTGTAGTCTCTGGGGCAAAAGTCGTTGTATTTAGTTGTTGAAGTTCAGCACTTTCATAGGCAAATTTCTGCATTTTTATGTAATGAGAAACTTTTGACGACATGCGACACGACGTCATTGTATGGATGGTATTTGTGTTACTGGGTTATGCATGTGTATCAGTAACCCTACCATTCGTTTTATGTTAATGAAGTAGAGTGAGGTAGATTTATCATACATTTGTTCCTATAAAGATAAGGTTCTTCAGCCTTCGAACGGTCACAAACACATGTAAATGGTTATTTCATTTGGGGTTTTCTGTATCATGGAATTCAAGTGAATCAAGGTCGCCCATAAGATATTTACTAAGCATTACAACGAATTACACAGGTGCTCTAGTTATATTCCAAAAAGAGATCTTGTCAATAAACCTGACCAATCAAAGACATGCCAGGAAGCTTGTTTAAATGGGGCTCGAATATCCCTTTTGATTGGTCAGACACGTCTTAAACTCTGCGCGTTCGTGGGGCTGACAGGGGGTCCAGTTTGGGAAGTCAAGATTGAAGAAGGCACATGTCGTATCGATAAAGTTGATGTAAAGAAGAGCCAGCAGTAACTAGTAGGTGACTGCCCGAGTTTTATCAATCTGAGAGTCTTGCTAGCCTCATTCATCTACCAAAATCCCGAAGAACTATCCATAGACTTGTCTCTCAAACGCTTCGACATAAGTGACAATGTCCGACATCAATTCCATTGCGGCCGACCTGGCCGTTTACTTCCCCGGGGCTAATGAGTTTCCACCGGAGGTGGTCACGGAGCTCGCATCGATTATGCGCATGCACGGCCTCACAGTGGAGGACATCTTCTATAAATGGGAATCCAACTGCATCAAGATGAAGCGGGAGTCGGCTGATGTGACACTTGATACCGTACGTACTTTCAAACAGGCGGTGCAGGATGAGATCGAGAAGAAGGTGTGGACGCAAACCGGTATTGCTGGAACTACAGCTCGGAGGAGTATTGGTGTTGGCGGCGCCCGGGGTAACGGTGATGTTCTGGGTATGTTGGATGGAATGATTTCGACCCCGGCGAAGATGCGGAAGAGCATTGGGCCGGGACGGGTGGGACTTGGTACTCCAGCGACAACGAGAATCAAGATGGAGACCCAGGATTCACCAATGATGGGACACACGTAAGTTGAAAGCGAGACTGAGTGAACTTTTTTTGGACAGGACTAACCATGGAAACTCTAAATCTATAGTCCCTCCAAGTTCACCGATCGTAAAAATGCCGGAGAGATTATCGAGTTCTTCGCGGAAGATAACGTCCCCGAAAACGACTACCCCCTCGCGCCATTCCCCGAATCCCGCACCAAACTCTCCGCTAGTTCCGACCAGAGAAAGGTGGCGTATAAACCGCTGGCTATGAAGCTTAGCGAGGCATCGGAGATTCTGGATGACCGTATTGACGAGTTCATGATGGCAATTGCTGATCACCATTCTCTTGACCTTTCAGTATTTGGTAGTCCCGCTAGTCAGAGCACGACGGATATTGTGGCAGTGGGTCGTATTTGCAATGATTCGGCGGAGGGAAAGTTGAATGCTGCCTCGGTAGTTTTGGAGACGTCGCGTAGAATGGGTAATGGACTTAGAGTTCCATTGAACACATCAAAGTTGACATCGGGATTCTCTTTCTTTCCTGGTCAGATTATTGCGGCTAGAGGCACAAACATCTCAGGTAACGAATTTGTTGCGAACCAGATTCTTGCACTTCCTGTTTTGCCTAGTTCAGCATCATTGAACGAGGCGTTGCAGGTTCACAGACAGAGACTTAAGGGTGATCCTGAGGCTATGGATGATGATTCAGACCCGCTTCCGCTGAACTTTATGATGGCGGCTGGCCCGTATACAGCTGATGATAACCTCGAATATGAGCCACTGCGTGAGTTCTGCAGAATCGCAGGAGAGAAGATGGTGGATGTGCTTGTTCTTGCTGGTCCCTTCATTGATATTGATCACCCACTCATTGCCAGTGGTGACTTTGATCTCCCAGAAGACGCTAACTACGACCCTGACACGGCAACTATGTCGACTGTCTTCAAGTACATGATCTCGACAGTGTTGACTCGGTTAACTGTTATCAATCCCGCCGTAACAATCATTCTCATACCCTCTACACGTGATGCTATCAACAAGCATGTGTCCTGGCCACAAGATAGTTTCTCGCGGAAGGACCTTGGCTTGCCACGTAACGCGCGCACTCTCACAAACCCAATGTCGTTTAGTATCAACGAGGTACTATTTGGTGTTTCGTCACAGGATATCATCTTTGAGCTGTGCAGAGAAGAGCTCGTGGGAGGCCGCGCACCAAGTGCCGATATTATGACCCGTGTTTCTCGTCATATTCTCGAACAGAAACACTTCTTCCCTCTCTTCCCACCTGCTGACCGGTCGATGCTCATGAAGGTTGGCGCTGGTGATGGGCGTCCACAGGGGGCGCTTCTTGATACGTCGTATTTGAAGCTGGGTGAGATGATTCATGCGCGGCCGGATGTCTTGGTGTTGCCAAGTTCTATGCCGCCGTTTGTGAAGGTCGTTGAGAGTGTTTTGGTGGTTAACCCGGGACACTTGTCTAAGCGGGCTGGACCGGGAACATATGCTCGGATGTGTATGTTTCCTCTTCAGCTTGATGAGAACGTGCCAGTGCAGAGTCACGATGTGTATGCGCGGTCGCGGATTGAGATTGTGCGGATATAGATGGAGGAAGAAATGCGTACGTTTAATGTAATGAAATATGGTAGATGAATTTTATAATTGGGTATCTGGTTTTTTTTTGCAACAATAGGATTAATATATCCCCGCCCGCTTTACGACTCCACTCTACGTCTCTTATCGTCACTCCGTACATCGCGTGATGAGCTTCTCTTACGCCTATACCGGGGACTGTCGTCCCTATCACGGCGTCGTCTATCACCACTTCTGCTCCTTGACCGATATCTATCTCTCCGTGGAGAACGACTACGGCTCCTACTCCTGCTTGGGCTACGACGGGATTTCTTAGTCACACTGCGACTGCGACTGCGACTTTGCCTTCTATTTCTACGCCCCAAGGGCATCGCATTCGCGCCTCTCCCGCCCATACCGCCACCTTCACTGTCCGGTTGGAATCTATCATCTACATTGTGGAAGTCACCGCGCTGTCGCCAGTTCGTGTCACGGTTCCCCTCACCCGGTCGTCGCTCAGTTACCTGACCCCAGCGACCTGTGTTTTCACTCTTCATATCCTTATACTTGGTACCGCCCTTGCGACCAAGCTTGGTCATGTCGCGTTTCTGCAGGTATTCTGGTAGTACGGAGCGATCCTTGATTTCATCCTGGAAGCGCGCCCCCATGATATCACGATCCGCAAGACCCGCAGCAGACGCCTCGGCCTGGTAAAAGGCACCCTTGTGGTGATACTTTTGCATATAAGCCATTGTCCCCTTCCCTTCCTTTTCTGCCTCCTGTTTCGCTAGGAACGCGTCGTCTTCGGCCTTGCGCTCAGCCTCAGTGAGGTTCCGTCGCCGGTCAATCTCCTCGATTTCCTTCTCGCGTTCAATCATGGCGGCACGGTCGCGCTTATATCGTTGTAGTTTTCGGAGTTTGAAAGCCGCAGCTTCGGCTTCGGGGTCGAGGTCATCGGTGTCGTCGACGTCGGAATCAGGATTCACTTCTTCGTCCCAGTGTTTCTTCTTTTCGGCGCGGGCGGCGATATCTTTTTTCATTTGGGCTTCGACAAGTGCGTTGGCTTCGGTTTCTTTGCGAGCGGCTTCTTCGGCTTCTTCTTTGGCGGCGGAACTCGACTCTTTGGCTTTGGCGGCGTTGGCTAGTCGTTGGGCCTTGGGAATGAACTTAGGTCTCAACATCAACTTCCTTGGCTCATCGTCCTCGGAGCTTTCCTCTTCAGAACTGTCTTCCTCATCCTCCTCACTTTCTCCTTCACTCTCCTCTTCCTCGCTAGCCCCAACTTCAACAAAGCCCTCCTTTGCTGCTCGCTCTTCTAGTTTCTGTACTTCCGCCTTTTTCCTCGCTCGCTCGGCCTCCTCCTTTCGTCGCCGTTCGTCAATTGATTGGGAACCTAGATGTGTCACGATCCGTCCTGCCCCTTGGGTCTTCACTGCCGGCGCAGGCGTCTTGGTGGTAGGCTTGGCCGAGGTGGACTCAGAGCCACTGTCGGAATCGCTGTCGGATGAGGAGTCGGCACCTTTTCCGGCACGGTGTCTTGCCGGACGCAGGGGGTTCTTGGTCATGCGTGGGGGTATCATCTTTGGTAGTCGTGTATAGGAATTGATTATGGTTGTGTCGAGTGACCAAAAGTATGTGCAAATGTTGAAGTCTGCGAGGCTGAAGGTCAGGAAAAATAAAGTGGGTCTAGCGTATGCGACCAGACCAGGCTGACAGAGGAGACCCTATGGACTAATGCCAACCCTAGTGCAAATCTGTGGATATAAGCGCTTGTACCACTCAAGGTTTTCACATACGACCATAGCCTGCGGAAAATACGGGGTCCCGTCTGCTCCCCCATAGTCAAGCCCCAGAGCGCTGGATTAGTAGTACGGTGGGTGACCACGTGCGAATACCCGGTGTTGTATGTATTTTTGCTTTTTGCTTGGATTTTTGTCATCATGTTTGAACGGAAGATGGAAGTTTCATTTTAAGTTGAATGTTTTTACTCGTAATGATTGTAGTTTTCTATTCCGTCACTATTTGCTTAGATGTACACTAGATGCAATTGTATTCTAGGAGTTCCAGCGATATTTGTGTTTGTGGAACTGCCAAAGTCATCTCACCGGACATAATAGTTATGGTGGATGACTGTGTATAGATCTACGCTTGCACCGATATGAGATTTGCACATGCACAATAGGCCGATGACCTTCTAGCCCTCCATGCCTATGATTGGTAGCTAAAGTCTCTTCCATAACTACATCTAGAGCTTGGATATCACCGTTGTCATATACATTTAGTCGTGTGCTAGACAGTAGCATATCTAAGTTTATCATTACGTAGTTTCATTGAGAGAAGAATATGACACAGAGTGTCTCTGGCTATTGGATGACCGACAACATAAATTTAAAGCTCTGGTATCCAATCAACCCACATTTAAACAGAAGTTCTAGCAGGATTTTACTTCCCAATTGGGGTTTTATACGATAATGTTTCACCACCTCCGCAATATCTTAGTCCAAATTAGGTGTAGTTCAGACCGGCGGTAGTGTTAGAATCACACATTCACGTCATATTTCCACAGAGTCGGTGCGAGATATCACATGCGACTACAGCCCATCAAGAATATGGAGTTCTGCTTGCTTCCCCGTAGTAATGATACGGAACGCTGGATCAGTTACATGGTGGGCGATCACGTGCGAATACTCGGTGTTATATGTTTCTTTCTTTTTGCCTCTCACCCCGCTCTGAGGGGCGAAGTTAGCAAACGTTTACCAAATAGATTCCCGGCTACATTGGTACTCCAAGCATTGGGATCTTTGCCGATAGTAACCCCTCTTCTACCACAATTTTAGATAGCGGGGTATGTCTTCATGTTACCTTGGTCTGCGGCTGTCATAGCACGTAGATCCATGCATAGCATGAGGATCTTACTTTACATATTGTGAGCTTGAAGACGGAGCTATTAGTCTTGATGTCTACATGGAAAGTTGAAGAATTATGAGAATTGGCACTCATAGTTTGGCTAGATCCTACCCGCTTCAACTTTTGAATTATCACGACAAAACTATTGCTGGATGAAGTTCGTGATGTTCGACATGCTCACCGTCAATATGTTTATGTCTTTGTACTGACTCAAACAGCTATGCAGATTTTGACCATTTCATAACTAGTGAGCTCTAGTTGAGTCGTTTTGACTCACGAGTGTATCTAATGTGAGTTACTCCTTGGTATTTGCTAGTTTGAGTGTCACAATTAGATGGAGTAGTTACCTATAAGCTTTGAAACTTCCAATTTCCAAACTGATGACGTTACAACCTGTAGATTTTTCTGTGTAACTGGTGGGTTAACAGTAAGCTTCATTTTCGTAGAGGCGTCGATGATTCGTAAGGTGCACCATTCATCATTGATGTGTCTGTTACTTTCACCTTCCAGTCAACAACCAACACTGAAACTGATCTTATTTACGAGAAAGCTCTCAAATTTGTTCTGGGTCGTTCTGCACGCAATTGTTCAATGTCATCGTCTACCACTGGTAGTCTGTTGGCTTGTTCCCTCGGCCTTTGTTGTGGTCGGCCAACGTTCGATCAGACGACCAAACAACTTGGCCCTAATCACTTTAGAGATAGGCGTTTCGATTACTCTTGAATTGCTTTACTTCTTCTACGATAGAGCGCTATTATCCAATCGCAACCACTGATTTGACGTTCATAACGCCGGTCACTCTCTGGTTATTCCCAGCTGATTTCTATTAGCCGACAGTTGCATCCTCCCGAGTGTTTCCGACCCAAGACTTTCAGTGATATTGTTGATTTGTTTTGCTACATAGACCGAACTCGACTTGCCGCATCCTTCATTCCTATCCGGTACTTCTTGAAAACGCCCATTTGCATATTGGCTTGGTGTTTCGGTCCTTTAAATCTCCCTCGACAGAAGCACCCTCTTACTTTTGCCTTTGAATTCACCACCATTTCCCACTGAATCGTCCCTTTTCTTTGTTTTCTTTGCTTTCCTTTCCCAATATCACCAAGCCAGAATCGAGATGGCCGAACCTACGCATCAGGGCCAGGCCCAATTTACGGAGAAGGCTCCTGCAGCTCCTCCGCCACCAGCTGCTGACGATGAAGAAGATGAGGACATGGATGCCCTCATCGAAGAGCTCGAATCTGACGATGGAGAAGATAATGACGAAGAAGAAGAGGATAACGACGGCATGGGAGGTCGCGTTGTTCCCGAAGATCAGCTTCAGACCAGTACCGTGACTGGTCTCACGACAGAAGAGGTTGCCCAGCGCAAGAAGAAATGGGGTCTCAATCAGATGAAAGAGGAGAAGGAGAACATGATTCTCAAGTTCTTTGGTTTCTTTATTGGACCCATTCAGTTCGTCATGGAAGCTGCTGCCATTCTTGCGTAAGTGAATTGTTACCCCGCTCACGATGTTTATTTCCCCGCACCAGATATTCGTTGTGACCAGGAAAGTTTATCTTCCGGATCTCACTTTAACAGCTGGATTTACGATTTAGATCCTGTTATCTAGCCACCAGGATCTAAACGTCGTTTGTAATGTCTCTTAACGTTGACACTCTTGCTTGCCTGGAGCTGGGAAATAACTTCAATGTACATAACAATATGCTAACAACTCTAACAGAGCTGGTCTTCAAGACTGTAAGTTCTGACTGTTTCACCTAGTTTATCACAACCATCGAGCTACAGTTTGTCGCAAACTGGTTCATTGATTCTTGTTTTCTCTCGTTGACTTGATTAGCGCTGCCGAATGCTGCAATGGACTCCCACAGTGAATCCTCCCGCTTTCAATCAGGTTACCCCGCTGAAACATGGGTAGCTCTGGGCTGACAACCATACTGTTAGCATTTCGGCACTGCTGCTCATTTTTACGAGAGCCGAGACTGTTCGATGACGGCGCTAAAATGAAGAAAGCATTTGTTTGCTATCTGCCGCTCGCTTAATACCGCATCACTCAAGAATGTATACTAACATGATGGTTGTATAGGGGTCGATTTTGGTGTCATTTGCGCTCTTCTGCTACTCAACGCCCTGGTTGGTTTCGTTCAAGAGTACCAGGCTGGCTCCATCGTCGATGAGCTAAAGAAAACTTTGGCCTTGAAGGCAGTTGTTTTGCGCGATGGCAACCTACAGGAGATTGAAGCTCCTGATGTAGTTCCTGGAGATATTCTTGAGATTGAAGACGGCACTATCATCCCTGCTGATGGTAAAGTTGTTACTGAAGGTGCTTTCCTCCAGGTTGATCAATCTGCTATTACTGGCGAGTCTCTGGCTGTTGACAAGCGTACGGGTGACAGTACCTTCGCATCGTCATCTGTCAAGCGTGGTAAGGCATTCATGGTTGTCTCTGCTACTGGTGACAACACTTATGTCGGCCGCGCGGCTGCTCTTGTGAACCGCGCTTCTGGCGGCCAAGGTCACTTCACCGAGGTCCTGAATGGTATTGGTACTGTGCTTCTGGTTTTGGTTATTGTGACTCTTCTTGTTGCCTGGGTTTCTTCCTTCTATCGCTCAAACCCCATTGTTGACATTCTTCGTTACACTTTGGCCATTACTATTATTGGTGTTCCTGTCGGTCTTCCTGCTGTCGTCACCACTACCATGGCTGTTGGCGCTGCCTACCTTGCAAAGAAGAAGGCCATTGTTCAGAAGCTGTCTGCCATTGAGTCACTTGCTGGTGTTGAGATTCTTTGCTCTGACAAGACTGGCACTCTGACCAAGAACAAACTGTCTTTATCTGAGCCTTATACTGTCGCCGGTGTTGAGCCTGATGACCTGATGCTCACTGCCTGCTTGGCTGCCTCTCGCAAGAAGAAGGGTATTGATGCTATTGACAAAGCTTTCTTGAAGTCTCTCAAGTTTTACCCTCGCGCCAAGGGCATCTTGTCTCGCTACACTGTTGAACAGTTCTTTCCCTTCGACCCCGTTTCTAAGAAGGTCACTGCCATTGTCAGATCTCCTAACGGCGAGCGCATTACCTGTGTCAAGGGTGCTCCTCTTTTCGTCTTGTCCACCGTTGCCGAAGACCACCCGATTCCCGGAGATATTGAAAACGACTACAAAAACAAGGTCGCCGAGTTTGCCACCCGTGGTTTCCGTTCGCTTGGCGTTGCTCGTAAGCGGGACTCTGGTAACTGGGAGATTCTTGGTATCATGCCCTGTATGGATCCCCCCCGCCACGACACTGCACGCACTATCAACGAAGCTAAGCGCATGGGTTTGTCTATCAAGATGTTGACCGGTGATGCCGTTGGTATTGCTCGTGAGACTTCCCGCCAACTGGGTCTTGGTACAAATGTTTACAACGCCGAGCGTCTTGGTCTTGGCGGTGGTGGTGACATGTCCGGCTCCGATATCTACGATTTCGTTGAGGCTGCTGATGGTTTTGCTGAAGTCTTCCCCCAACACAAATACAATGTCGTTGAAATTCTCCAAAACCGTGGCTACCTTGTTGGTATGACTGGCGACGGTGTCAACGATGCCCCTTCTCTGAAGAAGGCTGACACTGGCATCGCTGTCGAGGGTGCCTCGGATGCTGCTCGCTCTGCTGCCGATATTGTCTTCCTTGCCCCTGGTCTCGGTGCTATCATCGACGCTCTCAAGACTTCTCGCCAAATCTTCCACCGTATGTACGCATACGTCGTTTATCGTATTGCTTTGTCTATTCACCTTGAGATTTACCTGGGTCTCTGGATTGCAATTCTGAACCGTTCACTCAACATCGAACTAGTTGTCTTCATTGCTATCTTTGCTGACATCGCCACTCTTGCCATTGCTTACGACAGAGCTCCCTACTCCATGACTCCCGTTAAGTGGAACTTGCCCAAGCTATGGGGTATGTCTGTTTTGCTCGGTATTGTTCTGGCAATTGGTACCTGGATTACTGTAACCACTATGTACGCCCAGGGCGAAGACGGTGGTATCATTCAGAACTTTGGTAACATGGATGAAGTTCTTTTCCTCCAGATCTCTTTGACTGAGAACTGGCTGATCTTCATTACACGTGCCTCTGGCCCCTTTTGGTCATCTATGCCCTCATGGCAACTGATTCTCGCTATTCTCGGTGTTGACATTCTCGCCACTTGCTTCTGTGTCTGGGGTTGGTTCGAGCACGGCGAGGACACGTCCATTGTCGCTGTTGTCCGTGTCTGGATTTTCTCTTTTGGTGTGTTCTGTGTCATGGGTGGTATATACTACATGCTCGAGGACTCCACTGGTTTCGACAATCTCATGCACGGTAAGGCCGTGGGAGGTGACAAGAAACAGCGGTCGCTAGAAGACTTCGTTGTCTCTCTCCAGCGTGTTTCAACTCAGCACGAGAAGACCTCGTAAATAACTACACAATTGTATGGAATAACAAACTGGGGGAAATATTGTTCAGGAATAGTTGTTTGATTCTTGTTTATATTTTCAAATTTGAAACATATCTTTTATAACGGTCGTGTCCTCAGTGAGTGAATGTATGCATGCCAAGGTTTGTGTCGCCGTGGAGGCCTCGGCTGAAGTGGGGCTATTTGGGTGTTAGATGCCTAATAGGGTAAGTGGATCAACGTTGAACTCTACACCAGTGTGGACACGGACTTGCGTGTAAATGACCGATGTGTTGTGTAGAAATCAATGATCATTTTACCTTTTTTCGAATTGTCGCCACTTCTTGACATTCAATTATAATCCGTTTTGGCCCCCAAGATCCTTCACATACGACCATAGCCTGTGGAAAATACGGGGTCCCGTCTGCTCCCCCATAGTCAAGCCCCAGAGCGCCGGATTAGTACTACGGTGGGTGACCACGTGGGAATACCTGGTGTTGTATGTTTCTCCTTTTTGACCTTTTGCCTTTTTGGCTATACATACATATTCACGCATGACCATAAAAAATATCGCTCAAACATCTATTCATTCTACTTAGGTGGCCTGCTTCAACACCCAATGCAGCCAAAACATCCGAGACAAAACCAAACAACAAGGTTCAATTTGTCTGGATAGAACCATCTGCAAAAACTCTTGATAACGTGCCTGTGGTGGTTTTTGGCAGAAAACTGATTGCACCAGAACGAGGATGCCGCCTGTAGCCCGACAAAATCTCATCCAACAGAGCACTACAAACCTACCGCTGAGAATTTAGAAGCAATAAGAGGTCTAGACGACCTGCTCAGTAGCAAGGGCAGTCGTGTTGATGTCAACCTTCTTCTTGTTCTTCTTGGTGCGGGTAGTCTGAACGGGCTCAATGGGTTCCTCGAAGGAGTCATCATCCTCCTCCTCGTCGTACTCATCGTAGTTGTCAGGCTGCCACTCACGCATGTCATCCTCAGCATCGTTAAGGATCTGGCGAGCCTGAAGACCATGCTCGTACGCAGGGCGGGTAGCACCAGGAACGGTAGGCGAATCATCCAGAAGCTGGAGAAGACGACGGCCGTGCTTGGCAAGGATCAGCTGCTTCTCGGCACGCTCAATGATGGCGGCGAACTCAGCGCTGTAAGCCTGCTTGAGCTTCTGGCGGGTCTATTTGGAGAAGAAATGGAGTCAGCAAGTGTCTAGTTGTCACGATAATCGACAATATTACTTACCACGTTGCTCAGCTGAGCATCAGCGACGAGGTTCTGGGCTTCGGAACGAACCAGACCCTGCTCGAGAGTCTCAAGTTGCTCAGATTCGGGATCCTTCATCTTGAGCTTCTGGATGTCGTTCATGATCTTGGTGCGCTCAGCGCGAGCAGGAGCGATATCCTTCTCCGTGTTGCGGATGATCTTGAGGCGGCCCCGAACCGTCTCAAGGTGCGACGAGTAAGCATCCTCGTGGTCAGCAATCTCAAGAAGCAAGACACCAATCTTGTCAGAGAGATCCTGAACGGCATCATCACCAGTATCACCACCCCAGGTGCTGAGCTGGTTGGCAATCAGAGCACGCTCGCTAGCAGCCTTGTGGTGGGCATCGACGAGGTTGTTCTGGGACTTGACCAGCTGGTTGAGACGTCTGGCGTTGTCAGGCTTCTGGTTCTTGTTGCCACCGCCGAACCGACCAAAGATCTTGTTCTGGCTCTTGTTAGAAGGGGGCGGCTTGTTGTTCCGGATGGAAAGGGTGCGGTTCCTGATGAAGCGTGGTTAATGACGACATCCTGATGAACAACTCGTTTGCCGGCATTTGAGACTTACATGAGAGGCATGATGGGCAATCGATGTTAATAAAAGGATATGTTTAGGTAATGCGAAAAAAGGTGTAGATTCAAAAGACGAGAAGTCAAGATAGTTCCAGGTGCGGGGTGAATCGCTTTATGTACCGCGGGGAATCAAACTACGAATGGAGTTTCTGACGCAATAACAAACAGCTCGGTTTTAACTCCGCATTTGGCGAGCCACGAAGAGCCAGTAGCTTCCTATTGGCTCCTATCTAGCTCATTTCTTTATATTACTGGTGATTTCCATGAGATGATGTGAACTGCGGCAAGTACTATACCAATTATGGCTACCAAGCATGTTGCCTTTGTCAATGAGCTACGGCTAGTGGTGGAAGATTACGTTAAACGAGTGGAAATAGTCAAAAATACAGATCATTCAATGAGATCGGTTAACGGTTGCTATCCCGTGTTGGAACATGAAGGACCGTTGTTTCACAGTTCCACAGAAAGCCATGTCCGCTTCAGGTAATAGTGGGGGAATGACGTCATATGCGGTCCAAAGTCCATTATGTGGTTGATGCTAAGGGTTATTTGTACCGTTGGTGACGAAAGTGGAGATGTCTCACGTATTCGCATGTATTGAAATCTAGATTATAAGTGAAAATACATTCCACTTTTTGTATACAATTCAAGTATAGTCACGTCACGTGTTAAAATATACGAGTATCATGTGCTCAAAGTATGGAGTTTGCAAAAATATAGTATTCATTGTAACAAAGCCACAAGTAACCATCCTTCATGTAAGTGAAAAGATCATTCCGTCATAAACTAATCAAACAGTGGAAAGCAGGCGCTCAACAGGTTAACCCTAGAGCATCAACTGCTTACCAGCGGCCACCGGGACCACCCTGACCACCGGGACCGCCCTGGCCGCCGTGACCGCCCTGGCCACCGGGACCACCAGGACCGCCGTGACCGCCCTGGCCACCAGGACCGCCGTGACCGCCACCCTGACCGCCAGGACCACCAAAGTTACCCTGACCACCGGGACCACCGGGACCACCGGGACCGCCCTGGCCACCGGGGCCGCCACCGTGAGGTCCACCAGGACCGCCCTGTCCACCGGGACCGCCGCCAGGACCGCCGTGGTGATGACCGAAGACCATTTTGAAAGAAGTGTGTTGTGAAAAAGAAGAGTTGAAGAGAGTCTGCGTTGAAGAACGAAGACTAGAAGTGATGAGTGTGTGTAGGATGAGGAAAGAAGACAAGAACAACTCTGAAGCGCCGGTTCGTCGTGACTTATATACTCGCTTTGTGATGCCTTGCTGTCTTTATGTTCGTGGTCCACCCACCCAACCACTAAGTTACTCACACCCTCCGCCCCGCTTGCCCCTGACATCACTACGACATCAATGCCCCCTTCATTGGCGTACTTATTGGCGCCCTCGCTTACCCCTCTTTCGTCATCCCAACAGTATTGACTGCTGAATTGCCTCATAGCCCGCTTAAACACTCACTCACAGCATCGTAACCTGGCATGAGCCATGCTCCAGACGTTCCCATCGCCTAGCATTTACAGTTGCTGCCCCCACTCCAGAAGTCTACAGACAGGCTGAAGCTCTATTCTTCACTGGAATGTTTGCTACCAAATCGACCTCATCCGTCCAACTGCCCAGACTTTCGGCATCCCTTTCCGCTACCACCAGGGGTTCCCGTCCGTTCGCCCAAAGCCCACTGTCCGTCCACGAACAGGCCAAACAAACCCCCAAATATCCTCCAAAAACCGGAGTTCCAGAAGCTTTACCCCACAAGCCAACCGCCGAGATGCTCTGTACACGCCCATAGGTTCCTCGCCTCCCTGACTTTGAGTGCGGCTGCCCCACTTCACAACACCAAAGGCTCTTCAAGTAGAGCTGAAGCTGCCCCGCCATCATTATCGATTGACTGCCTCTACACTCAAAAAGCATTACGCGGACACCAGCTCGTGAGTCCCCGCTAACCCATTTTGGGGCTCAGCTGTAAAAGTCGTCGTCAGCATCTTGAAGCCCCGGCAGGGAAGTACCCACTCACAACAAGTGTCGCTTCCCGAGTTGACAGGGTTCATACAGGGGTTACGAGCTATAAGTCGTGTCTGCATTGGGAGTGTAGCCGGCTGTTTTTAGCCATCTGACAGGTGCGGATCGGATGGGACGGCATCTGTTAATAGGGTTCGGTTTTATTTCTCAACGTGATATTTATATCGATATACTATTGTATACGGTTGTATACATAGTTGCGAGACAAAAGTCGTTGCCACACGAGAACGGCAGAGAATTCACGACAACGTATGTGGTACAGAAGCCCAACAAATCCTAATATCTATGCTGTTGACTCACGGAATCGGAGCAAAGACTTGCATTTCATGGTCTATCAATCACACCACATCATGTGGCCAATATCTGCCGATTATCTTCCATATGTGTCCTGTATACGTCTTGGTAGCCGCCACTGTCCAGTCACATTCGGCAATATCACCACGAATTGCATATCCTCCCTCCCATTACGTTGACCCATGAAAACGAGGCGGGCTGAAGACGCTCATGGCTCCTGATGCCACGTATAACTGGAAGATGTGTCAATAACAGCTGGAAGCGTCGAGATCTATCTGTCCAGTTATAGAGATAACTTGACCCATGAACCTACCCCACCACAACTTTACTCTTCCTTCTGACCCAGCAGCGGGCCTTTGGAGCAAACTTCTGGGGCTTTCTGTCCTCATAATGATGGGACAGCTCGATAAGTCTGCCCCGCATGTAATTTCACGTCATTTTTAGTTTCCATTAGCTAGGCACATGTGAAGATTCCAGCAGATTATTGTAGATCCAAATAGATTATACAGCGAGAACACATTCCAAGGATATCAATCTCGACCCAATGAAAAAAATCATAACCTAAACGCCAACCCTATCCAGACCCGAGAACATAACGGGATCTTGGAAGAAACCCTTTACCAACCGCCGCCACCGGGACCACCACCAGGACCACCGCCGCCACCACCACCGGGACCACCGAAGTTGCCACCACCACCAGGACCACCGAAGTTACCACCACCGCCGGGACCACCAAAGTTGCCGCCGCCACCGTGGTGACCGCCGTGGTGACCACCGCCTTGGGGCATGTGAGAAATACCACCACCACCGAACTGACCGCCGCCAAACTGGCCACCGCCCATGTTGCCAGGTCTGGGACCCGGACCGCCGTTATGGTGGCTTCTACCAAGGCCGAAGCACATCTTAAGAAGACCCATTTTGTAAAGAACAAGAGAAGAAGGGGTATGTGCGTGTGTTTGTTTGTTTGTAGAAAGATTGAAGGAAGTAAAAGTGTTGTATTGTACTTGTAGATGAGTGTACAATAAGCAAGTTCAGTAGACAAAGCTTGCAAAATGAAAGTGTAGTATAGAACAAACTTTCCTTCTTCACTCCATCTTGCCGGCCACCGTGTCCCTTCTTATACCCGTTGGACAGATCGTCAAATAGACTCGACTGACTCCCTCCCTAACTGGCATAATACTCAGCTCCCAAAATGAAGTCGTCACCGGGATCACCGCCCCCACCGAACCCTCTCACGCTAAACCCAGCCTCTTTACACGCTGTTCATCCAAAAACAGCCCGTTCCACGGCGGGGAGTCCCTAGTCAAATCCTTCTTTTACATCCATGACATCATCCGCAACCAGCCAGCGAACACTTATTCACTCCCCTGGCGACTCTGATGAAAAAGTGAGCAAAAAAAACCCGGAATAAGATGACGACGCGTTAGAGCGGGAACCCGTCTAGTACACTAAAAAGCCTCTGTTGGCCGGCTCGGCTGTAACCTTTTCGAGTCCTGAAATCCGTACATTGATGCCGAAAGTTCCGTTGATGACTTCATCGAGTTGATTGACCCCTGCGATACATCTTCAATTCACAGCTTGGCAGGGCGCAGGCCATTGCATTGCCCGACTCCACTTTCAACGACTGTAGTATGAACCCTCTTAAACCCTAAATTTTAATGTGACTGCCTGATAGTTTACTAGATTTGAACCACAATTGGTATGGGAAGTCCCTTGATATATTGACTACAAACTATAGTCAACAGGAACAAAACACTAGCCACAGAGGTATGCACGCTCTACTTGATTTTGGATAACATTATAAATCATAGTTGCCTCAAATAAAGAGGCAACAAAGCCCCACACTGTCTTGCATACACTTATTCTTAGACAGTGCACTGACGTCATTCTCAATGCCTTTCTATGACCACTTGTCAAACACTCTAAAGAAGTAGCCTACTAGGAGGCTCAACAAGCACACACTACAGCCTCAATAAACACAACGTAATAAGCTGTAGCCTACAACAAGGCGGTGTACAATCCCACTGGTATCGATCTATAGGCTCCCAGCATATGACATCAACCAAATGCAGATTACTTAAGTTGATCTAGATATATACCGACAAAGCCCCCCTCCCCCCCAAAAGCCCCACTTAGATACATGTCAAGCAAGTTCGACAAACAGTAAACGCCTTACCATGAGACCTTGCCCCGATTGTGACACAGGGACATGACAATGTACTTAGCTAAATCGTGTAACCCAAAGTACCAGTTACATCATATCATGCACAACACTAGATTCTGTGAGTCAATGGCTAACTCTAGACTCAGACTTAAACTAGCATTTGTCTCCTAAGTCAATACACAGCTTTTGATTACCAAATGTCTTGTAATATCTTCCCCCAAGTTCACATCCTGTAATCCATACTACCTTTTCATGACGCTATACAAGACCTCACACATAAACGTGGCTCTGAATCACAGACACAAACACTAGGGAAACAAGACTGTTCTGATTTTTATTGTGGCTAATGAAAATACTGTATAAAGTGGTGTCCATCCTATCCTCCTGTTTACACTCAATCCACCTTTACCCGCTTCGCTACCGCGCCATTTTTTTCTTCGTCAGACTCTGCAAACACTCGTTTTTTCTCCTCCAAAACATCACTGATTTTCGAAGTTAAGCCCATTATAGCTTCACCCCCGTTTATGCATCTGATCTCCCTATCAGCATAAAAATCATCTGTACACCCTATCTCGCTGGACTCAGAGGGTGAATAATGTCCAACATCAATATGAACTTCGTCATAATTGCCAGGCGTGAAGTTCTAATCCCGCTGCGTTTCAGGTTTGCCCACTGGCACCACCTCAGTCACAACAGGTTGCAGCATACCCGCATTCTTCTTTTCCAAATATTCCTTGGTTTTGGCTCCTGCCTTATTTGCTGCCTCATAGGTACGAGCCAACAACAAGGTAACATCACTGTGGGCGTTTTCAAACAGCCCTTGCCGAAGAAGATCAAGTACTAACCAAATTGCACTGTATTCTTCCCGAATAACCGACAGCAATGATACAAAATTGCGCGAAGCCCCCTTTGACTTCAAAAAATGCATTTTGTGTTGAGAAAGTTTGGGTTTGTCAGCATCACTCAAACCACCTGCACACAGAATTTGGCCATAGGCAGCTGGGATTCCAACGTTGGGACCAAACTTGGTGTGAACTATGATGTAAATCAAACACCAAAAGAGAATCTCTAGGTCAAACCTCATCTGTCTACGTTTCCAGAGGTTTTTCTCTTCTTGAGGCATGATACCTGAATATCCGCCATGAACGGCTGCCGGGTAAGTTTCACACAGACGTGCAACATGGGCTAAGCAAGGAAGAGACTGGAGCGTGTAACATTTCTCGGAGTCTGGAACCATGATGGTAGCCGTAACGTGGTGCATTGAATACTCTGCATCAAGTTCCATTCCCTTAGAATTCCAAATCCGCTTCAAGTGCATGCATAAAGCCTTAAACATCTCGATCAACTCCACCGGGTCGTCGTCAGGAATGGGCGATGAAGCACTGTCAAGTACTGCACGCCAATGAACGAGATACTCCTCGGCAATGTACAGATTCAGACGCTCGGGGTGCATATATTCATTGTGCTCCGCGCGGTCTTTATAAAGTCGACTCACGTCCCGTTCTGAAGGTGCCACTTTCCAACAAGAGACAACGCCCGGTACTCGTGGTTCAGCAGTGCCATGAACCTTACTACTAACGAGGACGCCACATTGATCCTGTGGGTGAAGCCATGAGTCTTGAATTTCCAGCTTATGGTAAGGGTCATGAAGGGGAAATGCTCTCCAACGAAGTGTACCTAGTTCAACAATCTCTTGGGGGGGGCTAATGCAATCAGTGATGCAGTATTCCTTATCGCCAATCCAAATCGGCGGGTATTTCCCAATGCCCTCGGAGCGATGCATGAACTCTGAGTGGAAGCCAAGGGTACAATCATCCATGATTGCCAAGGACGTAATGATTCTGAGACAGTCGACACGATCAGTCTTCCAAGCGTAGGGAATGCCAGTCAAGACCTGCTTTCTGCTGGCGCACCACGGCTGGACCGAATCAGGGGTCACAATGAAGCCCAAGACAAATCGGCGAATTGGCTGGGCGATGAGAACATTTCTGGCTGCGTGCCAAATCTTTGGTTTGACTTCGGGCGTGGCTTTTTTCAAAATGAATCCAAGGGCGGCTATCTGAGACCAATTGACTCTGCCACCAGGCTGAGTATTGACAATAGGAGAGTTGGTGAAGATAAAGTTGGGCTCAATGCTGTTTGGATCGTAGCAAGGTGCGATCGCACATTTACGGACATTCTCATTGAATTGCAAAGTTGTGAAGACTTCAGTAAACTTGTCAATAGCCCGCTTGAAAGATGTGGGGTCGGAGGACTGCCATTCATCCATTGATTGGATATATCTAATGGACTTTGGCCACATGGGGCACATAACTTGAAGGAACAAGTCTTCGGCCACGTAAGGATCGTTAAGGAGGAAGTCATGTGTGTCCAAGGTTGCCTTCTCAGGCCAGTTACGGACGGCCCTGAAACGAAACCCAGTATCATCCATCAACAGAACCCAAAGATCCTTTTCAATTCTACTCGAGTGGTAAAACCACTCGGGAGACGGACCATAGCGACACGCTTTCCTGAGGGCCATTACAAAGGCTTTTTCTTTGTACATGGCCGCAGCGATGACGATGTCAACTCGGGCCTGTACATCATTGCTGACATAGAAATCCAGCTCCCGAGTTCCGGGAACTTTAGTCTGACTAGTCAAGTAGTCAGCAATGAGGCGCACCAATTCATCCTGATCTGTATTGCGAAGAACTTGTTAATAATCGGACAGCTTCATATTCTGAAATGATGAACTTACTGGCCAACTAGACGCGGATCTGGTCTGAAGCGGTGAGCTCATCATATTTCTTGTGTGACAAGATGTCAATTTTGTTGTGGAGCATCTCGATCAGTTGCCTGAGACCGGAGCTCCGAGGAGGAGCTTCAAGTTGCATCCCCCCAGGTTGGGAGTTGGCCACGGCAATGTTTGCGGGGTCAGTGGCCATTGTAGAAGCACTTAATAATGATGTGCTTCTGGTTTAACGAAACGAAATATAAGGTAGCAAAACAGCTCACGTCTGTTGACTATCCAACGGTCAACAGAGATGATGGCTCAAGAGTTATCAGATGAAACCAAAGTTTTCAGAACGACGGTTTGGAAAAAGAGGAGTAAGAGAAGAAGAAGACCAGGGAGCCGGAGGAGGACTACGAATTCAAAACACGGTTTACTGTGAGGTACTAGCCTACGTTACTACTACTCACTTATGAGCAAGCACTCGCCCAAAAGGAAGCTTTGTATTTCTGTCCATCACATATGGATAGAACTCCGGTGCATAGGTATACCGCGAATATGTGTGTGTGTCCTAATGCGGCAACAGCAGGTGGGTCGCTTCCTCGTTAAGTACCAGAGCGTCCAGAAAACTAGTAAGGACATGTAAGTTTAGCCAATCAACTTCAAGTAATGCGCACATGTGAAAGAAGTTGGGTGAATGTGTTATGAATGAAGAAAGTGCCATGAAAATATTTTTTCCGGTTCCTGCCAGGATTCATCTATGTACCACTATTTCATACGGATATACAGTGGTCTGGGCATTGAATGTCATCCCAACACAGCTAATTATGTACTATAGTTTATTGAGTTGCATACGTACGTTTAGGTTCTACTAGACATGCATAGATTACTGAAGTGACATGTGTGTAGTTGACATGAATGTCTTGACAAAGACGCAACTTGACTCAGAACGGAAGGAAAGAACCAGGGTTTAACATGGTCATAACCCTTAGTTTTCTAACTAGCCATCATTGAAAATGGCAATCCTCACTTCAAGATGATGGATTGTAACGCATGACACTCACACAGACAACGTTACTCCAACAAACGTACTTATGTGGGTACCGATACTTTATTTACATATTCATTGTTAATTCCATAAACAAATCTGCATCTGCAAACAAAGTCTTCATTTGAAGGTAACCTTCTCATGCATGTATGCATGATACTACCCACCTTGACGTCCAGCCATCACCTACACGGCTGACCAAAGAAACTCCATCCTAAACTAGTCAGCGGAACCGACACTAGTGGCAACCGTCGTGCAGCCAATCTGCTTCGAGACTGGAATATACACAGCGCCTGGGCCTATGATGATTGAATTGCCTGTTTTCTCCAGCCTTATGAGCCACCAGTTGCAAAAGGACAAACCAGAACCCCAATCTTCGCTTTGATCGCCCTAATTCAGGTCCTATCCTCCTGCGACCTGCGTATCTTGCCGGACCCTCTATTTTTTTTCGCTTCCATGACAATGGCGTGCGCATCACGACGGACACAATACCCCGAATCGCTACGGTTTTGTGGTTTGTTTGGTTCTCTGCAGGTTTTGGCGTGCTTCCCCTGATCCACGAAAGGAGTGTACCTTTTTTGGCTGGCCTAGACGAAATCTCTTTGCCGACTGCAGATTGACATTTGGTTCATTGTGTGCTGCCCTGAGGGGGATTTAAGGCATCGATCCCCATCGCATCTTTCCGCATTTTCTCTTTAGTTATCCGTTACTGTCGTGTGTTAGCGAGTTTTCTCACTTGTGAACATGAAATTCGCCAAAGAGCTCGATCAGAGCGCTGTTCCAGGTATGTCATCCGTCACAAGACTGTCAAACCAGCGATCATTACTTGGCGCCGGAAACACTACCGAAAACCATAAGCAAAGAAGTCTAACCTTTCCCTTACGTCATAGAATGGCGGGTCAAATACCTCGACTACCGCGGAGGTAAAAAGCTTGTTAAGGGTATTGCTCGTGCTATTTCCCGTGCAAACCAGTCCCCGGCAACCCCCGGCCGCGCATCATTTCAACCTACAAATCGCTGGACTGCAAACTTCACTTTGTCGCCGCCCGCGCGTGCCCAAGCAAGTTCTTTCGGGGCGCGCCGGGACAATAGAGATGAGGATTGCGAGCCATTATCGCCAAGACTTCCTTCCAGTACAAACGAATCTTCTCGTGCTACCGAACAAGATGTTCCACCAGAGAGGTCTCCTGCAAAGAAGATACCTGATCGATCTGAGGATCCATCGATGGGAGGCGACATAGTTAGAGATTTTGGCAGCTTTGTTCCAACACCGCCAGAATTCGGACCAAGCCCAGCGACTATGTCCTCGACGGGCGCCTCTATTCACAGGCATCCAACATTTGAGTTGCCTGAGCCAGCTATTACAGATGACGAGAATGAGGATGATGTCATAACGATTAAATCCCCAAAACCAACAAAGGGTACTCCTGGAAGGGGAATTTTAAAGCGGTCACAACAGTCAAGCCAGACCCCAGATCCGTCAACTATAATGACACCAACTAGACGGCCAAACATCACCATCCCACCGCTAAACCGCGCGCAAACCGCATATACGTCTGCATATACTCCCACAACTCCAAAGATAAATCCTTTACGTCGGCTTTTCTCTACCAATAGTTTGACAACACCCGCACAGCCAACCACCAATAGTGAGAACTTGAACCTTGCTTACCAGAGAGAGCGCGCCTTTTTCGGCTTTCTGGACGCTGAGTTAGACAAGGTGGAGTCGTTTTATGTACAGAAGGAGGAACAAGCAGGCAAACGCCTTGACCTTCTTCGAGCACAGCTTCATGAAATGCGGAGCCGGCGACTTCACGAAATGGCGGAACAGAAACGTAAGAAGCATGTTCTTGGCGAGGGACGGAGTGGAAGTTCGGATGAAAATGGCAGTAGTCCAGGAACGGAGGTTTCACAAACCCGGTTCAGGTGGGATGCTCCATTGAAATCCATGGTACCACAGTTGTCCATGAAGCCGGGGCCGAACTCGAGGGCACTGGCAGATATGCCCACGACGCCACGTCTTACTGGCAGAACACATGAGGCATTTCGTGACTATATCCGCAAGCCCATGGATCATGAGATTCCATACCGGACAGCCAAGCGTAAGCTCAAGTTAGCTCTGCAAGAGTTTTACCGTGGTTTGGAGCTTCTCAAGGCATATGCACTTCTCAACCGGACCGCCTTCCGCAAGTTGAACAAGAAGTATGATAAAACTGTACAAGCCAGACCAGCCTTGAGATATGTTAACGATAAAGTCAACAAGTCGTGGTTTGTCCAAAGTGACGAGCTTGATAGTTACATCTCGGCCGTGGAAGATCTCTACGCCCGGTACTTTGAAAAGGGGAACCGTAAGGTCGCTGTGGGAAAGCTACGCAGTTTGAGCAATAAAGAGGGCGACCATTCAGACAGTGCCTTTAGTAACGGCCTTCTCATTGGTGTTGCTCTGGTCTTTGCTACTGAGGGTCTCGTGTTTGGTACCGAGTTACTTTATGATGATGACCCTCTGATACGTGCGCAAACGAGCTTCTTGTTGCAAATTTATGGTGGTTTCTTCTTGATGCTCTTGTTGTTTACGTTGTTTTGTCTCGACTGTTGGATTTGGACCAAGAATAAGGTTAACTACCAGTTTATCTTTGAGTTGGATCCTAGACATCAACTGGATTGGCGGCAGTTGGCCGAGTTTCCTAGTGTCATGGGCTTCTTGTTGGGTTTCTTCATGTGGCTCAACTTTACGCGATATGGAGACCCAGATATGTACTTGTACTATCCAATTATCCTAATTGCTGTAGCGGCTGGTATCATCTTTATGCCACTGCCCATTTGGAAGCCTCTGGCACGAAAGTGGTTTGTGTACTCGCATTGGCGTTTGTTGCTTGCCGGTCTGTATCCCGTCGAATTCCGAGACTTCTTTCTCGGTGACATGTACTGCTCACTGACCTACGCTACTTCGAACATTTACCTTTTCTTTTGCTTGTATGATAACAACTGGAATCATCCGACTCAATGCAATAGTAGTCATTCACGTGCTATGGGTTTTCTCGCTGCTCTCCCACCAATTTGGCGTTTCCTTCAGTGTATCCGTCGTTTCTACGATACTCGCAACTGGTTTCCCCATTTGGTTAACTGCGGAAAGTATACCATGTCTATCATGGCAGCTGTGACACTTTCACTATTCCGTATCCACTCGACTGATGGCCTTTTTGCTCTCTTCGTTACCTTCGCCACTATTAACGGTGTATACACGGCCATTTGGGATCTGTTCATGGATTTCTCTGTTCTCCAGCCCGGTGCCCGCAAATACCTTCTCCGTGACGTCATATCACTTAAAAAGAAGTGGATCTACTACGTCATCATGATAATCGATCCTATTCTCCGCTTCTCCTGGGTTCTCTACCCCATCTTCCGCCAACACCCACAACACTCTACCGCCGTTTCTTTCATTGTATCCCTCTCAGAAGTCATCCGTCGTGGAATGTGGACCCTTCTTCGTGTCGAAAACGAACACTGTTCAAACGTCTCCCAGTATAAAGCGTCTCGCGACATTCCCCTACCTTATCACATTGAACTCCGCAAAGACGACGAGATCGCCGCAACCCCTCTTGTTGACGGTACCGTGGACATTGATGATCACCGCCCGACCACATCCGGCTCATTGGCTCCCGCTGCTACAATCACCCCGATTAATTCGAGACCGTCTCCCCAGACACATCCTATCACTACGACTACTAGTGCCGAAGCATCAAGTGCCATCAGTACTGGTGCCGAGTTTGCTACGGGTGGCGAGGGACAGTCCGGGGAAGTGGAAAGTGCCGGCGGCGCAGGTTTTGTTAGAAGACGGCGGTCCACTATGGGTGCTGCGTTTTCCAAAATCTTGGCCGAAGCACATAGACAGGATTTTGAAAAGAAGAGGCGTGTGGAAGGAGAGGATGAGACGGAACATGTGGGGACACAATCTGATGACGATGACGACGATGATGATGATGATGACTTGGAGTAGTTTATTATAATACGCGATATATATGTATGTTGCCCGCTCGTCTAAGAGCTAATAGAATCCATCATCTAATGCCACTCTCCGTAAATCTTCTCCCAGTTATCCAAAAAGCCTCTGAAAAACTTAACACCCAAACCAGGATCCAACGAACCAGTAGTCGCCCGCACAGAGTGCATACTCAACTGGGGCAATCCCGCATCCGCAGACTTAACACCCATAGCACTAGACAGTGCCGGCCCCACAGTCCCACCACTCCGCGAGTCATTCCGAATCATGAACGTCTGCGTAGCACAGTTCGCCAACTCACCAACCCGAGTCAACACGCTAGTCGAAACAGCATCCGTGGTCATATGGCCGTTGGCATCAGCGCAGATAGTAACACCGACATTGAGACGGGCAGTATGGTCAGTCAGATGCTCAGCCAGGAAGTTAGGGTTCGCAGCGTGCGTGACGTCGGCAGAGACAAGGAAGGACTTGGCGTAGGTTTGTCCCATGATTCCAGGACCATAGGGGACGCCCTTGGCGGCGGAAATGGATTCCACGGTCCGTTCGATTACTAAGGGGAGGAAGTTTCCACGGGCGCCCTGGCGGAGAAGCGAGCCGATTTCCTCGTCGTCGAAGAGCGCAACAAGCTTGATGGTGCTATCGTCTTTCTTGTTCTCGGCGGTCAAGAGACCGTGGAAGGCGGCCCAACTACATAGCTTGTCGTCAATGCGGCCACCGAAGATGAACTCGTGGTCCATACCACCGGTCTGGGCGGGCTGCGAGTCGTACAGTTCAAGCTCCCAGTTGACGATTTGGCTGGCGTCGGTGATTTCAAGTTCCTTGGTGATCAGCTTGACGAGCTTGGGGGGCTGTTTGGCGATGAAGGAGTTTGCGGGGCCGAGAGAGGTGACGGGGGTGGAAGAGCCCGAGATATCAGAGTTGTCAAGACCGATGATGGGAACGGCTTGAGTCTCCTTGTTGTTGGTGCCCATGATACCAACACCAAAGTGGGGAGCGAGCGTAGGAACACGGGCAATAGGCCAGTCAAGACGAACAAGCTTAATAGCGGTCTTGTTAGTCTTAGGATCGCGAACAATCACACGGCCACCAATCGACAGATCACGATCCCACCAGGTAGGGTTGAAAGCACCAGCATAGGGAGCCACACCAAGCTGGATGAAACCAGCCTTGTTGGGCTTCTGACTGACGGGCTTGAGCTTGGCAGTGACGGCGTCAATGTGGCCGGCAATCATGGCGACTCCGTTTCCGGGCTTGTAGGATTCTCCGACGGTGAAGGCGATAATGGCACTGCCGTTACGGGTAGTCCAGTATTTCCCACCAGGAACAATCTTGCCAGACCATTCCTCGCTAGAAGGCAACTCCTTGAAGCCCGACTCAACGAGCTTGGTCTTGAAGTAATCGACGGCGTGGAAGATAGTCGGGTTGTTAGTCAGGAAGTCACAGAAGGGAACTGTGTAAGCCTCAGGCTTATCCTCCTTGATCAAGCACAGACGACACGGGTTCTTCTTCGTGTTAGTCGTCTTGCTCTTCTGGTCCTGGCCAAGAAGAATACTGCACTCCTGGCAAACGGGAACAGGCTTAAGTGACGAGTCAAAGTCGCCAATCAAGCAAAGACGCTGAGTGTCCCGCTTGGTAGTGGTAGCGCGAACACACGGCTTATACTCCTCCTTGACACCCTCGTAACCGGGGTTTCCAAAGCCGTAAACTGGAGCCTTGGGGACAGCATCGGTCGCATTGAAGAGGTTGCGCGGGGCGGTAGGTTGGGGGCCCTGCGAAGAGGAAGTAGGACGGCTTTCGAGGTCTCCCAAGGTGGCATTCAGGTAGGAAAGCTGTCTTCTCAACATGGCGATGTGGTGTTCACGGGCTTGCGCATCGTCGGTTTCCCCGATGATACTCGTAGCGGTGCTGCCGGTGCCAGGAGTGAACATGGGCTGAAGGTTGGGCATAGACGGACGCTGGTGCAGAGACGCGACGGGACGGTAGGGGAGTCTTGAGGACGCAGTGGTTTGCTGCTGCTGGTTCATACCGGCGGTGTGGTCGAAGAAGAGGCTGTTATACGGGTTCGTCATGGTGAAAGTCGAGAAGATGTATTCGCAAAAATGACGTCGTAAACTTCAATGTAAACGATATAAAAAGACAAATCTATATCCAACAGAAAATGCCAACGTATCTAACTTCCAAAAAAAAAGACACCTGTGACAAGATAAGATTCCCAATACAAGAAACAAAGATAGTAAGACAAGAAAGAGTCAAGTAGTTACTAACAAATCTACAAACAAAACAATTAGGAACAACATGCGCGATACTTTATGTTCGCCGACAACCAAATAGGAAGGCGCGAAGGGATACCCGCCGTACAAAAGGGCAATATAGTGGGTATAGGATGGAATTTACAGGGCATTCTTTTTCCCCGCATGTAGCGGTAGCGTGTTTAGTGGATAGTGACGCAGCCAGCCAGAGTGAGGCGACGCTAATTGGAGAAAGCTATGGCTGAAGCTGCATCCTTCAGGAGGGATGTTGATACCCGATTGGGGGATTATGCAGGTCCGTAAGGAGTTTGAATGAGTGTTTTTGGTGTAAGTGGACAGAGACGGATAGTGCTGATAAGAGATAAGCGCATTGGATCACCTGATACACCGGGATATTGCGTGACAAACATGCCTACATTACACAGTCATGACTTGGAGACTTGAAAATGAACAAATAATAGTGGTAATCAATTCAAACAACGGGCTGCAAAATGTGCACCCAAACAATAGAGAAAACGTTACATCATAACCTAGACATAAACCCAACAATCTTCCATCCAAAAGATCAGACAAAGGAAATAAACACCCCAAAAACTCCATCCAATCCCAGAAAAAACCAACCAACCAAGGAAACTACCAGCCACTGTGGCCGGATCTGGATAACCCACATCGGGGCATCGGGAAACCTCGTATCGTACAACAAAACTGCGCAACGGCAAGACAAAAGAAAAAAAAAGAGAACAAAAGAAAAATAATCAAGACCGCACACCTGAAGTCTCGTAGAACTTGCGACCATCTTTATAGCACGCAACGACCAAGGTAGGAGAATATAACCCGGTTCTCCGGTCTCTCCGCTTCTTAATCATAGAAACCACGGCAACTCCACATTCCAAGAGGAGGACACTCCGGTCAGTGAGTTTTTCACGACCGCCCACCCGGCTACTTTGTTTGCCGTTTTCGGGACTCCATTCCCGGCGGATATGTCTCTCGGAGGCGTCACTCCGGACATCAGTCTGCTCAGCATGACAGAACATCTCGCCGTTATCCTCACGCTCACCGAATACAACGACGAATTGTGAATCGCTGTCTGGGTCGGCACCCATAAGGAAGAACTTGAGCGCGCCACTTGCTGGGACGGGAACACCAGAGGATGTCATCATGCTGAATGGCGTAGTAGGCAGATCTGATAAGACACCATCTTGGCTCTTGGCGGGTTGTGGGTGGGAGAGCTTTGCGCGGGATGGGTAGTGGGAAATGATACGGAGGGGGTTCATCTCCATATCAGAGACGATGCGGATGCCCATTTCGCGGGCTTCTTGCTCTTCGCGAGCGGGGCTTCCAGGAGCCGTCTTCTTCCAAGAGGAAGAGCCCTGGGCGCGGTTTGAGGAGCGCTGGAGGAACATTTTGCGCGGAGTGAAACGCTTGCCGAACATCATGGGGACAGCAACGGGGGCTTTGCCGGGGGTTCTTCTCGCCCAGAGTTGACCACTCCATGAGCGCGATGGGCGGTATACCGTCATCCATACGCACACCATGAGGGATCTGCGAGTCATGCTGCCCGAGTCACTGCTGCGGGAGCTGACTGAGGAGGCTAAAGAGCCAGGAGAGAGGTTTCCGGAGGTAGACACATCAGTGTATAGCCACGCCAGGACCTCCTTCTCAGTGGCGTCGGGGTCAGAGTCCCCATCTGTGGGATCAGCTGCGTTGGGGTCAATCAATAGAGTGAGCTCGATGCCACGGTTGTTGATAACTGGTGGCGGGTAAGCGAACTGGCTGCTTTTGGAGTTGGAGCTACGGCTCACATGGCGCTTAACATCGGCCCATGACAGGGCAGTGACGTCAGGGTACATGATAGAATCAGCGTCGTCGAAGCCAAAGGCCGTTGAAGGCAGGTAAGTAGAAAAATCAGGGCGAGCAAAGCTCAGCGCACCAGGGGCCAAGCAACCAGAATAGCTACGACCCATAGCCTCGTCAGCGGAGTTCTCGGTGGGAATATTGGGAGACCAGGCAAGGATGGAGAGATCTTCGGTGTTCTGGAGAATGAGTTCTTGCAGGCGCATCCAGGCCTTGCGACCCTCGCCGTAGACGACAGGCATGTTGATACCAAAGAGACCCATGAGCGAGTAAGCCTGGTCTTCGACCTTGGCGGTACGGCGGTGAGCGGCCCAGCTCAAGCGCTCAGCAACACTGAAAGAAGCAGGTGACGCACCACGGAGAACGTCAGCGCGGATTCCGGTGATTTCAGAAATTTCAGCCTCGAGACTACTCTTTGTGCCGATTTCACGCCACTCTGAGGTATAGAACTCGACATCACGAGGGGCAAGAAGCTCAAGAAGGGTCCAGCTACGCTCGAACCACTGGGAGTCTGAGAAGTAGAAGCGGGGAACATCATCCATGTAGACATAGCAGATATCGGCCTCCTCGTACCAACGCCACATGGAGTTGATTGCTTCTGAGACCTCGAGGGCGTTACTGGAGTCGATGCAGACGGTGTTAATCCAGACCCATTCGAAGCCGTCACGGAGAGCCTGACGGCAGCAGCCGAGAATCTTTTGGTAGCCACGGTGGGATTGGGCGGTTCCGGAGATCATGGAGGTGTAGGTGGGTTCGTCGGTTGTGTGGACGTGTGAAAGAATGGCGTAGTCTGGGACATTGTCCTCGGTGAAATCCGCGAAGCGGTGAGTGAGAGCGTGAAGAAGTCTCATTTTGAGAGATGGATATTAGGATTAGAAGGAGATAGAGTAGGTTGGAGACACAAAGACGTCACTGTGTCGGATATATAGACCCTTGGGAACGTTAAGAGGGTACAGAAAAGTTAAGTTGTCATGGAAAGCCGTAAGGGATGTAGATTGATGATAATGTGCTGTAACCAATTGTAGAAAGACAAAAGGAATGCTTGTTTAATAACAATGTGGCTCAAAGGGCAGTAGATATAACTGTAAGGAGTAGATAAAAGACAGACAGTAACTAGAACTGCAGATGGATAGCCAAATATGTTATAGACAAAGACAAAGAAATGGTAAGGAGAGACACAAAACGCAATGAAGCCAAAACGATGTCGTTTTTTATTGTTGGTGATAGAACATGAATAGGTAATTGTCCAAGACAGCAATCGAGCCGAGATGATGAAGAAGGACAAGATCGTCAGTGATGAATGACGTTGACAAGAAACAAAAAACAAGTCAAAGGAAAAAGAAGCGAAAACTTTGAATCCGGAACGCCACCGAAAGAGGACTGGTTCTTATATATGGAAGATATTGTATGTAGACAACGATCCGTTACTCCCCTTCCCTAGTCCTGATCCCCCGCAGCGGCGCCAAACAAGTTACCTGATATCGTTCTTTTCCATTTTCGTCCGTGATAAGCACACGCCCCTCATGTCATGGGCTAGAAAGTTCACGCCCTTTTTATGAGATTCCCTGTCCTGGCCTGGTCCTATTCTGACCGTGTAGTAGTGGATTCTCTTTTTTGTGCACGATTTAGAGAACAGACAACAGTAGCATAAAGCGGGCGGAGCTAGAGGGGTCTTTGAGTAGTCCAGCGCTTCTTCAGCTTATTGGGTTGGGGCCTTCGCTTGTGGGCAAAAGAATCCTGGCGGTTTACTTGTTTTTTTTCTCTGGGTTTTTGGGGATCAGGGGATCTTCATAGACTTGTATAGTAGGTAATCAGGTTCAACCGTGGGTATAGATACATAGATTCAAAAAACTAGTCAGATGATTTCTTAGTTCGGGGACTGGTTTCTTTGTCTTCGGGGATCAAAAAAGATGAGAATATATTGGTAATTTAGATATGGGGGAACCTAGGGTGGCAGGCGGCGAATTCCTTGGGTTATTGTGATATTGATCGGACATAACAACGACATGACCATAGTTATGGACAACAAACAATGCCATGTAGTGGTAACCGTCGAGGTTCCAAAGTAAACAACAATGTAAATAATATCAAAAGCTACCTGGTAACATGTGACGACGTTGCCAAAGTCGGTAAAATCGGCGCAAACATACTCCGCCCGTGTGTCCACCCGTCTACTGAATAGTTATTTGTATATGATATAGACAAACTCCAAAAAGCATCAACCAGTTCTCCACTAACAACGCACAAGACACAAGAAAAAAATGCACTGACAATCCAACTAACACAAAGAGAACAAAATAGTTTGTTTGTTTTTTTATCTTTCCCCCTCGCATAGCCTTGCATGAATATGTCTGTGATTGAATATTTCTCTTAGTCCGACTCTTACATAGTAATGACGGAAGCGCGGACCAGGTACGGACTACGCCTAGCTTCAACGTGGACATAATTCCACTTGTTTGTCGCAACATGGCGTTGGTTATCTCGGAGCATATCCTTGGATACAGTCAATCTAGTGACACCATCATGAATAAGGACACCGTACTTCATTTTTCACTCGTATATATCTGAACAATGTACGTATGTCCGCCGTATGTACGTATATACTCATATCTCAATTGTAACCCTATAACACAAGCGGTATTTTCCGCAAGTCGCTCGCACGGAGTGCACAAAAAGGCCGCACCTTCTGTTTATGAAAGTTTGTTTGATAAAAAAGCGAGCAACCCACCCAACCTCAAGAACACTACGACCCCGCCATCCCAGCCTCTAAATGGTAAGTTCCTTTGTAATCGCCACTACATTGAAGCCCAAGCACCGTAAGAATGAGCCCGCCATTTGGAGTAAGACTCTTTTTGGTTCTGAAATCAGTATCCTATCCAGCCTTTTTTGTTGTCAACAAAATGCCAAAATCAGTCAACAGTGCTACCTTACTAAATAGGTCCAAGCTTCTTACTTAACTCACCAAGGTGCTCTGCTCTGTACTAACCGTGGATGTTATGGGATGATTGGCTAGTGAATTGCATCATTGTGCATAACAATGCATTTGACACGGCGCTAACGCAGGGGTAATTCTGTTTAGGGTTGTGTTGTTGGTAACCCTATTGATTGCATTGATGATGGGACGGGTAGATTGTTTTCAAACAATAGAAACAGAACGTGGACAACGGCTTAGTTTTGGTACCTCTGATGGATGGGACGAATGCATGAATATAGAATTTCTAAAATCCGGTAGATCTTATGCATTTTGACGACCACAACTTGTGGTTTTCTAACTATCAATGACGTTATCACACTCGTGGCCTTTTTTCTTTACTTGTCTCTTTGCTGGTTTTTCTTGTCAACTAACTAACTAACCACCCCCCTTCAAAAATGATTTACTGCCCTGAAACCCACCGTAAATCACGCCCAAAAAAGAAGACAACAGCATGTCCAAAAACCATCAAAGTTCCCCCGTCATCGACCCACACGACATAAAGATTGCAGTATCTTTGCCGCTTTTTTCAATATTCTTTCGGCACCAGGATATTTGACACTCGCTCATTCGTACCGAGCTGTTGACCACATGTTTTTCTTTCTTGTTCGAAGATACTAAAGGGCCGTTTCGTAACTTTATTATACATGCGCATGACTTGGGTGATATGTCAACTTGACTTGGCTAGTGAGAAATCCAAAACGAGCTGGTGAGTACTGTGGAAAGCAGACTAGTATTTCGCTTGGTTAAGATGGGTGATGGTGGATTTCAGCCACGGTGGGAAATGGGGATATCCATTGTTCAATGACGGCAAGTATATCAAATCATCTCATGTTTGTTGAGGATTCTATGGTTGTTTAGATGTTCCGTTGACGGGAACCAAAAGATTCACATTTCTTGCATATAAAAGCACAATGATTGCTCAATCAATCCCCGGCCTCAAACTCACACACATAGCCCTGATCTAATAAGAAAATACAGCCTCGTAACCTCCAATAAAGCAAATCACCAGAACCATCTTGTTATATATGTACATCAACCATGTCCCGAAAAGAAACCTTGTATTCATTCATCACTTTAACCGACCATCGTTTTATTTTCCATTTCCCCAGATCAACTAGACATTTCTATCGCTTACAAAAAGCTTCCAACGAGCGAGCGAACAGCCGAACGAATGGAATATTGGACAACATACCCAGACCTAACCGGAGAACTAGACAATCCGACAATCCCGACGGGGTATACTAGTCCACGGAAGCCTCTAGATCACCGTCTGTTCCCTTTTTTCCTATTCTTTGGTACGCACTATATATCCCACTTATCCATACATAAACTAAGGTTCATCGTTGTAGACAAACCCGTCTGTCCCGAGAACATCTCCCGGACCTTTAATATAAATGATCCCTTCAATCCCTTTATATTTTTGTGCTATGACAATCTTCAGAATCTTCAATATATGGCCTAATTCCCCTTTCCCAAGACTCCAATATCCAGAAAAAAATATCACCACCAAACTTACAAAAACCCGACATACTGGACCTCGATGTGGCGCCCGGCATATACAGGGCTCAATAGCCGCTGATCGCTTAGTTTATGTTCATACAACAAAAAGAGTATCCTACTAGTTTCCCGCTGTTACGGGTATTTGGGGTTATGATTTACTTATTGTGGCGTTTTAGTGGCTTGGTGGGTTTTCTTTGGTCCTGCTGGGCTGGGGGACTTACAACTTAAAGGGCCTTTGGATGTGATGTGCAGTCTTTTGTTTGATAAGGGGGTGAATTATAGACTGAATCATTGTTTACTTGAATGACCTCCACTCTTTCATGTGATGAGATTGATTATCTACTATTCATCCAAAGCAATGTAGTATTCTTCTTGGCCAAATTCAACCTCAAACTCTCCAGCTCATTAAACTTTTGAATCTGACCGTTCAATTCTACATTCTCGTCAATCTTTCTCTACGGCTTCCATTCCAACTTGGTTGTTCCATTGGCATATTGTTCCGTCCGCAACGCACAGCCCATATCCGGAAATGACCTGTGTTTCTTATAGTACGCTTCCGCACTCAAAGACACTAGATATCTTCTCTTTACTGCCCACTTACAACTAGGCTGCTCCATATCTAGAGACAACGTCATCCATGACTTGTTCACCCCATCATCGTGCCGGGCCACAGTAACCCTGTTCATGATATCTCATGGGGTCCCTAGTAAATACCAATTCATCTTGGCCTTTTTTTAGAGATACACCCATTGTGCACCAGTTCGTTACATTGCTTTTTATGCTATAGACATAGACATAATGCCTATGTTTATGCTATATGCTTTGTTTAGAATCGTCACCGTGACTGATGTCAACCAGTACCTGACAATCTTTGGTGTTGCACAATATAACCCAAACTTTCAAATTATAACGTCACAGCCATTTATACTCAAAGAGACAAGTCACTTTGATCACATCCCAACCACCAATCACCAGAAAACCCAACCTCTTAATCCAATACAAAAGTGAGAAAAAACCAAGAGAAGCGCCGGACCATCTTCACCCCGATAGCTATAGACGCCGGCCACTACATAGCCCATAGTAGTTTTCTACTATTATATCTCACCCACCCACCCACAATAACTCAGTAAACGCCTTGACGACGGTGAGAGAAAGCGATAGTCAGGGTTGGCATCATTTTGAGCAGGTATGGTTTTGGCCATTTGGAGGTCATGAGATGACATGTGGCTAGACTGTAGGTTTATTTCATGGGGATTTTGTCGGAATGATCATGATGATGACGTTGTGTGAACTCGATTTTCGTAATCATGTACGTATTTAGATGTGCATGCGTATGAAGACATGAACTGTTCATAGAGGTAGCAAGGTACATGAGCTTGAGTGACCCTAGTTGTTATGGACTAATAAGGGTTAATATATGACGACTACTGGACGATGTTAGGTTATACATCTGTTGGATCATCGTTCTTATTCTTCGGATATGGTTTGTTCAATACGATAATCGTACCATAAGGATCCTCGGTTAACGTCAATGACGTCACTGCCTAGACATGTACACAGTACTTGATGTGTGGTTCATACAGCATCACTGTAGACACTAACAAGCTTTAGACAATCAAATGAGATTATGCGGAAAGTATGAGTAACCTCGTTGTCCACATACAAGCCCACTCTTCTTATTTTCATAAACTGATAGTGACTGACCATCTTGTGATGTCTTCCTATAGGAATGGCAAAGTATTATATCGATCACTAACTTAGAGTGTCATTACTAGCATATCAAAGATACACTCCTATTTCTATAATACTTATGTGGGAATTTCTTAAGTCTTGTTTTGTTGACCCCCTCCTCTACGGGGGCCCTAACTGTACCAAGTAAAGCAGCTACACGACAATGAAGAATCAGACTATCCCATGTGTTGAAAGCCTGATACATAAATCTGAGTTGCGACTACACTGATGTATGAGTCAAGACAGAAAGGTCGTGATAGACGACCACTTCCCCCGTTGGCCGGTACAAAACCAGACTGAACAACGATTATCCACGGGGTAACTCGACCAGTCTGTGAAATCTTCATACCATAAGAAGATAGAATCAAACGTGGGTTCGACTCTACGACTGTCCGGCACTAGATAACCACATGAAAAGCCGCGAAGGGTATCTACTACAAGTATATACCCCAAGTTTATTCGTTTTCGAGAATCTCATCGTAGAATAAAGATATCCTCAGTAAAGCAATTAAATAACTGACAGAGTAGATACATTGAAACCCCAAAATATATCTTGGAACCTGCGGACCGGCCAAACGATTGTGACACCGGAGTCTCCGGTGTTTGGACTGGTCTTCGGTTCTGACTCGAGCTACCAGTGTGTCAGTTACCTCGACTGTCCGTGTTACACCCGACATGTAGTTATCCAGGTCCAAAACAGCTGAAAACTAATAACATCATCCGAGTCAACATACCCTACGACCTATAAAGAGAGAATGTTCAACACCTATGTTCACTGGTAATATCGGACATCTGCCGACTCCTTTAGGCTGTCATTTCTAATAGTCTACAGTTACTACACCGCATACCCCAATTAGTATCAAACCTTTGAAGCCACCATCTATACTTGGACATGTGTCACACACGTCTATAGTTAAATATAACCTGTTTAGTCTGAGACAATGGTGATGACTCTCCACATTCTGACGATAGACAGTTGTTATTCAGGTACATTAGACATGGTTTCTAGGTGGTGTTGTAGTTAGTCGGCGTATACCACGGATCGAAGTGTGAAGAAACCGGTTAAGCTTCTTCGCAAGAGTTGATCCGATAGATATATGATATCTCTTGGTCTTCTCAGTCCCATGGCAAAGCTTCCAGGTCGATAGAAAACATGATAAACGACCCACTCTGCCTCATAATCTCCCCCGTCCTACCAAGATCAATATCCTAAATATCGGCATCGGAATACATACACCGATCTGTACATACAAAGTTGCCCCTAAAACATGTGTGTAACAGTCGATTCCAACTAACAACTTAAATTACCAACAGCACTGAAACCACACCAAATGCCAAGACTCACTCATATGTCAGTAACACAACTACAAAACCCAACAAGCCAGCTCAGACATCTCCACCCGATCATCAGGTTGCCGTAGGATCTGATATTGGACGCCAATCAGACATGACGGCGTGGTGTTAGCACGAGGACATGGTACTTTATTCGGTAAAGGAAGGTTTTTTATTGACAATACACTGGTGTGTCTTTTTTATTGGTGGTAGAGAGGAGTTTGAAATTGACGGTTATGTCACATCACATGGACATTTTACAACGTATGGTTACCGTCAGATCTGAAGGAACGTTGCTGTCAGATCCGTTGTGGAAGGGAGTCATATATGCATGAAATTGTGAAGATTTGTATGACATTGAGATGTCTTTTTAGTGTTAAGCTGGGCGTACAATGTAGGGATATCTAGGTATTCGGGCCTATGTAGATACGTCCGCAAACTCCAAGGTTGAGAATGTACAGGTCAATGAATACATCCCTAGAGTCAATATATGGCTGCAAACAGATGCAATCTCGAATTACTGCATCCGTCGTGAAGTTTGTTGTTGTAAACAGTTGAATAGGATGTAACCTTTATCATAGATCTAATATATCCGAAGCATAAGTTAGAAGACCTTCTTTAGACCAGACAATTGGTTCAAGCTGGTCCCATACTACAAACCATGTAATCACCAAGTACAAAATTGAACCCAAGGTTCACCGATTCAACCCAAATAGGAATCAAACCTACCCAACGCTTAAACACAAAGTCATCAGAGTATCATCAGTATTGACATCCACAAAAACCCAAAGCAAGGTAACACCAAACCCACTCTAAGCTGGCCTCAAAACCCCACCAAAGAAAAAAGCCCAAGCAAACTAAAAAGAACCACAACCCAGTGAAACCTAAAGAACAAGGTTTCCCCAAAAAACGAGTTTTCTCCCTCTCTTTTGCAAACAGGCACAGCCGCTGCGCCGCATCCCGCGACAACGGCACAGAAACTACACTACCAAATAGATAGAATCTACATTGTGGGTTTTAGAAAACACCACATGTTTGTTCGTTGATTCCCTCTTTTTTCCCCTGGCTGCGCCTTCTTTGCCTCGTGGAGTTATTTCGGACCGGGATTTCCTGACTTTGACGGATTACATACATAGCATCTTCGAAAAGTCACGAGAGTCATGAACGGACGGGAGCAACTGAAACGGTGAGATTACCAAGACGGGATAATTTCCTCTTTCTTGCATCGCCATGTTGTAAAGAAGGATACAAAGAGGGGTCTGTTCGGTGAAGAGGGATTTTTATAAATGTATAGAAAGACGGCAGAGAGGGCTATATGACAAGCAATAATATGCATTCCTATATGGATACATGGTGACGTCAACCTTGATGGTTTGTTTAGAAATTGAAAAGAAACTTATTGATTCAACCATGTTCCAATGAAAAGAATATCACTAGTAACACAAACATACGTTCTCATCTATGCCGTCGTTCCAACGAGGCTGTAAATCATGTTTGTTTGTCTGGTCCATCCCGAGCTAGAAGGATAACCGAGGACATCACCCTTCCTAAACGAGACGATTACCATATTTGGGAATTTCATACTTCATGACTTGAGATGCACTAGTAATGAAACGTGACATAGAGATAGAGGATACGTCTTTTTTGCTAGCTATGTTGGAGCTATACAACATGGAAGAGAAAAAAAAGTCAAAAAAAGTCGCCTCATTGATGATGGCTTTGCGCTATTGTATGGGAAAAATGACATCACTGGTAGCTCGTTTAGTGGGGAAGGGAAAAATAGCGGCGGGAAATTTCACACTATACTAGCTGTTACTATATCAGACAGGGCAATGATGGCGGGATAGCTTGTGGGATTCAGAGTCAAGGCCGTAAAATACGCCCGATGACGGTGGATGAATTGACATGACTAGGCTATAAAGCCCCTGTAAATAGTGGAGACAGTGGGTTCGTATCGCTTGAAAATAGATGTGATTTTGGCTATGCTAGCGCTGTGATTATGGCTGTGAATCTGGTGACAGAGGGTATGACCGACCATAGAAGAGTTTCATCTTGTTAGGCTTTTCTATTGGAAGGGATGATTGGTAGACAATTTGGAGAAGATTGATTCCTAAAGAGGATAAAATATTAACAAGGAAAAACATATGGTAGTTGGTTTAATCAACACCAGTCGACTGATTTCTTGTTGTCGGTCAGTATAAAACCCACGCCATTCCATGGTAAATCAAACCCTGGTGCCGAGCTATCCCGAGTCTTACGACAATTGAAACCCTAAGAACTATCAATCACATTCCAAAGAAAAAGTACATACGCACACAAAAAGTTCCCAATGTCATCCATCTACTTACACATGTACCTTCCTGTCTTTCACTACAAGCTGAGATGTAAATTCCCCGAAAGTAATCCACCAATGAAATGGACTATTCTACAACCTCGACTTCATCAGCCGAGATCCACTACCATAGAACCCGGTTTCTTACTTGTTAGTTGGGATCCTCTTTCCCCCCACATCACCGCGTTCAAGTCCGGGGTATATACCGGGTCTTGAATCCATTAGCGTCTTGTCTTTTGTCTTTGCGTAGATGTATGGTCTGATACTATTTCGTCATTGGTCCACTTGGATTGAGTGAAGTTGTAGTATAGTGGGGATTCTATGAATCAGGTATTTCAATAGACGGCAACTTGGTTTATGTGGGATTATAGGTGGTTGGTATCATATGCAGGCGGACGGACTGTATGTACATCCAGCTTGTTTGTCAGCTTATGTTGTATATATGTACATACTGACAAGTATATATGCAACCATCCTCATAACAATCCATTATAAACGCCACAAACATCACCATCAAAGAGTCCATTCATTAACCAAAAAAAAAAAAGGCCTCGTTGGATCCATAGTTTCCCGCCAAGAAAAACAAAGAATCATGTTAGCTCACCTAACCCAGTATAACTCCCACTAAATCTGTCAACACGATAACCCTCTCCGACATGGGATCCAAGAGTTTTCATACACAACGTCTCTTTTCACATAATTTTTCCTTCTCATGATGTCATACCGAGAAATTCCAATCCCGTTTCTCTTATGCATGTCTGCGGCTCAACATAGGGTTTATAAACCCTGTTATACACATTTCCCCTTTAGGCATCCCACTTTTATGCGGGGGTTCCAAATGGGGAAAATTTCAGAAGAGGCGGTTTTTTTAAATCCTCCCTCGATGTGCATCTTTCCAGCATATACTTACAAGGAGAAGGGGGTCATTGGATCAGATCAAGAACATTGAAAAGGATGATGATGTTGAAGGAAGTGTTGGATATCCCTCTGTAACGTTGATTTTCTGACCATGTGCCATTGAGTTACTAGCTTCTATATGAAAAATCTCACTCAAAGGTTACAGGATCGCCAGACTAAATGACCCGCAAGTCTAAACTACCGGCAAAGTACACCGGTATTCCTACCGCGGAGCCGTTCCCTCAATCAAGTTAAACCGGCTCTAATGTCTCTCCTCTAAGCTACTTACTCCAAGACATCTCCGCCCGAGTATTTTCGTTGCCGGGTCATTTTCTAGGACTATAAACAGTCGCTCCATGGCGGCTAATCCAGCGTAACAAGCCAAGAGAAGGACGGAGGCTCTTGAGCGGAACTCGTGAATGGGATTTTTATTTTTGCCACTTGGGTTGGTATCCTTTTGAGAAATAGGGAAGACAGGAATACCCGTTTTGTCTTGGATTTTTTTCTTTTTTGCCTTATTTAGTTGGTCTCTGATGAATCCTATTACTGTCTTATCAAGACTCGTTGTTGTCGTCTTCGTTGTCGAGTAACAAGATTCATGATACACAATAAACAACATCGTCATCATCACCTCCAAAAAAACAAACAATCAACAAAAAAAGATAGCACATGCTCGCCTTTCGTGTTACATTAAAGAACCCCGCCATTATCACAAATAACAACGACACCCAGCCTTCTCACTTTTCTTCCCGTCAACTTTCTTTTCTGCTTGACCGGACCGTCTGTCTGTCTGGTCGTCTATCTACTTGTTCACTCCGCCCCGCCTACCGCCACTGACGCTTAACTGTACAAGACTGGGTTGTACAACCGGACTTCTTCTAGTTTTGACATGTTTTTTGCTTACTTTTCTCTTCCCTGGAAAACTATGTGTATAGTGGACTTTAGTACTTGGACTTATAGGCTGGCCTCACTCATCTAAACCCCACCATAAAGTATTTGGCAGTCTCTTGGTCGGGACAGCTGAAGGAACTAAGGGTGGTAAGCTGGAATCCTTGGTTTTGGAGGAGGGTTGTCTGTAATCCTAATTTATCGTGGGCTTTCTTTTTTTCTTTCTTATCTGGTGATGGTGGCTTGAATCGGTTTGGCACTGGTGAAACGATATTTTGTGTACGTATGATATTTGAATTGAATCGTGAACAAACCACAAATCTACTTAGCCATCAACATACGTATACACCTTCAGTTTCATCAACAATCCTCAAAACCAATCGGTCATCGCCGTCAGAGTTGTGCCTTTCCTTGATTTTCTTCCCTTCTCTCCTCCGTCTCATCAAAGTCCGTCCGCCATCAGTGTTTCCCAAGTTTCCTCGGGTCTTCTTGTCTTTTCTTCTCTTTTTTCCCCCTAACTGACTGGCCGCGTGAATTGTTAGCCCGACTTTGCCTTTGCCTTTGCCTTGTGCACGAACCATATTAAACTCCAACATTCTTTTTTACCTTGGGTTGCTACCCTCGTGGGTCCTTGTCCATATTAAACTACTTGGGTTGTTTTGCCCTGTATGGAATTAACCCTTGTTCATCACGGAGGAGGCACAAACCCAAACATGAACCAGAAACAAAAAACATGATCTGCACTTGTTCTCGTCATCGTGGCCGCATGCAACTTTTGATCTCCCTTCATCGTGCATTCTATCTCCATGTATCTCACCCCTTGCCATGCATCAGTCCATTCAAGTCCAGAAGCCTCTTTTTTCTTGTCTAGTAGTGGAGACGACGTAAGCATTATGTGAAGTGTATTGTACAATGCACATGTAGTATGTCACCTTGTAAGCTTGGGAGGAGGAGAAAACCCCACTCACCCACGCCGCCGCCGCATTGGGTGTTGGCCCTCTGTCAAATTGTCGCCGGTTTGTGCGGCGGCACAAGCAAAGTAGACTATCGTCACTAACTATACCAAAATGATGTGCCCGCTTCAGGCCGATCGTGGACCTAGTTAGTTAGTGACGAACGGTTTGTGTTTCGGTTCTTGGTGTCCATTTAATATCACGGACATGTCCATACACCTATATCCTTCTCTTCTTTCGTTTCTCTTTTCAAAAGTGTCTTGTCTTTCTTACACATTCATTCTCGACAGGATCGACATATTGTCGTGGAACTTACGTTACAGTGGTTATCCACAACTCATCCATCATTCATCTTTTTTTTTCTTTTTGGTTCCTCCATCCCTTCCCTTGTTTAGCCTGGCTGCTTTCTTTCCGTCCGTCCTGAATCCGTGGGGTACTTTCAAACCCACATCGTTCCGGTCTACACCCCGCTTTAACATCTGCTAGTCAGCTATTAACCTTTTTCCCTAAGTCTTGGACCTGTCAAGTATTTGATATACTCCTACCCACCCACATATCAGTTTCTTACACTATCTTGTTTTTGTTGTTCTTCATATATCTCTCTTTCTCTTCAAATTTCTTCGTCTACGTTGTTTCTTTTCTATTCAAAAGACAACCCGCCTTCGCCTTCGACTCAACTGAAGCGAGCTGAATAATCCCTACAAAGCAGCCATCCACGCCAGTCGCCTGTTCATGCACCAGTCTAACTGACTCTCCACCATTAATCTTGTACAATCTCGACCTGCTTGCTCGTCTTCACCACCTGTACAGCTTCAGTGGCGTCGCCTTATTACAACTACCAGGTCCTGCTTATCGATTTGCCTTGACCATATTCGACCATTCTTATCCAATATACCACCACTAGGCATAGTCCTTCTGTGTTAGCTGCGTGTGTTGTGTATCATCGACCTTTTTTACTTTGTACAAAAAGAAGCTCTTCACCTCCCAATTGACTTCTTCAGCTGTTTTCTCATTTCTTCTTCTCTCTATCGCCCTGATTAACTGATTGTCTGCCTTGCTGTGGCTGACCAGCATATCACACTCCTCTTTTCTTCTTCCTTCTGCTATTGCTGCTGTTGTCGGTATTGCCATTTTGCATTCTGGTTACCAAATTGCATCTTTATATTCTCTTTCTTTACTTCCTCTTTTCGCGTCAGGTTTCTGTCGCTGCAATTACTCCCCCCTTATAATTGCTGGAGATCCGCCTATCTTCTTTCTGACATTCTGCATCTTTTTTTCTTCTTCTTCTTCTTTTTCTACATTATCGTCATCTTTAAAAGTCACCCCTACCCTCAACTTTTCTCTTTTATTCTTTAATTCTTCTTTTTTTACCGTCTTGTCGCTTTTTTCCACCATTTGATCGGTTCATTCATCCACTCACGCTTAATTCATACATAAATTAATCCTTTGCGCTATTCTTTTTCTGGCAATCACCCAGCGAGAAAAAAATACCCCTTCTCTTTTCGGACCCTTTCTATAGATCCACTATAACGCAACCCTCTGGCCCCAAATCCCCTCCCCCCGGAACAAGCCAAAAAAAGCATCGCTACAAATGTTGGCCTCACATCAGTTTCGTCCTTCTCCCTCCACCTCACAACAACCCATATATCCGCCTCAAAATTTCTCTCCTTCTTCATCGTCGCCGCCATCCCGACAGACTTCTCATTCTGGCTCAACTATTGCCCATTCATCTTCATCCGCCTCATCCGTGTCTTCCCGTCGCTCTTTCTCTTTACCTGCCTCACGCACAGGTTCAACTTCATCGCGCTCAAAGCACCCAGTGACCATCATCAACCGCCCCCTACATAACTACCATTACCCACAAGCGCACCCACAGACACACCTCCAAAAACAACGACCTCGCTCGACTGTTGGTCCTGTTTTCTCTCATCGTCCGCGTCTGAGCCAATCTCCGCCACCACAACCGAGACGAATCTACCCACCTCCGACCTATCCTTTAAACCATCCATCTGCCGCTCCTCGCTCAGCTGCTCACGTACGCTCCCTGTCGACTGCTTCGACTGCCTCAAGTTCCCGGTCTACACGTTCTACCCGCCCCCGACCTCCAGTCATTAGCGAGCATTCGCTGGCTCAGAGCCCAACATCCCCTCAAAACTACCAATACTCGCTCTCATCACTCCCAATGCAAAGCCAGTATCAAATGCCCGCTGCCCAGCAGCACCAGGGCTATGTCCAATCAACATATGCCTCACAGCAACACCACCACCATGCTCTGCCACCACCGCAGCAATATGTTGGTCACCAGTTTGGCGGACAACAGCAGCATATGCCTCATCAATACACACACCAGTACCACCAGCAACAACACATGCAGCCTCCCCACGCCGCTTACCCCCAAAATTCCATGTTGTCAACAATGCAACAGCACAGCCGTAACCCATCAACCGCCACATTTAGCACCACTTCATCTGGCGCCCACCCATCTGTCGCCTACCGCATGTCGCCAGGACCCGACGTCCGCCGCTCAACATCATCGCGTTCTGGAAACTCGACCGCTCCTTCCACCCAGTCTACCAGCTACGTTGCTCTTCTTCGCCGCCAAAAGGCTACCGTGTGGAGCGACTCGGCTCAGAAGGAGGATAAACACACTGCCCAACAGCGTATGATTGCCAAGAATCGCGCTAACCAGCACATTGCCGGTGGTGCCCGCTTGACTTCTGGTGTTGGCTCTGGCTCTGGCCGTACTAGCACTGGAATCAGTGCCACTGGCAAGGTGGCTGCTAAGATCCGCCATCACGGAAAGCAGACCGTTACTGGCTTCACTAGCGAGAACCATGTCGGTGTTGGCGGTGTGCCACTGCGTCTGAGTGCCACCGAGGTGGAAGGTGAGAGCAGCGATGAAGAGGACGAGTCTACGCGTTTGAACCACCGCCGTACTGGCAGCTCCGGCCGTAACAGTATTGCTTCGGGTCGTCGCGTCACTTACCGGCCATCGGGAACTCTCACTCAGCGCCACTGGAGTCCGTCAAACACACCCGAGCGGTCTGGTAGTCTGATTGAGGAAAAGGCAAACGCTTCTAGCTTGACTATCCATGCTGTCCCTGCTGTCGATAGCATCACCTCTGCTATGGCTAATGTTCAGGTTTCCGGTGGTGAGACTGCCTCGCTCAAGGCTATGAGTACACACAGTGGTAGTAGTGAGCGGGCAGACAATGTTGGTGAACTTGGTGATATGTCCAAGCTGGCTGTTAATTCGCAAGCTCATGCTACCCTTAAGCGGGAAAAGAGTGTGCATTCAACAGACGAGCTCAAGAGACGTGGATCCGTTGATGAGCGGACTATGACTTTGACTTCGGGCCGCCTTTACATTGCCAACCCGGACCTCGACTAAACATCGGCTATTTCTTTTTCCTTTTTATATTCTCTTATGATCTCATACATCCACTTATTCTTTATTACTCTTCCAGCCGATAGCGGACACAGGCCGTTGATTGCTGGCATCCGACCATTACCTTTCTATCTCGACGATTCTCCATCTCTCGAATCTGCATATGTACCATCATAGCCATTCGTCTTTTGTTCGTTTATTTGTTCATTCTCTCTTTATATTCCATCAGCTCAGTTCTTGCGTTTATTGTTTTGGCATACTGTTTTTTGTTCTTGTCCTTTTTTGCTTGGAGTTTACTTGATTGTTTTGTTTTCTCGTTGTTCCTTTTGTTTTGTCTGGTACACTGGCTCAATGTCCATCTAAAATATTGGGGGATTGAGATGGGAGATGATGGTTGATTGTCCTGGTACTCTTATAGTTGATACCCGTTTTGAATACGAAGCATTGCGTTCTTGGTACTCTGATACTCCTGCTACAAGTGATTGCCCGATGTGTAACAAGTTGTCTGCTGACCATGTGATTTGAGAGAAGAAGGCCATGTGTTGAGCGATTCTTAGAGGAATGTAAGCGTCATGGTAGATAGCACTATAGCAAAATGTCCACGCAAGACAGTACCAAACATTATGGAGCTAACCCACCAGATGTCCCCACCACTCCTACGTAGTCTCCAAAGCCAAACAATGTCGTCACCATATCCTCAAATGGAAAACGCAAAAGTGGGACCATGTCTGTTCTCTCCAAGTGCCCCTTGTTTGTCAATTCCGCACTTTACGCTGTATGTGTCTGACGATGGACTATTCTACATTAGGGAAAAAACACCGGGAATCAACCGATCAGACCCTAGAGTAGGGTTCAGAGCGCGTAAAGTTGTTAATTGAGACGCGTGGTGGAGGGGTTTCCGGGGATATTAGTGTGGATGATGACCTATTTTTTAGGTAGTTTATGTGAACTTTTGATATATTTGTTGTTATTGAGGTAACGGTGAGTTTGCGGATTTGTTTGATAAATTGGGGAAATAGAACGGGTTTTTCTTTTATTATAAGGGGATTACAGATTTCGAGATTTTACAGAGCATTCAAATATAGAGGATATTAGCAGTTTTGAATTGCTAAAAGGGGGGTGTATAATGTCTCCTACGAAGACTGAGATGGATGTATCGGAGTTGAGAGGGTCAGAGGATGTTATGGAGGTTGATAAGGACGGGATGCTGGGGGACTCTTCGGATGATGAGTTGTCGAGTGTAGCTTCGGAGGATGTTTCTATGCCGGATGCTCCGGTGGCGATTGGTTCGGATACTACTAATACCATCGGGAACATTCAAGGTGAGTTCCAGGAGAATAGCAGTTCCACTATAGGATTTCCGTTACTAACAAGTTTGTCACAGCATACTTCCAACTCAAACCAGACACCACGAATTCCCCCCAAATACCAACAACCTCCAAAGATACCACAACTCCCCAACCCACAAGCACAAACACAACCCCCGCCAAACGTAAACGTCCCACAGAAGCAGACCGTGCCGCCGCCGCCGCCGCAACACTCGCCCGGAAAGAAGAAAAAGAGAAACAACGACTCGCCAAACTCGCCGAGAAAGCCGCCGCCGATGCTCTCAAGGCAGCTGCAAAGGCCAAGATAGACGCGGAAAAGGCCGCAGCAAAGGCGAAGGCTGAGGCGGAAAAGGCTGCGGCTAAGGCCCTCGTTGATGCGGAGAGGGCGGCGAAACAGGCGGAGAGAGATGAGAAGAAGAGGAGGAAGGAGGAGGAGGAACGGAAGGTTCAGGAGGAGAAGGAGAAGAAGGAGCGGAGTCAGATGAGACTTAACTCTTTCTTTAAGAAGCCGGTTGTGGCGAGGGGGGATGATGGGAAGAAGGAGGCGGTTGTGGTGGAGAAAACGGAGGAGGGCGTGGTGGAGGTTAAGGAGGAGGTGGTTAGTGATTACCATAGGATGTTTAAGCCTTTTTTTATCAAGGAGAATGTGCGGATGGCTCCATTACCACGAGATTTGGTAGATGAGGAGACATACATGGCGAGAACAAAGGCCTTTACAGAGTCTATCCACCAAGGACGGGGGGCAGATATCCCAGTCACGCCGTTTAACCTAACAGCCATGTTCCACCTACCACAAAAGCCCAGACGACGCGGTGTGATATACCCGTCTGTCAAACAGCTAGTCGAACAGATGCGAGAAGCAGAATTCGGCGATCCACAGGTAACCAGGGCACGCGAGAAGTTAGAAACGATTCCAGTCAAGACGCTTTTCTTCTCGACGGATGTACGGCCGGCGTATTGCGGTACAGTGACGGGGCCGCAGGTGGGGTTTGGAAAGAGACATATGCAGAGGGTTTCTAGACGGCCGGTTGAGAAGGTTTTACCGGGGGTGGCGTATGAGTATGACTCGGAGGCGGAGTGGTTTGATGATGAGATGGGCGAGGACTTGGATGCCGAGGATGATGAGGAGGAAATTGACGATGAGGATGATATGGATGGGTTTTTGGATGACTCGGAAGATGTCACGGTGACGAGGGGCGGGTTACCGCATAGTATGGAGCCGGAGAGTACCGGGGTTGTCTTTGAAGATGGTAGTAGAGGGGCGGTGTTAACGGAGTTGAATTCCTATCGTATGGAGTTCATCTTGGCGGGGGTTACTGGTGGATTAGACCCGTTCTCTACAAGCTATTGGGATCCTCCTGTGGTAGAGAAAAAGGCCACTCTGGGGACAAATGCTTCTGAGACTTCAGTTGGGAAAGATGGAGAGGGGCAGACTGTGCCGACTACATTGGATATCAAACGACCAGAACTCATCCCGGAGATCAAAAAGACCATTATGGATAATTCCAAGCTGAGCAAGGTTGGCTTGGTCGATGTTCTGTTCCATCAGATTGACGGGTTAACTAAGGGAGAAGCGAGAGTTGCGTTGGATGTGTTGGCTACAAAGATTGGTTCTGGGCGGGTTAAACAGTGGGCATTGAGAGAGGAAGTTGAGACGTGATGACCGTTATGATGACTTTTTATTACCTTTTGGATGGGTGTTAATATATTCTGGAGATGGATCTCGGGTGGGAGTTACATTGGTTATATATATTTCTCTCCCGAGTTCCTTTTACTCTTCTTGCTTCATGGCTAGTTCAACCGGTTATATGAAAAACCCTGGTGATGTGTGTTGGAAACCCTTATTCGCGGGCTTTTTGCGCTTGGAATGGGTTTATGGAAGGATTCAATCTAGAAGGCGTGTAGACAGGGGTTCGGATAATGAAGCGAGGACGGACTTTGGTAGGGGGGCCAAGACTAAGGCGAAGGAGACGGACAAAAGATTGATAAAGCTGGGCGAAGAGACACTTTGTGTTTTTTTGAAGTAGGTTGATAGATTTGCGAGTTTTTGTTAGATTTGTGAGTATCTTGGTAGATGGGGGGTTACGGAAGTGGTGATTGGACATGTGTCTGAGATATTGTGTTTGATATATATACTTATACTTGAATCCAAGCTAACTAACGTCGGTACAGAACCACCACCAAAATGGCCACCACAACCCCCCTAAAAACCCCCCTCGACGCTCCCCTCCCG
>JMSH01000014.1:0-189663 GCA_000712465.1 Huntiella moniliformis | reverse complement strand
CCCCGCGCCGTCCTGACCACCGAAGAATCCACCAAATACGAATGGCTCCTCGCCCGCGCCCGTTCCTGGACGGAGGTCCCCTCCAAGAAAATCCCCGCCTCGCCACTCACCGACTCGGAACGTCTCTGGTTAACCCGGGAATGTCTCGAACGGTACCTCCGCGCGACGAAATGGGACGAGAAGGACGCGGAGCTTCGCGTCTTAGGCACGTTAGCGTGGCGGAGGGATTTTGGACTGGAGAGTCTCACGGATGGGGATATCTCGGTGGAGAATGAGACGGGGAAACAGGCGATTGTGGGGTTTGATAAGGAGGGGAGACCGTGCTTGTATTTGAGTCCCGGGAGACAGAATACCGCGCCGTCGCATAGACAGGTGGAACATTTGGCGTTTATGGTGGAGAGGGTGTTGGATTTCTTGCCGCCGGGGCAGGAGACGTTGGCGTTGCTTATTAACTTTAAAGCTGGGAAAGACCAGAAGAGTTCGGGACCGTCGTTGAGTATGGCGAAGGAGTGTCTTAATATCCTCCAGATGCATTACCCTGAACGACTTGGTCGGGCTCTTATTATCAATGGTATGTCAAACACCCAGTGTCTTAAACTAAAGACATGTTAACAATTTTTATTTAGTCCCCTGGGTAGTCAAAGGGTTCTTCCGCCTCATCACCCCGTTCATCGACCCCCGCACCGTCGACAAACTCAAATTCAACGAGACAATGTCCGAGTACGTCCCCACCAGTCACCTCTGGTCCGAATTCGAAGGCGGCACATTAAACTTTGAATACGACCATGCCACTTACTGGCCTGCTCTCTGGTCCATGACGCAAAAGCGCATCGCCGACCGTCGAGCCCGCTGGGAGGCGGGAGGGAAACATATCGGTGAACATGAGACGTATTTATTCGGTGGGGACGATAAGGGACTTGTTGCGTCGTTGCCGGTTGTCACGGGGGTGGCGACGGAAAAAGCTGCTGAGAAGGTGGATACGCTGGAACAGACGGCGGTGACGGCGGACGTTACGGTTTAGGATTGGGCTACGCTTGCTACGGGGAGATCGGGGACGGATAGACATGTTAGATTTGTTGAAGCAAGTGACGCCCAGAGCTAGGGTCTCCGATTCGGTGGTGTTTTTTGTCTTGTACAGTTTCTTAATTAGACTTATTCTTTTGCATTTTTCTCCGTGTCTTATCACATGTATATATGACATGTCTCGAAGTGGGGCAGCCTCGTCATACCCTAACCCTGCTGTCATCATTCCGCATCAATCTAGCTGGGAATCGACAAACCGCTAAATGTAACTATGACCAACTACGACGACAACGAGCAGAGATAGCTTTTTCTTCTTGGGATATAGCGAAGATAGGTCCACATCACAGATATCATGTCGAACCTTCAACCAAGCAAAGGCCCGGGAAAGGAACAATCGGCGCTGAAACTCCCCGCCAACGGAAAATCCATTTACAGCCGACCACTTAACCGCTCCCGAACAAATGAACTATCACAAGCCAGTTTCGCCTATCTCTTTTCTGAAATGGTGGGGTACGCGCAACGACGAGTACGGGGGATTCAAGATCTTGAACAACGGTATACATCCCCTCTTCTTTTTCCGTTGCCAAAGCTAACCACCCCAACACAGACTAAACCACCAAGGCCACTCCATCGGCTTGAAACTCCTCGACCTCCTCCTCTACCGCGAACCCATTCGCACACAAACGCGGCCACTGACAATCATCGCACTCCTGGCATTCATCAAGCAGACGGTCTGGCAGCATCTCTTCGGGCGACAAGCGGACCGGTTGGAAAAGTCGGCGAACCCGGCGACGCCGGATGAGTATATGATTTTTGATAATGAGCCGCTGGTTAATATGTTTATTAGCGTGCCGAGGGAGATGTCGCAGTTGAATTGTGCGGCGTTTGTAGCGGGTATTGTGGAGGGTATTTGTGATGGCGCGGGATTTGCGGCGAAGGTTGGGGCGCATAGTGTGGGGAGGGCGGAGGATGGTGAGATGTGGCCGGGGAGAACGGTCTTTTTGGTTAAGTTTGCTCCTGAGGTTTTGGAAAGAGAGAGTTACTTGGAGAAGAAGTGAGGTGTTTTTTTATTCTACTGGTTCTTTTGGGGTTATAAGGTTGCATTATAGGCGTTACTCAATTCATAATCATCACGACATTACTTGCTCGCTCGCCTCTCCTCTCCTCCGTCATCTAACGCGGCAAAGCCTTCCCTCCCAACTTGGAGTTCCCTGCGAGACCCTTCCGCATTAACTGCGACAATCCATAGTCCTTCCACGTCGACTCCTTGGTGTTCTGGGTGGCTTTGGCGATGCCAAAAGCGGCGTGTTGGTTGGGGACAACGTCATCTTCATCTTCGGGGTTGATGGGCTGGTGACGGACTGGCACGGAAATGTCGTCGGTGGGGAGCTTGTCTTTGCACATGTCGTCCCAGTGGTCGGCGAGACGCGCCTCGTGCATGTGGATTTGGGTGAAGCTGCTGTCTTTGTTCTGTATATAGGTTAGTTTGGTGGATGTTGGTGGAGTAACCGAGGAGGGCTTGCCATAGTGGATGTTTTTAGATCTGCTTTGGGGCTTTTGATGTGTAGGTTGATGACTTGAGGTTTAATGGTCTTGACTACACTAGAGTAAATAAACAGGAGGGTTATTCCATGAACCCTAAACGGACATAACCCCACTACGTACGTCATCGATTTCCATTTCAAATATTATGTTCATTCAAATCATGTCTATATAGTAATAATTTCCTACTTTTTTCTCGGCAAGTTCACAAAAACGCTTTCTAACAAGCCAATCTTCAGATCCGTAGAGTTCAAAGTCCCATAAGGACCATCTCCCCAAACCCCTCCCTTGCCAATACTCACACAACGAGTCTGCAAAGGGTTCATTAACCGGGAAGAAACAATCTGGCTAGAAACGTAGACATCATCATTTGGTGCACAAGCAAATGCCATGCATGAGTTATGTTCAATCGAGACACACCGACCAGCGGGAATCGTTATATTCAACGGCTTATCATTCGCGCCGAGTTCCTCCCATTGCCCGATGGCATTAGGACAGTCGAGAGGGTCTGGACCGGTGGTCTGGTAGTACGGGTGGTTAGTATGTTGTACATGATTTGTAGAAACGGGGGGTTACGTACGTTTGTGCAAAGCCAGTTAACACCGACGCCGTGATCTGTCACGTTGGAGCGACGGTCGATTTGGGATGGGGATTCTAGTGGGACAGAGGAGATTTGAGAGATATCGAAGGTGGAGAGAACGGGAGCTCGTCGGTTCGATGATGGGGCTCCGAGGACGCTTATGGGAACGGCCAGAAGACCGGTTAAGCAGGTGATGAGGAATGATGAATGCATTGTATTTGGTTGGATGGGGTTGGTGAATGGGAAAAGTCGAGAAATGTACAACGAAAGGCTGAGAAGAGCTTAATATAGCTGAGAGACCTAAAGGATAATGTCTTAGAAGCTAGTCTGTGTTACGCCACAGCCTGATTTGGTGGCGAATTGAAGAAACGGATGATGTAGCAAATGTCAGTATACATTGCCATACACCTTCTTATACGTATTTCTCAGTGGATTCCTATGGCATTCCATTCGGGATATTCACGAATGATATCACGGCATGCACGAATACGGGGAACGGCACAAGGCATCGACCCCCATATTTAGTAGTATTGGCGAGTCACGACAGAGGGGGGCACCTATGAGACTCCCCATAGAAGTGTCCCCAACTGCATAGATTCTTTATCCGTGATACTCAGGATTGGCAGGTTTGCCACTCGGGTGTAGATCTTCTACTGCTTATAGAGTAGATCTTGGCATTTGTGTCATGCAGCTTGGGGGGGTTGTTGGATGGCATGATGTCATTGATGTGGGGACTTTCTTTGGCGAAACTCCTTTGGCTTCTTGTTCTTTGTGTGGTTGGGTTGGGGACTGCATCTTTCATTGTTTCACGAATATGTTGTAACTCGCCGAGGTCTAGTCACATGATATACAACCCTTTAGAAGACCCTTTTGTTTTGGTCACGTGTATTTCATGGTTCTAAGGATCACGGAGTTCATCTAGATTTAGTCAAGTGTATTTTGATAGATTTATATCCTACTAAATGCATGACGTGGCTAGTGGCAAGTCTAGACCAGCTGAGTTCAAGATTTCAACAATGGTTAGAATGAATATAAAGTTGATAGATTCTTTAAGAGTTTATACGTAAGCTTATGTCTACTAAATACATAAAGTTATTCCTTTCTATGGTGAAGTTAGCTTACGGGGTCGGCTCGTCCGATTTAGACCCACCTGTTAGGTATCCTACAATAAAAGCATTTGTACCCACGGGAACCCACTGTTATTCTCTTGCCAAGCGAGAAAAAAGGCATGTATGTGCATATTTTATGGGTGCCCGGACATATGTCTCTGATTGAGACGTAGACTGCATTTTGGGCTTTTTGTGCCGTGGGTTTGCTCGGTAATGTAGGTTCGTCAAGCGAAGGCGGTGTTGTTGGGTTTTGATGAATTCTGCAATGGAGTCGGTGAAATGTATAGGCTATTCTCAGGTTCTTGGCAAATGGCAATGGTGTTGTTTTCTCGGACTTCTTTTACTGCATGATATCTCTGGATCCGGTTAATCATGAAATACATGTCCAACTCTGAATCCGGAAAACTCAAATCAATCAGTTCCAATTCAAATTCTGATCAAGATAACCTGTGCATTATAAAGGTTCCTTTATATCCTAAAAGAAGCGCATTTTGCGTCATCACTCAGGTCTCAAAGACTACCGCGTGGCTGGTGTGTCCACCATACATCATCAATGATAGAATAGCGTCATTGAATCTGGTCTGGCCGATTAGTGACCATTGCGGACATCTCCGATCAGCTGTCAATTGAACAATATGTATTGGTGCGGGGAAACCATGGGAGTACTGAACTGTTGTGTTCCGTAAAACACCCGTAAATTTATTCACCATTTGTCTTCCGATTTCCGAACAGTGCAGTAGTAAATGTGATATACTGTACCATACCAACAACAACTGTGAACAGTTTCCTTGAAAATGGAGACATGTAAGCTGAAACCCCTGTATGCATGTACTGTGATCCTCTTTTCCCATTGACCATTGACATACGGATAATTTTACCCCTGATGCCCGTCATTGAGCTTCCTTTGAAAAGCCGCGACTAACACTATCAACGGGTCAAGTTAGCGCCAACCCGGGGCAAAAAGAAAAGACGCCATAGTGATTAGCGGGGAAGTTATCATGTGGGGTTGCTTGTCTAGATAGTCTTATGCTTATGTCTTTGAATATGCATCGTGATGTATGTATGTATGTACAACAGATGCGAACCCTTCAAGGTTGATAGATTATTAGGAACCACATTACATGAACTGTTCATCGATTGTCTACTACCATCCCTCTTTCTTGTGCGTGTCAGGGGAACACAACCGGCCAAAAGGAATCTTTGGAGAACGTGGCTGGGTACCATATGTACATGAAATCTGACAGATAAGGATTGAAAGCAGACCATTTGGACTATGTCTGATTATAACATGTTGTTGTTGTATTTCTATAGTGTCGGTTTCTCTTTGTCTTTGTTTTTCTCTTCTCCCCCCTTTTGTAAGAAAGAAAAGCAAACAACATATGATCCATAGACAAGAGAAACTTCTCCCTTACATAATGATTCACACAAACATCTAAAATTCCCTGTTAGCTTCAAAAGTAAAAGTCCTCATATCTGGACACACAAAAAAGACTTCTTGTACCGCCATGTGGCGTAATTGTTCGGATGGCAATTTTAAGCCGATCGTTGTACAAAAACCCGTATGGTGTAGCATGTACAGTCACTATCGTCATCATTCTATAGGGGAAAAAATCCTAAACCCTATCAATTTTCTACACATAGTTATACACTTTCCTGTCTGGGAAGGTAGACTTCCTTTTCAAGACAATGAATTGAATTTTCGTGAAATTTGGTTACTTCTTTTGTATTGTGTGATTTATCAATTTTTGCGGGGCTGTTTGATTGCCTGAAGGAATTCTTTCCAACATCACGAAGTTGTATGTACGAACTACCAAATTCATCATTTTATCTCCCTTTATTTTGGAGAAAATCAAATCACGTTGTTTTTTTCTTGTTACGTCTCTCAAAATTTCCATCTTGTGGTGCATCAGGGTGCTACATGTGTACATACAAAATCGTCTTGTCCGCTCTCCCCAGTCTAGCTTTTGACTTGATCTTGTCGATCCGTATGGTCATCGCTTCTTAGTACAATAAAGCGACCCACAAACTCCCGTCTTGCCGATAACCACATCGCACGATCTATTAACCACCCGGTTCACATCTGATATTTCTACGCTACCGTATATACAAGTTGATATTCCTTGCCTTGTCTTGTATGCACAGGTTGATACACGCAAGCCTATGTAAGTCTTTGTCTCATGGTCTCGTGGTCTCGTGATTTCATGAGGTTCATATCTCGATCACTCCCATTCATGTCCGTTACACCGACGGGTTAGCCTACAGCTCGTCCATTCAGCCACATATTCACATAGTATCAAGACATAGCGAAGGCATCATGAACCGCGCTATAATACCCTGTTAAGATACGGCGGTCAAACTACCTCCGGCTTACCGTTTTCATGACCTTGAAGTTAGTCACTTTGTCGTTTTTCATCTCACCGTCTTTTGGTCAGTTGTCGTATACCCCACGCAAACTTGAGCTGGTTTCACCCGTTGGTTCCACGTACATATGTACATACAGAAAAGCTTTGGTAGCCAGTTGCCCACAAACCTACCCATAAATCATCCAGTGGATTCTTTTTTGGTTTGGTCTATTGTGTTATCTCACTGCGGGAGGCCTGGCTGCAGCTTCTCGCATGGTCCCTTTTTTTTCTTGGCTTCTACGCCAAGTTCATTGACGTTTGTCCTCTCTCTCTCGACTTGTCTTTTTCCTTGGAATTGAAAAAGCCGCAGTATCTGAAACATTGAGAACTTGACTGACTTTAATGCCGTTTTTGACGTCCATTTATGCAGACTCGACTTTAACACTATCCATCTCGACACAAAATCAACCAATCCACTACGATTCTCGATCTAGTCATTAATCACTCAGATACTGCTTCCTTCTTGTCTCCTTATTCCTTCTCTTCTTCCCCAATTCTTTTTCATCAACATAAACTTGTGGCGTGGACATTGCGCGCTTGTTTAGCACTGACCACTTCCCGCCGCCGCTTTACCTAACCGTTCGACCTGAACGGCGTCTGTATCGTCAGTCACATCCCTGTGAACTAGCATTAACATCCTTTAACCAAAGCAATAGACTTGTACCGTCCCCTGCTTTGTCGACCGGCCCACAACGACGTCTACCATCCTTCGCCTATAAACCATATCGGGCCCCTGGCGAATTGACGCACATTGTATTTGCGCTATAGTGTCAATTTTACTGACAATTACACGTCGGTGATCGCAACTATCTGTCGTTGTTAGATTCGTATAGTATTTACGAGTCAACTTTACTCAAAGGGACTACGCACTTACGACTTGACAATACCATTGGATATATTGCAGGCCCTCTGAAAACAGTCTGAAAAGTCACACCCTCATCTCAATATTCAGCCGATCTTACCGTTTTTCTTCTCTCATAAGGGCTGTCGCATTCCATAGACTTTTCTCTACGTGTCAGACGCCACCAGCCAAAATCACAATTCGGGCCCTCGCAGAGAGAAAACAAGTCTCAATCAACAACCACCAACAACTTGCTTGATCATCGTTTGTGCTTCCCCTCAGAAAGTCACATACCCACCCCTAAAACCAGCAAGAAAAAAAAGACCTCCCTTGAAGCAAATCGTCCGTGTTTGACTTGATTCAATCCTTACGCTTGACCGTTTCTTCTCTGCCCTCTGAAATCAAACTTTGGGCAGGCACGCCATTTTTCATCCCCCCTCCCCACCATAGAGAGAAGAAAGCAAGTTAATTGCCGTTCTAATTCGTACAACCCGGACACGCACACCCCCTTCCTTTTTCTCTTCGCTCCATAAAGTCTAGGAGCAAGAGCCAGGAGAAAGAGAAAAAAAAAAGAAAAAGAATTGGAAAACTGGAAAGTGCGCCAAAGCTCAAGTACCAGTCCACGTTTCGAGTTGGTAACTTATTCATGGAGCTGACTGGTCCATCCTTCCTCATCTGTTCCTATTCCTTTTTAAGTGAACTAGTGCCCGCTTTTTCTGGTATTTCCTACTTTAGTCTCTTGTTCCATATCTCGACTTGGGAATATCCATCATAGGCCACCAGAGTTGTTCTCTATCAACACCTGACGCAGTGTCTTACATCGCTTTTTTCTTTTGAGGATTCGTTGCCATTCTTTTCAACATCCCACACCTTACATTCACTCTTTATTATTCTGACATTATTACTCGTCAACACACGTTTGTGCGTTTGCATCGTTTCTTCCATCTACACTCTTATCGACTCTTTACCACTGTACACTTTGGGTCTTCACATAAAGAACCAGTTTCTTCTCTTCTACTCTTACATTCATCGCCAATTTTACGCCAATCTCGCCCCATTTACAATCAACGACAAGATCCTCACTTTTTTCACCCATTCTTACATTACTTTCCTCTATCTATCGTCAATATCATATCACAACAGAACAGAACAGATTCATAAAATGACGAATATCACTGCTCCTCCGGCCGCTGCCATGGCCCCTTCAACCGACTCTCGCTTCGAAACTGCCGGCCCACTCAATCACACGAGAACGACTGCCACTGACGTCAGCACTGATTCCACACTGAACGGAGAGGAAAAGAACCTAGATGTCCAGGAAGTCAGTGTCTCCAACATGCGCTCTCCTCTCGATGGTACCTCGTTCGAGCAAGATCTCGAGTCTGGTCTGCCCACCCCAAAACAACCAAGTACCAAGTGCAGCAACTTGAGAAAGTCGTTGACCCTTCAGAACAACACGGATTGTCAAATGTGGCCCGGTCAAGACCATTGGAAGCGCAAGGCAAAGGACGCCAAGAAGCAACGCACTTGCATCCCGCTTGCCGGCCTTAGTAAGCGCCAGCGTATCGTTGCGAAGGTCATAATTGGTATCCTCATTATCGGTATCGCTGTTGCTGTTGGCTTTGGTGTCAGTAAGCCATTAGGTGCTTCAATCTGGGGCGACAACCACAACAACTAAGCTCTTTTGTTCTTGACCACTGCTCTCTCTCTTTGTATGCGGCCCATAGAGAGACACCTAGTTGGGACATGTACCAGTTTTTTGTTGATTTTGAACTGGCATGTCGAAGCTCGACAACCCTCGACCTGTCTTTGTCTCCCTGTGGGGTTCCGCCGCTTGGCGCATGCGCGTCGCTGTGTAGTGACATTCCACAATGGCACTGCACAGACAGGATAAGACGTTTCGGTCGGCTTTTACTTGCGCTTAGCATGGCTCTTGTATGCGCCTCTACCGCATTGTCTGCTTCTCCTGTTCGATGTACCATTCTGTTTCGGGTATATATCTTTTTTTCATTATTTTGGGCTTTTTTTTTTCTTCTATTCTTCATGGTTCATCGAATGGCGATTCATCGAGGGCTGTATGGTCGTCGGTAGAGGCGGGTAACCCCGTTTTGTTCTATCTGACTGTAATGGCATCAAAGTTTGTCATATCTTTTTTCTTATTCTTCTTACTCGTATTTCTTTTCTGGGTATTTGTTTGCCTATTACATCTTTCTCTGACCATGAAAAATGCGGCGTTCTTTTTTTGTTAACGGGTATTGGTTTGCGGGCGTTTGAGTGTTCTTTGTATGTGCCATGTTTTATTGGTTCTTTCTGGTGTTGATAGAGATGATTATGTTGGGTTGGTTTCTTGGCAACTTGGAATTGATTATCATCTTTCACATTGGTTTATGGGTATCTTTTTTGGTGTTTTGTCTTTTTCTTGTGCGTTTTTTGGTTCCATGACTTGAATGGGTTTTGGACGTGGACATTTCAATGTGGTCTTTGAGATGTCTGCTTTTTTTATGATATTGATGGTGTGGTGTAATATATGATGTCTTGTTTCAAGACTTGATTGGATCGTTATTTTTCTTGCTTCTGTGTCTCTTTGTGTGGGCGATGTCGTGACTTGTGAAACTTGGAGGGCTGTGTATGTAAGTATATATATATATATATATATATATATATGTGGAGGTCAAGGCGATATATACGTATGTAAGTATATATATATATATATATATATATATGTGGAGGTCAAGGCGATATATACGTATGTATGTACGTTTATGCGGAATCATATGGGTTATACGTGAAAGAGTTTCGGGTTGGCTATGTTGTGGATTTATTGGTTAGTTCTATTTTTATACATTTGGCTTGTGCAACAGGGTTCTAATCTATCTGGATGAGCCGAGGAACCATGTTTTGTGGCGGTTGTTTCGTAGTTGTGGTGGGTGTACTTGAGGACATCATTGTTTAAGATGGAATGGTTGAATGGATTGAGATATCTGATGAGACATGGTAGATGTGGTGTAGTTGGTTTAAGGCGATGGTATGAGGAGTTTGAATGGTGTAGGGTGACTTTCGGGTTGGATGAGTGTGGTGACTTTGGACTGTAGTTTGGTAGTGGCTATTTTGTAGTGATGGCTTGTAGATGGTGTGTTGTGGAACTATGGGTGGTTCTGATGATGGACTTCGTTCTTGTGTTTGAATAATCTTCGAAGACATGGCCGAGTTTGTGACATACCGAAGTGCGGCGGCGTGGTTGAATGAGAGGAAAGATGGTGTAGATGTCTGTTGGTTTCTGTGTTTATCAAACGTGAAAGTGGATTGGTGATGGAACTCCTGTTTGTCTCCATCTTCGAGCTCATCCGTGGTTTTCATACTAAGCGTATACGGTAGTCGGTGAGTTTATAAGATAACAAGCATAGAAGGTAGATTAGATTACAGAATTCTCTAAGGTGGAAATTAGCCATGAGACTGACGTCATTTTTTGTCGTTACTCTCATGACCGACGTCATGGTTCTAGTTTGTTCGAATCTTTGAGTAGTTCACCCATGGTTTTCATGTTAAGCGTATACGATAGTCCGTGAATTTATAGGATAACAAGCATAGAAGGTAGATTAGATTATAGGATTCTCTGAGGTGGAAGTTAGCCATAAGACTGACGTCATAGTTCTAGTTTGTTCGACTCTATGGGGAGTTCATCCATGGTCTATATACTAAGCGCACACAACAGTAGATAGATTTATATACTAACACACATAGATAGTAAGCGGCGTTGCAATACAATCTCATGTGAGATTGGCCTGCTAGACTAATAATCTAGTTTCTGTTTCTTTGTATCTCCGGGTCTTGTATCTATGGACGTTATACTAAGCGTACACAACAGTCAGTGAGCTTATCTACTAAACATTATGGAAGATGGACGGTATTACAATATTGTTCAAAGAAGGGGCGGTTTAACTTGGCAACATTTATTCTTAACTGTCTTAAATCAACCCATCTTCTTTTAATCAGTATATCATTACTTGTTTTGAACTCATACGCATTGGCAGGTATATATTGCTGACTCTAGGCCAGAAGTTCGGGTTCAGCAATATTGTCACTAGATGGTATTTATATCAAAACACATCACGTCAAGCTTTAAAATAAATCTGTGGGTTCGGCTAAACTTCTACTTCTTCATCTACTATTAACCAATAAAAAATAACCCATCTTCTTACATATCTACCTTCATAATGAAGTCACGATTGTCGGTATATTACCCATTGTAACACGAGGGTTTATATCCAACTAACCCTACATATGACCACTCTTCACGTCACATTTAGCGGCTACGTTCCTGATTGATAGCTTCTCATCTTGGCCTAAAATCCAGTACAACGGTATGCAATTCCTAAACAGCTGATCGTTCGGAGGCTAAGAGAACCCGTCTGCAGGTCAATACATCTCATGCCTAAATAGGCTACATGTTGGACCATATTTGGACAGGTGATTTTTATCACATTATTGCACTAAAAAATGAGAGCATTTTGCCATATATCTGCATAGGCGGACCAGGCTGACTTGGTTGGTGGAGTTTAGGTGGAACAAGGGATGATGGAAGGGTGACCGAGATGAGGCGATTTTTTAGGCTTACCGAAGGAGGAGAAGAAAAGAGGATGCGCGGATACCGTGGCTTGGGAAAAGGCGATAGTGAGTGAGATAACCGGAGGTGCTGATAGTAGCATCAGTGTTGGCGTGAATGTGGGTAGCCAAAGTGGGGAAAGAGGGGGCCACTGGCGGTGGAGGTCCGGCGGATGACTTGGTTTGTGCTCCGAGAAAGAAAGAGCTAGAGCTGGATAATAGTAGGTCATACGTTTGATATAGTGGATAGTTATGATGTCTTCCGTAGGTGGCATTGGCCGGGCTGGGCACGGTGCACTGTGGGTTTGAATGAATGAATGAATGGCTACTTTTGGACGAGGCCCGGCCGTGTAGTGTTGCATAAAACATCGGCGGGGGAGTGTCGGGGTTCTGGATGGGGACTTGGGTTCTTTTGGGCTTATTGAATTGACTGGCGGGATGGCTACATCGGTGGTATGACACTGCGTCGACGGGGCTTCCGTGGATAATCAATTATCATGTATCTATGCAAGCAAGTACATACATATGTTCAATGTGTTGAGTATGATATATACATACAAAAGTGGCAGGCCACTCTCGTGTCGGCAGCCACGGCACAAGTGACGCGGACGCGGCTTTCCATTGTGGAATTCTCCTTGAGACACCTTAGAAAGTACGGCGGTTCTTTCTCACCAAGCCAAGGGCATGTCAGCCAGCTTGTGAGGGTTTGCTGCGACTGTTTGTTCGTTTGGGACCGGTTTGGACCGGGTAGACGGCTTGATTTTGATTTCTTAATTTTTTTCCTTTTTAATTCCGCGCATTCTTGGTTTTCTGTGTGTCAAACAACGTCAGATTGGCCTGATGGGTAATCAATAGGCTACGAGGTTGTTTTTCCCCCCTCCGACCACTTTTTCGGCGCCTAGACCGGGGACCGTGGGGTTTGCCGACATGAGGCACAATCTTGGCGGACATGGCTTTTTTTTTCTTTCACTTTTCTTACTTTACTTATTCGGAGACTTGTTTAGGACCTAGTTTGCGGATATGATTGGTTCTCTACAAAAATGGATGGATCAAATATACGAGAAATCAGAAAAAACTACAATCATCGTGACAACTTCGGAAATCTAAACCCTTAATATCCACGGAATATGCACATGGTATAGTGGCTGTTCCGATAAAGCCTGCTTTGCCGAGGCTGACGCCCCGTAAAACTTGATCCCGCGTGATGATGGTTACGTGAATGAAAAGTGGGGCGTTGGCTGCCTTGTTTCTAGCTAAGCCCGTGGCCGGGCCATATTGGGCAGTTCGATACGGAAGCGTCGTCGCCGATTTTTTTTACCAGAGATAGGCTAAGGAATGAACGGACGAATCGTAAAAGTAGATAACCAGCGGTAAAATGATTGACTTAAAAAAAGACCCGGGGATGTTCAAAATTTTTTTTCGAGTATTGGTTTTTTTTCCTTCTGGCGACGTCGGATTTCCTGGTGTCGATCGGACTCAGGGGATGCGAGAGTGTGACCGGGGTTGGGCGCGGATGATCGCTGGATTTGGGCGGAGACACACCGAACACGGGGAGGTCGGGATCAGATTTGGGGGTGCAGGAGGGGATTTTCGGGGCTATAGTATTTGCTTTTTTGGGGAACAACTTATGTACCATGATTTTATGGTAGTGCCATGATGATGACGACAATGACTGCTGACTGTGGCGGCCTCGGACCACATACTATAGACGGGCAACATAAATTAGTGGCCTGAAGAGCCTTATTGGCTCGTGACTATAGCTTGTATCCGACCCGGCACCAGGCTTTCGCTTGGCCGTTATGCCGTTGCCGTGGGCCTCTCTTTGTCGCCCGTTCTCCGTGGGGGCAGAAAAGTAAAAAAGAAAAAAAAAAGGCAACAAAAAACTACAAAAACCCGCATGAAAGCCCCTGTAGCCGCTGTAAACACACCCTAGTTAAAACTTCTTAGAAACCACAAACCCACTATAAGCCACCGCTGAAAGACACCCGCCCGTGCCACACGCAGCCCCCTGGACCCGACAACAAACTGGCACAGGGCGGCACCGGCACCGACTGCCCATCACAGACAAAAAGCCCACGTAGGCCCCCCCCCCATTCCGACTTGGCCCGTCTCAAAAGGCTGCTGGCTTAAGGTTAGGCTGGCGTGAGGAGCCTCAATGTGTGCGCCTGCCCGTCTGCTCCGGAATATCTACATATGTGCATGCGACATGTCCGCTAGCAAACAAATTCCGCTGTTTTTGTACTTGAGTCAGTAATGTATGGGAGGAAACGAGCACAGGGTTTGCGGGTCCGCGCCCGGCCGTCTTGTTCGTGAATTATGGTTGATGGGGAGGGAAAAAGTGGGGCGGACGTCCGTTTGTTGTGTTCACGCGTTGTCACTGGCAGGTTTCTAAGCGGAGAATCCGGCTTGCATGTAAATTGGCAACGTCTAAAGACAATTATTCTCAACCATGCAAAGGTAATTGTAAAAGACAGTAGGCACCATGGTTCAACTAGCCGTTCTTGGAGCCTGACGAGAAAATACGTTGAGTAGTTGTGTACGTAAAACCATGAGGTTCGCGGCTTCCTATTGCCGTTGAGTTCTCCTCTCTTTCTTATGTAGTTCTTCCTACCGTGAATTTCAGCATCGTGGACCTTTGATCTGTCTTCTCTTCACTTTCCCCAACCCGACTAAATCCAAAGTCGTCACTAAACGATCATCGCCCGACTCCCTCCTTGGCATACCCCCGATCGTCTGTCATCTCCAATCCCGCCTAACGGTCCATTGACAAAGACCCCACGCCCCGTTTTTTTTGCGCCCGCCCGCTTGCTGGGTTACTCGTTCACTCGCCGCTCGCAACACCGTTGTACATACATACGTCTTTTACAGTTCGAGAATCTATCATTATTTGCGCGACTCCTAACACGCCCCCGTCGAACTCTCAAGCACCCCTCGCCAGCTCGTGTACCGGTTTTCGTGTAAGCCGACACGCTGCATAGTCGGCCGTCCGAACCGTGTCTGCTTTGTTCTGTTGCATAGTTAGTGTGCTGGGTTTACTTGCGTGGCTGCAGCCCTTTAGCAGCACACATTCCTTGCCATCCATTTCAACGCCGTATTGACCGGCTCTAAAAGTAAGTCCATCCGAATAAAAGTAGGAACAAAAAGGAACAAATCCGACCCTTTCAGTGTGCTTTACCATGCCGCCGATTCCCACTTCTCTCTCCGTCAAAATCACTCTATGACCCCTGGAAATCCGACTCAATGAAGCTTGGCCAATTCGTGTGAATTTCTTTGTACAATGGAATTACAGCTGCCAGCAAATACACGTCCCTCTAGAAGCGCCGGCCACCCGCCCGGAGCCTTGTGGGCAAATCGAAATTAGCCCCTCAGCAGCATCACCCCATCCCGCCTCTCAAACCCCTGTTGTACACACTTGATTCCCGGGTTTCCCTTTCTGGGGACCTAGGAATTGTCCTTCCATTGTGCCACTTTGCAGTTAGCGGGTTTTACGGGCTGTTCTTGCAGCGTTCGTTGGTGTCGGAGCGGCCGTTTCCCTCTCGGCTCGCTATCGGAAGCCATCTGCTCTTTATAGAGGAATGTTCTAGTGAAGAGTTTGAGGCTGCACAGCGCAGTCATTATAGGCACACGGGAGGACGGGCGGCTTCGAAGTCGAGGCTTCCTTTTTCCCTTCTCGTCGCTGCACAAACCGGCAACACAAGAGCAATGCGAGTGCAATTGGCCGGCGACTGTCAGCAGAAAAAGAAAACAAAAAAATAGCCGGAGAAAAAAACAAATAAATGCGGACAAGCCAGGAAAACGGGGCACCACCCCCACAGAAGTCAGTGCTTGCGTCAGAGGGAGACGCCGGGCCCAACGTTTTCCACCCCAGGCTGGTACGGGGTTTTTCGTAGATGGGCCAAAGTCCAACCCTACAAGCCTGTCCAAATCCATTTCTGGCTTGGTGCCGGCACCTGACCTCGGCCACCGGGCATCCGGGCTGGAAGGGCAAAATATTCAGTGCTGCCTCCGGCCTCCACATTTTTCTTCCCACCTTTTTCTCTTCTCCTTTCCTTGCCCCCTTTATTTTCTCCTCCTTATTTCAACACTTCTGCAGTTTTCTGTCTCTTGATTTTTGTTTTCTTTTTTTCTTTCGACTTTTGCTCTTTCTTGTCTTTTGGCTTGACATCACTTGTGTGCAAGCATCGTGTGTATTATTGCTCTATGCAGCAAATATCCACTTACTCGCTTCACGTCTCTTGACCTTGCTTTTGGACTTCTTTGCTTCCTGCCTTTTCGACACTGTCGACTATCTACACGTCTTTATTTGTGCTCTTAACAAATAGAGATCGACGACTCTTATCGCCGCCTTTTTTTCTAACACAGTTCCTAGCCTGGAATACATCATCTACCGCATACGCATCTCGATTCTCTTCCTCACCGAATCCGAATTCCGTCCTCATCTGATCATTGAACATTCGCGACACGGCCTTTTGTCACGACTATCTTCTTCACCAAATCAACTTCAACTTCACAACTACTTTCACACTACATAATGTCGGCCCCAAATCGCCAAACCGCCCTCAGAGCTGGTGGTGCCTGTGTGCGCTGCCGGAAGGGTAAGACGCGCTGTGTCTACGAGAATGGTCGCGCGCCTTGCAGAAACTGCGCCAAGGGCATGCACGAATGCTTCTTGCCTAATGACGCCCATGCCCACGTTCATGGACAAACTCCCACCCGCACGGTGAACCGGCCGGCGCGTGAGACTGCTCCCGCTTCGGCGAGTGAGCGTGTCTCGGCGCATGCTTCCCGTACTGGTCCTCAGACCGACAAGTAAGTTAGATTCCCACTTTTTGCACTTGATTTTCGACTATACACACGACTCGACTTTTCCCCTTCTTCTCCCCCCTACATCATCGCTTTCTCCGTCACTCAGCCTTCGCAATGGTCCCACAAAAACACCCCCGACCTCCGAGAGTGTCCGCGCCGCTAGCTTCAGCCCGTTATTGCTGGCTGCTTTTGGTAGCGCGCTGAAACGCTGAAATGGCGTATTTTGGCCTAGTTGGGCGCCCGGGCTACTATGCTCTCGGAAGCCTTTGGCCGCCGAGTGGTTCCCAGGGTTGTCCTGGACGCTTTTTCTTTAGGCCTGGGCCTGCCGCTTGGTAGTGGCGTAGTTTTTTGGTGGCTCGCTGGCCTCTGATCCTTGCCCCGTCCGTCGCCCCGGTCTTTGCAATATCCACTATTCGACTCCACCTTGGTCACTTTTGGCCTGCCTCTGCCGAGAACAGGCTCGCTGCTCCACCGATCCTTCTTTCGGAGCGCCGCCGTTCGACTCCAATCCCTCTTGTTAAGCCTTGTCGCATTGGGCATATCTTAGCCTGGGGGAACTACCGGGTGGTCCGGTGGGCCTCGTTTTTTACCTCTCGCATTTTCCCATTTTTTCGTTTATTTTTTTGCTTGCTTTTTTATCCCCCGTCTCGCCTGTTTGCCGCTTCCCCATCCCACTCTCCCCGCCACCTTTTGCCCCGTTTAGGCACAGGCCTGTTTGGCGCTATGCCGTGGGTGGCTATTGTCAGCGGGGCGTCGGGACTGGCTGGTGAACGCCGTCGGACGTGTCATGCAGCTGGCCGCGCCCGTATTGCAGAAGGCGCATTCGGGTGCAGCTTGAGTACGGACGGAAGGATTGACGGACACGGCGGCCGGGGCGGCTGAGCTAGTGCGACTAGCCGGAGTGGAGCAACATCAAGGTGGCGAAATGGAATCATTTGGCGGCCGGGGGATGGGGGGGCTGTAACTTTGCGGGCCAGCGCTCCAGCTTTGTTATGTGCTACAAAATGGTCGGGAGACCGGCATGTCCGTTTTGGGGAACACCCCCTGTGTTTTGAATCGTCGGACTTGTCTCTGTGCGGCCCGAGATGACGAGGCGGGATAGCCAAGGGGAATTATCAGAGCTAGTCCGCATCCGACAGACATTCAAACGAGCGAATAGTTCAATAACGGCGAAGAAAGTCTGGGCGCGCGACGACGGTGTCTTTGCTTCATTGTCCTCACCAGCTCGGTTACCCCCCGTCCTTGCCATCCCTGCTCCGTCGGGTCAGCCCATAGTTTGATTGGCTGAGTTGAGCACGAGTCGTTGTCGGCATTATTGTCTTCCGGATCAATTTCACAAGTTAGAGTATCGAATTATGGCCTTACTAACATGGGATTTCTAGGCTTGGCCCCGAGTTTGCCGCTGAATGCGAGCGTGTGGTCAGCAAGTCGTTCCCTGCGAGCATTGCTTTCCACAAGCCAACTTTTGTGTCACAAATCAAGAACTTCAGCACGGACTTGTCTGTGGCTTACGGTATGATGGCCGTCGCTGCTCGGTAAGTTTATACGGTATTTTGTGGGTGGGTAGTTTCACCGGTATCTCATGTCATCTCCACCGACTGGTTCATTGTCTTGGTGCGGCAGCCTTGAGAATGATGGTGGCTACCCCCTAACCAATTATCACCAACCTCCGTCTAACACACTTTAGGTCTTCTGCGAACCTTATCCGTCGCTATGGTGGTTCCCTCGGCGCTACTGGCGCTGCGGAGCACTTTGCTCAGAAGTCTGTTCTCCGTATCAACGAGACCATGGATTCCCCATCTCTCGCCGATATCCAAGCCCTTTGCTTGGTTGTCATTCACGAGTGGGGCTCTCGTAATGCTGTCCGTGCCTACATTTACCTTGGCCAGGCTGCGCGCATGCTGCAGATGTACCGTATTTTGAACGGCCACCAGCAGCACCCCGACGCTGATCGGTTTATTCGCGAGGAGTCTTTCCGTCGTACTCTTTGGCTTGTCTACGTGCTGGACTGCATCCTGTCCAGCACTCCCGGGCGCTACCCTGCCCTTTCCGCCGCTGATATCACCGGCGTGTCTCTCCCTTGCACTGACGTCAACTTTGCCTTTGGCAATGCTGTGTATGTCCGCACCGTGACCCTGGAGGCCCCTGTGGGCATGCCGGCCGGTGCTTCTTTGGCTGACATTGGTGAGTTCGGTCACATTGTTCTCGCTACGCGGATCTGGCGTAATGTGGTTCATGCCCTCACTCTCTCCAGCGTAACGAACTTTGATGAGAAGGAGTTCTTCAGCCAGATGTCTGATATCGAGCGTCTGCGCGATGCTCTCCCCATGCAATATGCCGACAAGCCTGGTCAGATCAGCCTCCACGTGACCATGGGTTCCGGCACCACGTACGCCATGATTCACTGTATCCTCCACTGTGCGACCATCTTCATTCACCGCCGCCGTCTGTTGCAGTTCGTCTCTGTTGGTGCCGAGGGCTGGCGCAACAGCCCCCAGTGCCACGAGATTATCGACCGTTTGATGACGTCTTGCCACACCATCACCTCAATGTTGGGTGCGCTGGAGCTGAGTGCCGACAAGGACTCTCTCCTGAACTTCCCCATCTTCATGCTCTTCGCTACCTTTACTGCTAGCTCCACGGTGGCTTACCTTTCTCTCAAGGGCCTCACTCCTCCCAGTGCTGTTGAGACTGCCGCTACTATTGTTAAGGACGGTCTTCACCTGTTGGACACCAGCCTTGACATCTGGCCTTTGATTGGCTCGTGGTCCCGCCACTTGGCTGTCATGCAGCGTGTCCTTAACAACGATGCTGCCGCCACTGTTCGTGCCTCCTCTGCCACTGGTGGGTCCAACAACCTTACTGTTCCCCACATCCAGCGTGCTTCTCCTTCGATTAAGGATGATGTCGCTTCCAACGCGGATACCAACCCTGATGCCATGGACTATGATCAGAGCCAGGCTGTCACTTCGGACAATGCTCGCGGCGATAGTGAGCCGCCCATGCGCCGGACTGGTGGCATCGCCACGATCAACGGTGGCGCTAGTAACGTCCCCACTCCTGCCCGTGGTTCTTCTCCCAATGCCTCTGCCGACAACAAGCAATCTACTCCTGCTGCCGAGCCTAAGGAAGAGGTTCCAGCCCCTGCCCAGGCTAGCAACCTTGACATGACTGCTGGCGAATTGTGCAGTGCTTTCGAGAAGCAGCTTTTGGAGCTGGATGATCTGGCCGCCCTCATGGGTGGTGGTGTTTGAGCGAAAGTGGAGTTTAGAGATACCCTTTAGGTTAGGTTTTCCCCCATCATCTTGTTCATGTGTTGTTTTGAACATTCAGGGGCTCAAGTGCTTGGTGTGCATTATAGGTCAGCCACACAGTAGACATTCTAAATGGTCATTTACATGTTTCTACATTGGCTATGTCTGTCCATCATATCTCCGCCCCTTCTTGGTCTCAAGACATAACACTTGTCTGTATGACCAACCTACCTATTTTACGTCTCTTCATAGTTTTCTTGATTTTTTCTTTTCTTTTTTTGTAGTTGTCTTGTCTGGTTTTTTTCCTCTCTCTCTCTCTCACGGCTTGGTTTTTGGTTGGCTGGTTGGTCGGGTTTATTGGGATTCATCAATGTTTTTCCTTTTTGCCGTTTGCTTGTTTTGCTTTTTTTTCTCATGGAGTTTTATGGCGTATTCCATTCTGTTTTGTAGGACCTTTGTTGTCTTCTTTTTGCTGTTGCTTGCTTGCTTGTTTTCTTTTTCATAAACATTGTCTCTTTTTTTTCTTTTAAAAACGTAATTCCTGTTGGTTGTTGGTGTTTTTTTGACTCCCTTTTTCACATGTCCGCATTTTTTAGATGGTATCTTTTTTGGTGATATTTTATGATGACAAACTAATCCATTTTCTTTTCTACGTACCCTGTCATAACGAAATAATAATGTGCAATAAGAATGAAAGAAAAACATCTATACAAAAACGTCCATCCATATACATAACCTCCCGTCGCCGTCAAAAAAAAATCAACACCAACTACATTGTCCAAAATCATAATTGTCATCATTGTCATGGCGCATCATGTGCACGCCCAAGCAAAACCAAGCAAGGAAAAATGATCAAACAGAACAAGTCAACAACGTCAAGCAAGAAAACAAAACGACAATCATAAAATACCCAGCCACCTCCGTTTCGCCGTATGTTGCTCACAGGGTCGTCTATCGGCGCTGTGTCGATGCAGGCATTTCACCGTAACGACCACGGATTTGCGTGGTATCGTAGGCTTGAATGACACGGGTCTGCGATTCGTCGGCTTGCGAGAAGGCGTAACCGCGTTGCTTGCGCATGCGTTGGACTTGGCGGACCTTGCGGATGGCTTTTTGGAATTGTTCCATTCTGAAAGGTGGGCGGTTAGTAAATAATACATGCAAACTTTAGGAAACACGGAATGTGATACGTACCTGGGACGGTAGTCCTGGATGTTGTACTTTTGAATCTCCTGGATGTGGTGGTAGACTTGCGGACGGTACATTCTCTTGGCAAACTTCCAAGCAAAGTCACGCAAAAGACACAAAGCAGAAATACCAACCATCTGAAGCCAAAACACTGGGTTGGCAAAGACGACGGGAATGACGCCGTGGTATTCGGGCGAAATATCAAACTTGGGTGCCACAGTACCGTAAACGGCAATGAAAAGGAACCAAAATGCCATGGAACCAGGAATCGCCAGAACGTGGTACTTGGTCCAGTTGTTCGTAATCAAAGCCGCCTTGCCGAGAACTGTCAGTAAAACAGCACCGTAGAGAGCAGTACCCCACACCCAATGACCAGCAATCTTTCCATTGCCGAGAATCAGATCGCCACGCCACACGAGCTCAGCAAAGATATACAAGACAAGCGAGTGGTACATGGCATTACCAATCCACTGGTAGAAAATCTTGATCTTGAAGGCATCGTTGCGTTGGCCCATACCGTAAAGCTGAGGGTAACGATCAAGCAAGCGAGCCGAGATGAACTGGTCGCAGATACCAATGGCTAATGGTGGAAGTACGGTAAAGAAGACGTTGTAGAACGACAGCGTCCATGACTCGAAAATGACCTGACCGGAGAAAACGTTGCGGAAGGTGAACTATTGCGCATTTTGTTAGTAACCTAAGCATGAACAAATGTAATTAGAAATGACTTACCCAAAACTGTGTCATGTACAGGGCAATATTCTTGTAGAACGAAAACAGAATGGTCTTGGCCACCCGCTGATAACTCCACGCTCCGTGAACCAGCAGGAGCTTTTTCAAGAACCGGAACTGCGCAATAGCAACATCAGCACTGCGAGCAGCTTGCAGACCTTCCATACCACTAATGCCAACACCAATGTGGGCCGCCTGAATCATAGAAACATCGTTCGCGCCATCGCCAATAGCCAGCAGAATCGATTCCTTCTGATACCGCTTAACAAGCTTGACAACCAACGCCTTTTGAAGTGGAGACACACGGCAGCAGACAACAGCCTTGCAGATAATCGCAAGATCAAGGAAAGTCTTCTCGAGATCAGCTTCCAGTGCATAAGTCAGAGATTTTCCGTCAATGATAAGAGCAAGACTCTCCGACTCAATCGTGCCGTCGCCCTGTGTGCGAATAGCCTGGAGCTTCTTTTCGAGGTTGTCTCTAGTTGCTTGTGCCGATTCCTCGTTGACAATGAGTAACATCATGTCCTCAGACAGCAATTTGCAACTCATTCCAATGTTGATAGCAGTTTCCTGACGATCACCTGTCAAAACCCAAACCTTGATACCAGCCTCCTGCAGAGTGTGAATAGTCTCGGGTACACCGTCTTGAAGCTTGTCCTCAATGGCGGTGGCACCAAGCAGAAGGAACTCCTTCTCGATAATCTCAGCAGCCTTGTCGAGTTCATCAGAACGGTTACCACCAACAGTGTTCATAGCAGTCTCAAAGACCTTCATCCATTCCGTAAACTCCTGCTCGGGAACCTCACGTACAGCCAAGCAAAGCGTTCGAAGACCTTCAGTGGCATATTCTTCCAGGTGACGTAGAGTGGCTTCGACATGCGGGTTGACAGATTGATTCAGGCGTTCGAGGATAACAGTATCGGCACCTTTGCAGTATACGCGGATCTTGCCGTCAGGACATCTGTAAATGGTAGACATACGCTTACGGGTGGAGTTGAACTCGCAGACAGCCAGCAGCTCATATTCTTGTTCGTTACCCTGGGCTTCGATAATCACTGAACGTGGCTTGCGGTGCGTGAAGCGGTAACCAAGATCAACGGCGCCTTGAACCAGTGCACCCTCATCGGGAGAAGCAGCCTGATACTTGATGGTGTTTTTCTCATCGCGCTCAGGAATAACCGTATGGCACGTGGCAAGGAGAGCGAGGAACTGGTCAATGAAAGGGGCGCTGCTGTGATTGTTCAGGTTGTCACGCAGTTGTTTAAAATCGTGAATTCCAACCTCAACACCGTCCTCAACAGTGGCACGTCTGTCCTCGGGAACCTCGTCTGCATACTGGATGCCAGCAATGGTACATTGGCGGAACTCCATCATATTGCAAGTAAGCGTACCAGTCTTGTCGGAAAAGACAAACTCGACCATTCCTAACTCCTCAACCAAACTCGATGTCCGGCAGTTGGCTGCTGTATCCGTCTTGTCGTAGTACATATCGAGATCATCGTTAATCAGAGATCCTTGGTACAGTTTGACCATCTCCACCGTGACGAACAAAGAAATAGGTACCAGCGCAGAGAACAAAACCCAGTATGTGACAAGATCCTTGAAAATTGCCGTGACGTAGTCGCTAGCACTATCAAGCGAACCAAGATCAAGGTAGTCAAGGCCAGAGCCCATAACCTTACGCTGAACCAAATCACCAGCTGTGCAAATCACACTGAGAATCATAAGCAAACCAATAAGAGCTAGAACCAGAACGTTGAGCTGACGCTCTACCTTGGTGCGTTTGATGGGAGCCGCTGTCGCATTACGCATAAGCTTGGTCTCGTGGCCAGTAAACACGACAACACCGTGGATCCACGGCGTGTTCCGGAGAGTAGCGCCTCTAAGTAAAAGCTGTTCGGGATTCAGGGAAAGTTCTTTCTCCGATCCGCCCTGCTGCATGGTAATGGTGGCTTCGTACGTGTATAGACTACTGTTGGGCTGCTCTGACTTGATTCGGCCTCCAAGGCGCGAGAGCTCGTGTGGGCTGACAATAGTTGACGTTTCTGGTAGTGCCTGCTTAATCTTGAGATTCGTTTCACCGTCGAGGTTGGCAGTTTCAATGTAACACAAACCCTCCGGCTCAGAGGACGCCAACAACACCAAATCGGCCGGGAAAGACTCTTCAGACTCAACACGGACAATATCTCCGACTGCGACGTTAATCCACTTCCCATCGACAAATTCAGACCCCCGCAAAATCTTGGTTTTAGAGTTGTTGAGCGCATTGTCAGCAGCTTTGCGCCGGTAATCTTCGACAAACTCCTTGACACCGGACACAATCAACACAACCGTGAGGGGTGCAATAGTCGTATACTTGTTCGTTGGCGAAAGATTTGGAATTTGTTGCAAAATGGCGGTGAACAAGAAGAAAACGTTGGCAAACTTAGAGAACTGTTCATACAAGAACTTGGGAAGGAATGTCGCAACATTGTATTTCGCGGTAGACACGTGGTTGTCGACATATTTGCTTTCGGCATTGGCTGGTGGATTATTGATATGAATCATTCGAGGACCGAGTGTCGCTGGATCAATCTTATTGCGTTTGAATATGGCAGCAAAGTCGAAGCCCTTCTTCTTTGGCGCTGGAGCTACTGCCCCAGAACCGCCACCGGGTGCGGTTCCTCGCGGTGTCGTAAGCGGTAGGTCCATTTCCGAATACCCCTCGCCCATACCAAGCGCATTCTTCATTTTGCCAACCAAACCGCCTCCCATTGTGAGGACACTATTGCGGTTATGAGACGAGTTTTGTGGATCCTGGATGTCGGGTGCTCCGCTGTGGTAGTATGAGTTGGTCTCTTGTCGATACATAGAGGCAGCGTCGTCGTCGGCATACGGTTGATAATCGCCTAGGCCGCCATTCGAAGTTGCGCGGTCGTGATTGTAATAAGGATTGTTTCCGGGTGATGGTTGAGCCACAGATGGTGAGCTCTGTCCCATGTCTGATGAAGCATATACGGGGGGTCGGCCACCCACAAAGTTGTCGTAAGACTCAGATGGACGATCCTGACCCTGGACATGTATCTGAGGCGGCGCTTGAGAATAAGCCTGCGCCTGCGCTTGTGCTTCATGACTGGCATTGTATGACTGCATCAAGGCATCGTCGTTCATTGGCGATCGTTGAGCGTTGCTGTAGGCGGGTTGGTCGTTTTCTAGATCAAGCAAGAGATCTTGTTGCGGAGCCTGTTGCTGGTAAGGCCCGCCGGGCGGACCACCCATAGGTCTCCCGTCCATGGCTTGGTGATATGAACGACAAGTCTAGGGTGACTTGGTGTGATTGTGGCGTTGAGTTCGAAGAGAGGGGCGAGCCGAGTAGACCAAGCGAAAGGATAGTTTGGTTGGAGGGGGTCAATATGGTCGAGGCGAGCACTCGGTACTGCGCGGGGTCTAAAATGTTGCACAAGGATTTTTTGTGATCGTGGCAAGGAAATCAAAAAAAAGATACTAGACGATAGATTGAACAATCTTGGTGAAAGACGGATCGTTTGTTTCGAGTAGATTGGGGGCTATGTCGAGATGATTGCGGTAGCCCAGTTAAGGATGCATGTACAAAATGAGGAAACGGAGAAAAGTCTCGCAACTCAAAGGATACGCCAAAGATGAATGCAGCCGTGCTTGTTTCCGTACAACAACAAAGTGCGGAGGAGGGCGGATGATGTATGTAGCCTGTACCAGAAAGGCTCCCAAACAAAGTAACGAATGTCGAGCAGGTGATCCAACAGATGTTACAGTCGAGTAATATTCAAATAGCGGCGAATCAAAAAGTGGCAGCTTAGTGGTCCTGGCCAGTTTCTAGGGTTCGGTAGTTTTCGGGTCGTGGTAACGGTGATGTTGAGCAAACTCGTGTTAAGATGCAGCTCCTGTCCGGCTTGAGTGCACTTTTCAGAGTAACCAAAGAAGAGACGGACCACAACGGGGAAAACTGCAGACAAACAAATGGCTAGGATATACAAGAAAGAATCGAGATCGGTGAGAAGAAAAAAAGGGCAAAGAAATGCGATCTGTAGAAGACTCGGAGCACGAAACAAAAAGGTCAAGGGATAAGCGAGCAAGGCAATGCGAGCCAACTAATGGTACCAAGCCGGAATGCAGTTTATAGTAGTCGTAAAACGTATTGAGGAGCGAGGTCAACCGGCTTGTCAAATGTCGTCAAAGAGCTATCTTGTTGGTTGTTGGAACTAACGGTCACAGTCTAACTTGGCAAAGTATCTATTGTCAGCTACGAACCAACCACGAAAAATGGTAAAAACGGAGTCAGAAGACAAAAGACAAGGAAAAGACTGGAAGTCAAATGAAACACTGCAGCATACAGCCGTGGGTGTGGTGCAGGAGAAGACCACAAGCAAGATTTTCGGGTGTTGCTTCCGTCATGCGCCTTGGGGAATTAGGATGGATGCAGCTTGAATTTGGTCTATCTTCCAGCCAAAGGGGTCGGTCGTCGTGGCGCTAGGGTAAGGAAGTATATATGTACCTGGTGACTTGAAAACAAGACAAAAAGCCACTGGCTATTGGATCAGAATAAGAGAGTGGGGTGTTTCAAAGCCGGTCAGACTGGCAGTCGTTCGACCTCTGAATTTCAGGTACCAGTAGATATTTGGCGGGATGTTGACCAAAGAAATCAGACAAAATGGGGGAACGAGGGGTCGTCTTCGGTGCTGTGTTCGCTTACCTTTAGGCGCTAGGTGCCGCTGAAAGTGAGGGTGATGCGGGGGTCGATAAATGTGGTGCACAAGCAACGACTTGAAGATTTGGGTTGGTTCCCGACACAAAGTCTGGAACGAAGGCGGTTATGTCGAGCAAAGGAAGCAGAACTACTTGAGTCTGGGTTTCTTGTGTTTCCACAACGTCGGGAGTCGGGGTGTAGCGTGGCGTCTGGTGGGCGCAATCACAAAGTGGCAAAGTTGAGAATCTATCTTTAGATAGTAGTTCGTGAAGTGTCAGCGTCTCAGAACTTGTCAAAGAAGGGGCGGGGAGAAGGAGGGGTGGGGGGCTAATGACAAAGGCGATGGCCTTGATGGATTTGGCCCAAGAGTAACTAAACTGGCCAGCCACAGCAACTCCAGAAGGTTTGAACGAGCAAGTTGAACTAACAGGAGGGAGCTACACCATCCAAGCTCCAGACAAAGATAGTTGAACGCTCGGAGACCCTAGTAACAGTGGTACGGTATGTGGTTTTAGGTCCACGATACCACTCAAGAATGTGATGGTGTATTTGAACCGACACGATATCAAGAAACAGAGGGTTTCAACCTACAAATATACACTATGAGTGTTGGGTGGAGTGCACACAGCCACCGTCATTTCCCATCAAAAGAGAAGTTATGATTAATTAGGCTGGTGAGACACGGCCAATTTGACAACGGCACCAAGGCCCTATGTACAGAATAATAAGCAAGACTATGTCAAGCTGTCATCGGTGTCGTGAATTCCTCCACCATGTCCGTAATTAAAGTGTGAATCGGGCTGGGCTATCAGATGGAAGGCACCTCTAACACTACACACGACATAGTAATCATCCTACCAGAAACTACTCCAGATTCCACAGCATTGTAGGATAGTGGAGGAACGCCGAGTTTCGCAAATGAGGCAGGTACAGAAACTTGCAGTAGCAGTCAAAATGCAGGGCGTTCTTCCACGGCTTTTAGTTTCAAGGAAGATCAGCGTTTAATAGACGGTAGTGGCTTCGTTGACACATTTGTGCTAGGGGTTCTGGTATATCATTGTCACATATCAATTTATGTTCTGTCCCTTTCTTTCAAGCTGAAGGACTGTGATTCTTCCGGGCATGTTTCATCGATTCTCTAAAACAGGTTCTTAAGAATCGATCCTTTTAAAGTCTAGGAACTCAGCCCCGAAACAAAAAGTATTTCGGCTGCCTACTCAACTTCGTATTTGAGTTTTCTATGGACCAATACAGCACAGCCTTCAAATCCCTCCTTTTTTGCCTTGTGTTCCAGTCGGCCTTTGCTTTACGATTACATTCAACCAAATTTGGCCTACATGCATTCCTCTAGGAAGCCCTGTCCCCCTTCTAGTCTAGGAAAAGAGTAGAAAGAACGTTCGTATGTCGTATGTACGGCCCCTCTATTGACGTTTGTTAGTCGGTGAGCCGGTCATCCTAGGATTCCTTTTAGTCTTGGCACCGATGTCAATGGCCTTCACGGCGGACAAACAGCAAACTCTTAAGTATATCTGTCCGCTCTGCATCGTTCTGCATAGCACCATGGCCCTAGTCTCCGACGCCCTCTTTGGCCTCCTGCATGGCATTTTCAATGCATGCGGCCTCTCTGTCGCCCATCCAACCACAAGCCTCCCCGTCATTTCCCCCTTCCTAAACTCAAGTGGCCACGATATCCACTGGACATCGTCATCTTACACCGACCTTTGTTATTGTGCACTAGTGTCCAAGGCATCCACATAACCCTTGACCAAACCCAGGGAACACTCGGATTCTATTTTGATTCTGCGAAATCTGACTGCGTCTAGAAGGAAAATCCTCTATTAATGCATCTGTTGTTTGTAAAGGCATATTTGTGTAGCATACTGTCTGCACCTTAACAAGATACATGAGGAACAGTGACGTTTCCACTTTTAGTATTGACAAACTATCTAGTGATAATAAAAACCCTATAAAAGTACATATATAACCCTATCCGCCATTGTTAACAGTAGTAGGGCTCAAATAACATCTTGGCAATAACCAACAACAGATTTTGAGTAGTACAGAACATAACTACACATCTTTATTACAGAGACCAGTCGAAATAGAAGTTTATCAGTTTGTCATTGTAATTCATTCATGCTAGTTGATACAGTCTAATCTTTAAATCTTTGGGCTAGGAACAATCTTCTCCTCCTTGAGCCACTTGCTAATAGCAGCGTTAACATCATCCGGCTTCTCAACCAGAACCCAGTGGGTGGCATCGATCTTGGAAATCTTGAGGTTGGTGAAGAAACTCTCCATGCCCTGAGCCATCTCTGGCTTCAAAGCCACATCCTTCAGTGCCTGGATGAACAAAGCAGGCTTATTGAAAATGTAGCCACGGTCAAGAGCACGCTCTTCATCAAAGTTGACCTTGCGAGTGCGGTACCAGTTGAGACCACCACGCATACCGTTAGGAACCATCTCCTTGGCATGCAGGTCGAGATCCTCCTTGGACGCAATGCGAGACTCTTGTGACTTTTCCAGGTTCTCAAGAGACGCACCAGTCGAGGTGCTAAAGTAAAGCTTGCCATCCTCATCCATAGAGCCGAACAATTGGGCAAGGAAACCCCGAATCTTCTTTTCGTCCGTAGTGGCCTTTTCAACATCACCACTAGCAAACTGCAGCTGGTAACCAAAAGAAGCGAAGCGCGGGACCTTAACGATAGTCTCAAGGTCAATATAAGCCTCACTAGGAGGAATATATGGGGTGCACACAACAAAAATAGCCTTGATCATCTCAGGGAACCACTGAGCGAATCTCCACGCAGCAAGACCGCCCCAGTCGTGACCACCAAGGAGGATCTGAGCAGTGTTACTACCGACCTCGAGACGAACAATGGCAGCCATGTCGGCGGCGACACTTCTAAAAGAGTATCTGCTAAGCTCCTCAGGGGCCTCAGTGCCTCCATAGCCAATCTGATCGGGAACAATGACGCGGTAACCAGAGGCAACGAGGGGGGCAATCTGATATTTCCAGCCGATGGCAAGATCGGGGAAGCCGTGGATGAGGAGGGCGGTATCGACAGGGTCTGTGGCGGGAACGGCGACGATGTAACGGTATCTGATGCCATTAATTATTGCCGTCTTGTAGATAGCATCAGGGACACCAGGGACGTCGGGTTTGGCGGATAATTCGGCCATTTTGATGTAAAGAGGAAAGATAGATGAAAATGTGGTGAGTGTTGTATATGTAGCAGTAACCGGACTGATTATATGAGTAGCTAACGAATTAGTTAAGCTTCAAGTGGCAAGGTCAGCTGATTCAAAGGCGACACTTCAAGACATTGTTCAAGACAGTCAGATCCCCCAAATCCATGGAACAATCTCAACTTTAAATACTTAATCTCAAAGGCCGTGACCCCTTAGACAATACTTAGACCCCGCGGAGCTTTCCTCAATCAGTGTCATTGCCCGTCCCGAAGCCCCACTCTCCTACTGAACCGTAAAGGTCTTAGCTTCTTTCTAAACTCCGCCGCGCTTTTTTGAGCGCAGTTATATCAGTTAAGGCGACTGGTCGAAATGGGTGCACGAATACAGACATGTAGTAACAGCGCACGAGGCTTCCCCGTGAGCGCATAGGACTAGTCAAAAATGGGGTACTTGGCCCGCACATGAACAGCCCATATAAGCTTTTCCGTGCATCCACATGTTATATCCAACATCCTAAAACAGACATCTAAGCCGTTCCATTCTCTAGTCAAAACTCCACCAGGGGTAAAAAAAACGAATTCCGCATCTAACTAAGCAACCAAAAATGTGAATCCCGCGCCGCCCCGCCACCAAAATCGACAGCAATACCACCTTGTATGACGCTCAGGCTTGTCTGTCATCGTCAGGTTCAGTAGCTGTTGAGTAAACAAAGGCTCTACCCCACTGTACGAACTTGTGTACATACACAGTCGACTGGACAAAGAACAAGGTTGAGGAATCGCCGAATTTGGTGATTTGTCAACTTCGGGGAGCTTTACCTAGGTTCTATTCCTATATGGAATCCAAGATAATACCAGGAAACACAATGATTCATCTATTAGTTAAACCACACAAAAATCCCGCAGATCGGTGTCCCAGCTTTCTTTGTTCAGCCAAAGGTCGACATCTTAGAAAATTAGTCATCACTTCACTCATAATTCATTTGAGTAGCATGAGTGTAATTGTTTGTATCAATCATTACTTCACAGTTCCTTGCTTCTGGAACGTAAACCTACGATGGGATAATTTCCTCTAGTAAATCAATGTATCCTCGGCAGCTTCCAAAACAATCTCTTCGTCGTGATCCTTAGGCGTTTCTTGGGGTTGTTCTGGCGAAACCTCGGGAACAGTGACCGATGGCTTACTTTCTTCGACACTGTCAAGAGTAGACTTTGCAGCACTCGTCAATGCGGAGCCATTATCATCTGCCATCACAATATCCTCCTTCACAGATGGTCCTTTATCGGCCTCATCAGGCACAGGTCCAACAATGGGCTTAACAGGCTCAACAGGCATACCTGCTGAGCCAGATGGCTCATCTATGACCATGGAATCATCCTCAACAACCTTATTAGTTTCGTCTCCGTAATCCAAATCCCTCCGTACTGGACTGTCATTTCTTCTCGAACCACGGCTAATGCTCCGAGTTTTGAATCTTTGTGGACTTCTACTAGGCGAGTAGCGCGATCTGCTTCTGCTTCTATCATCTGGCCTGCCTCGATCCCGATTAAGTTGGTAACTGCGGCTGCGACTGCGGCTGCGACTTCGACTGTATCCTCGGGATGGTCTACGCCGAGGCGGCAGAGGATCTAAATTTTTGACTTTCCGCTGGGGTGAGCCATAGCGGTCAACCGAGTCGCGGTACTTTTTGTCGAAATCGGCCAGTTCTGCCTCGATCTGGTCTTCGACTGCATCCAATTGATCATCGATTTGATCCCTTTGCGAGCGGGTCAACTTCCATGGCCGATATAACTGTAAGGAAACATATGTTAGTTCATGCTTTCAAGGTAAAGACTTTTATGATTACACTCACCAAAACCGGGGTAGTTCTTGTCTTTAGACATTGTGCTTGTGATCGCAAAACCTGATGTCGCACCAACATGACATCTTCTTCGAACACAATCTGCTCTCTTATCCGCACACGACGTAGGCTATTCGCGCGATCCACCTTTATTTTATCCAAAACTTTCTTTTGTTGTCTGAGCTTTTCTTGTTGTCTTGCCTCAATATCCGATCTCTTTTTCTCGGCTACAGTCTTGGTTCTTTTGCTTTGACCCGAGAGGGTGTTTAACAGTCCACCAAACAGCCTCTTTCCTCTTGTTTGTTCCTCCCGCTTAATCTTCTCTCTCGCCGTGCGAATTTCCGGCGGTGTTGGCGAGCGGCGCCGTCTAACACTACGAGAACGGCTCCGAAAAGAGCTGCGTGAACGCGAACGGGAATAAGACCGGGACAACGAGCGAGAGCGTGACCGGGAGCGCGAGGGAGAGTAATGGCGAGATCTATCAGAGCTATGTGAGCGCCCACGGGTGGGTGGTGGAGAACGAGAGCGGGATGTGTGGCGGGCCCTTTTGGCAGACCCATCACCCGGAGGAGGGGATTCGGTGCTGGCTTTGCGTTTATTAGATGTAGTAGTAATGGGTAGTGGCTCCATTGGGACGTCAGCCTGAGCTGGAGCTTCTACGGGGGTTCTGCGTCGAAGGAGCGAGTCGTTAGTGAATAGTCACATGTTAGAGTACAACCAAGCGACACCTACTGTTCGGGGTCTGTCATAGTCGACACCAAGTTAGAAATTAAGAATTCGATAAAAAAGAATATCCAGAGAATGCGGGTATGTTGGGCGACTCAATCAACCAACAATTGACAGTAGGGGAGCTGGTGGGGTCAAAAGGTAGCCGTTGGCGCAAATATCATTGACAACAGAAAATAAATTTACAGGAACGAGGCTGCGAGTTGTACAAATGCAATCATGTCGCATGTGGACCCACTTACATCGACCTGAGTGTAACTTGACAATGTGATGAAATATGCACTTGATCGAATGACGAAAAGAACTTCAATAAGGATAAACAAGTGATGCCAGTTTAATATGGCAATGATACCAAGATGATACAGGCAAGAAGTATTGACAATACAAACAAGTGTTTACCTCGTCTTTCCGTAACACCATAACCAAATTTACCCGATATTCATCCGCATCGCAAGGGTGACTTAAGCAAGGCTGACAACATAACTCAACAACATCGTCACCACTACATCTCGTCGGTCTAAACTCCTCAAACACCACCAAAAACCACCCAAAATGTCTCGCCATCACCCGTACGTATACTCTACTGTCTTCTCTCTATCTCAGTAACTAACCACCATGACCGTCTAGCGATCTCGTAATGTGCCGTAAGCAACCCGGCATTGCTATTGGGCGCGTCTGCGAAAAATGTGATGGAAAGTGTCCCGTATGCGATTCATACGTACGGCCGACGACCTTGGTGCGCATTTGCGATGAGTGTTCATTTGGAAACTTCCAGAACAAGTGTGTAGTTTGTGGTGGTGAGGGAATCTCGGATGCTTTCTACTGTTTTGAGTGTACACGGTTGGAAAAGGATAGAGATGGTTGCCCAAAGATTATAAATCTGGGAAGTTCAAGAACGGATGTAAGTATACTAAAGAACGTGGGCGGCTCGTTCGCGTGGTGCATATATGCTAACTCATCATCTACAGTTGTTCTATCAAAAAAAAACAAATCGATCACAAGCATACTAACACGAGCAGGGCCCAAAAAGCCTTGTATCGCATATTGGCGCGGGGTTTCCGTTACCCCGCCCGATGTTGTTTGTGATCAGAAACCTACATACGGCCGGCGTTTGGGTTGTTTCTTTGGGATTGTAACTGCGAAATTTGTCAAATCATGTACATGTACTTTAATTCGTTTACTGCAAGCAATATAGAGTAATGTCACACATAAAACTCGTGATTAGAATGAAGAATTGTAAATTTCAATATATAGGCCGTGCATAAGAGATCAGCAAAACCAACAGTAATAAGTAAGGGAATAAACGCCAAAGATAATATACATGAGAAATTTCCCAAGTTCCACTGCCAACCAAGCTAAACACAAGAAAAGAATAAGAAAATAGGAACCAAACAAAAGAAACGAAGAGCAAAGACAAGCAGAGCGAGAAAGCAACAACAGACGCCCAAATGCAACATAGACTAAACCACGGCATATATCAAGTCCCGTGGAACCAAATGACATTGCCAGACTATTGACAAACACGCTCATGATCATGAATAAAAGACGCCCAGTGACCTAGTAGTCCCTGGGAACCCGAAGAAACAGACAAAACAACAGACTACAAAGAGCTTACTTTAGCACCCATGGTGGCAGTAGCCTTAACCTTAGCCCAACCAGCAGCCACAATCTGCTTTACCTTCTTCCGAATCTCACTGTTGGCAAAGCTCATAAGAACGGCAATTAATGTGCCAATAATAGGCAATAAAAAGGCAACGTTGATATTGAGTGACCGACTCAAGCTGTCAATGACACCCTTCACTTGGGCAGCAACAATACCAGCTTGACCAGTAAGACCGAAAGGATATGATGTAGGCACTGGCTTCTTGCCATTACCACCAGTAACGTGTCCGGGGAAGCCGCGCGAACCACGAGAGCTTGGCACTGATGAGGCGCGTGATTCGTGATCTGAGTGGTTGCTCCTTTGTGATGATGAGGCCCACGTAGCACTGTGTTGTGATGCTGACATGTTCGACTGTTTGTCTTCGAGCCGCCGTTGGCGTTCGTCCTCTAGTCTCTGGCGTTCCCTCCGCTCATTCTCTTCGCGCTGTCGTCTGGCGTCGTCGGCCTCTTGTTGTAAGCGATCTTGCAAGCGGCGCTGTTCCTCTTGCTTTTGGCGGTTAATGTCGGCTTGCTCTTCCTTAAGGCTGTCCAAGGCCTGGAGAAAGGCGTCTTTCCGCTCGTCATCTAAGAGAGACGAGTTGGTAATGTATTCCTTAGCCTTTTCCCATTCGTCGTTGCGTAGTAGCACATGTAAGGTGTAAAGTTCGATAATCTTTATGCGGGCGTTGAGATCACGGGGAGTGTCAGCGCCACCTCCTCTAGTTGGTGAGCGGAACCGATGTTGTGGTTTGGGGGAGTTGGCGACTGTGTCAAGGCGACGAGCAAGAGTGCTTGGTGAGTTGAAGAAGTCAAGGTAAGCTTCGAGTCGCCGCTGATTCACGAGCTGAGTACCGCAGTGCGCAAGAAGTAGTGTCGCACTATTTAGAACATGGGTTAGTATCACACCGGGTCTAGCAACGGAGTGCATGCTGGAACTTACAGATTGATCACAACTTCGGCATCTACATCGGCCTCCATTCCATGATATCCATGGCGGACAACCTCTTCCCAAATCTCGCCATCTGAGACCTTCTGACATATAGACCGGTAGTCCTGGGCCCCAATCATGTCCTTACCCTCTTGGGGCTCCAGTTCGGCGATTGCATTGAGAATGGTCAAATATAAACTCCAGACCTTAACTCTGTTAGACTTAGAAGCTCTAGCTACTGGTGGATCTTCGATCAAAACGCCTGAATCGGTGACTGTCTTTGGTGTGATAACAGGAAGAATAGTCGATAGTGCTTCGGGGAGACGACGCGTGAGAAAAAGTGTTGAGGCTTGTCTGTATGATTTGGCAATAGTAGAGGCTTGACGGCCGCCCTGTTGTTGAAGAAGAGGCGTCAGGCCATTTGAGAAGCCACCATCTTGTGTTGGACTGGCGGAAGCGCCCGCCGAGAAGGTGCTGTCCAAGGACATTGGGGGCTACGGCGGATGTGAAGCAAATCGATTGATGTTTTGAGATTCTTTGGTGAAAGCCGTGAATGGAGTTTGTTGTTTTGTATATATCCCGGCAGTTTTTGGAGTATCTTTTTGGAGGGAGGAAGACCTCGGCTGGCTATTGTCGCTGGGGCCAAGTCGGACCAGGGAATCAAGACTTCTTAGTCGCGGATTGAGAGAAATAAAGAGGTTGGAGAGCTTTGTACAAAAGGCGGGAAGGTTATGTAGTTTTGCAGTGTCTAATAAGCGAATTAGACTATGCGACGTTGAAGAAAGAGAAGGATCACAAGTCAAGGTATGGCAAGGCTATTTGGCGCAACCAAGGAATGTAGTTAAAATGGGGAACAAAGTTAGAAGTTGACAAATTCCAGAAAGTTAACGAAAAAAAAAAACCATCAAAATACTTCAAATGTAACGTCAAAACAATAAACATCGCGACCTACAATTGTACACATATAGACACCGCTCAGGCGGTCAACAGCCTATAAACCATCAGCTGTAATGCTCTGCTACCAGCTCTGAAAGTCAACCTTGTCCCCTGTAAACCGCCTGTAAATCACGCGCCACAGTGGTGGGTCGCACGACCGAGGTATTCCTTTTGTTCTATGACTATGCCTCAGGGAACGCAGGCTTGTGGCACAGAATCTCTGTTGTGGCGACAGGATTCGGTGCATACATCCATATATTTGACGAAGTTAGGACCCTGCAGTCTGCTATGAAATTTGTTTATATGCAACTGACACCATAATTGCTAAATCATGTCACATGCATGAATGTTCAGACCAACTGCTCTAATCGAATCAAGTAGGCATATTACACTAAATTCATTCCATATATTAAGCTGAGACATAGGGTATGTGTTATATATAAGGGTTATACTGGGCATTATGGTTACCCAAAATCATGGGAATATATAGGCCCCACTTTCCATGACATCATCATGCGCGTCTTATCAATCTCGCTCTACAAAGCTAGCCTCAGATCCCGTAAGTTGATCCGGAAGAACCCATCCTGCTTCCACTGCAAAACGCACCACCTCTTCTGCAGAACCAAAACAAGGCTTTCCAGGCTTTGCATCAGGATCCATATATTGCCACAACTCGGTTGTCTGCTTCTTAAACTGCGCTAGTACCTTTTTGTCACCTTTAAAGTGAACTGTCATATAGTTGTACAAGTATGCCAACCACAAGACGTTATTGTATGGAACATAGTCGTCCCAGCAAACTGGTCCTTCTACGCCTTTTTCATATGGTACGTTGTGACGCTCGGGGGGCAGCCAGTCACGTTCGCCCCGAAGGAGAAATGAGCGCATTTGCCTGTATACCCGGCATTGATCAGAATGAGTGCTGGTGAATAAACTAAGATCCTGTTCCAAGTCACACGCAATGGCCATCTCTTGACCTTCTTCACAGTCTGGATCATCGGCTCTAGACAAGCCGTAATCTAGAATTGTGATATCAAGCCCAGAGAAACCAAACCGATGTTTGTCTCGAGGCCCACGTGTTCGTGGCTTTCTAGCTTGCTTGAAACATAGATTTCCCTCATGTAGATCTCGGTGCTACAATGGATGAAGATATGTTAGCATTGGAGATACTATACTTATCTTTAGTGATAAAATTTACCTCAAAGAACACCATAACCTCTGCTCTAGCCAACGCTATGGCAACTAGGAAGAACGCATCCCACATTTGCTCCTCCGTTGTCATCTCAAAGTCCTCTAATGCAGTACCGGCATCACCAAGTTCGATAACAAGAAACTTTGTATCATCTAGGTATCGACTTGGTGATGGATAAAATTGTAGCCTATCTGGGTCCTGTCTCTTGGCCTTTCTGTGGAAGCTTTGGTGAGTTTCGAGAAGCGTTCGCGGAGCTCTCCCTTTAACAATGTATCTTTCCTTGTAAACCACGAATCCCGGGATATCAGTTAAAAACTCTGAGATACGCAGTTCACCAAGGAGATCAGCCTCTGAATGCGGTTCTTCATCTACCAAGCCAGATCGCTTTTGTGTAGCTGTCTGAGCCTTTATTGGAGATTTCAGACGAATTGCTTTGATTATACTGACACCCTCGGTCGTAGTAATGCGGTATACTTCGGCATATGAGGCCTCTGCAATCTTTTCAATCTTATCTCCTTCAGGACAGATATCATCCCAGCTAATTACTAGCAACTCATTCTCTCCAACGTGACTATAGACACTTTCGTCTCCAACTTCTTCTTGTGGTGACGAATCCTTAAGAACGGGGTGTGAATATGGTTGTTTCTCTGGACAGACTGATGTTTTTCTGAGCCCAACATTTCTTCCGTTTGTGGCAGTGACATTTGAGGTTCTTCTTGCTGGACAAGGCGAATTTTCCGGAGGAGATACATCTGCCGTGTCAAGAATTGTAATGTTTTGTAATTCTTCCTCTAGATCTTTGAAATCATCAGCCCCAACAACTGACTCATCATCATCGGAGTAGTAATATGTTGCAGTTTTACGAGCGCGGGGAGTATCAAGCCGTTGTGATATGAAACTACGAGGCTCGATGTCGACAGTAGCAACCCGAGTAGCTAAACCAGTAACCACAGGATCCTTATTCCTTGTGCGCCGTGACGTAGGTGGTGGTGTTGCTGCTCGTCCCCGTTGAGAACCGGCAACTGTTCTAGCTCTCGTCATCTCAAAAGAGGCTAAAATACAGGGAACAAACAACCGGGAAAATGAACAAATTAAAACAACCTCGAATATTTAGTTGTTGTTATTGATATGTGTAGATTAGGTTTCGATAGATGTGATGAAAGGGGTAGGTGGGATGCCGAAAGTCAAGCTCAAGATAAGAGAAGCAACAGGTTATAGAAATTAAAGAAAAAGATGCACAAATAAATCTTCAGTTTTTGGCAACAGAAAAGTGTGTTTATGTGAAGTTTAGAGAAAATGAGGGTTCAACAACATCAAATATGTAAAACTTGAGAATGTGAAGTCCAGGTTGCACTAATCAATTCCCACTAATTGATATTAGCACTGTAGGGTTATCTACTGACATGACAACACATGTATAACCCTGTACACTCTTATCTTATCGTAGCCTACCATGTAAGGAATTAGCTGTCCCATTTCCACGTTTGACGGAATGCGAGTGGTCCACTTATTTATATCGTGGCGATTTAATGAACCAGGTGGCAGCTCAGAAGCTCTAATAAGACGCCTCTCCAAAAGACCAGTCAGTCATTTTTCAGTACTCTGCTTGCACATCCACTGTGTATCGCACCCATTGCAATGACCAAGATTCTCGACATTATCGCTGTCGGTGCGGCCCTTGTCGTGGCCGTGGCCGCCGAAGCTGCCGGTAAGTCTAGACCGATTTTTTTGCTTTTGCATGCATCTATGTTAAAACGACTAACTCTATTGCCGTCGCAGAGCCTGCTGCCACCCCGACTGAGCTTCCTATCTCCGCGCGCCTGTTCCGTTTCCTCGGTACTGGTGGTCAGATCAACAACGAGGGCCGTCCTTACTCCAAGTGGTACAATGTACAGGAGCGGTTCACATTAGCCGACTTCACTGGCGAGGTCTATATCATCCTTATCACGTCCGTTCTTTTCTTTATCCACTTTGTCGGTGTTCGTGCCAACCGGACCAAGGCTGATAGCTGGGCCAAGGCCAACGGCCCGTTGCTTAAGGAGGAGTACGCTCTTGTCGGTTTCGGTGGCACGCCTACCCTGAATCAGGATGCTACTGATTCTTCAGGTGTATTGCGCGAGAAGTCGCTGTTCGAGTTCCAGTCATACGCCACGGGCCGTCGCAACACTGCATTCACGGACGTCAACATTGTTCTGCAGCGCCGCTTCAACCCCTTCATCAGAGTTCTCGAGGCCGGTATCGCCTTTTTGTGGGATACTATCACTCCTCCTACTGACCAGGTCGAGCTGATCACTTACCCCTTCGACGGACTTGAGTCCAAGACTATCCGCCAAGCTGCTTTGACCATTGAGAACAAGAGCCAGGACAAGAGCACTTTCGATAGCTTTGTTTGGGCTATTGTTCACAAGGAGCAGATGAAGCGTCTTCGTAACGACCGTTATGATCTGTCTTTGACTTTCACCAAGGATTCTAACAAGCTTCCCGCCTGGGCCACTATCATGAGTGAGAGTGCCGAGATTACCGACGCCCTTCTGACTAAGGATTTGATTGCCGCCGTTGATAGTGCCGGTGACTTGTTTGACTACCTTGTCGTGACTGACCAGCCTGGCGCCCAGCCCACTACGTAAGTTTTCACAATTTTATATTATAGATATAATGTACTAATTTATCTTCCGCCTCAGTGTTGAAGAAACCGTCCCACGCAAGCGTCTCTTCTGCCGTTACCGCCTGCCTGCGGACAATGACTACTCTCGTCTTACCCCCCTCGTCTCCCAGTTCCTCAAGCTGCCCGATCTTCTTGTATCAGTTGCGCACTTCCGTCCCGAGGTTCAACGGCGCTTGAAGGCTACTCGCGATGAGGCTATTGCTGGCATCAAGAAGAACCTTGACGCCGAGAAGGCTGATGAGCGGGCTCTTGAGCGTGAACGTGCCAAGAAGAATAGGCGTGACGAGCAGTTGGCTGGTCTGAGTGCAAAGGCACAGAAGAAGTTCTTGGAGAAGGAGCGGGATAAGGAGATGCGCAAGGCTCAGAAGAAGTCCACGGTTCGTGGTTAAGGGAGAGATATGACGTACTGTATGATAATTGGAGAGTTCCACATTGCCACTAAAAAGACAGTGATGTGTTCACAGAGTTTGACAAGAAATAGATTTATAAGCATTATATGATGTGTATCTAATGTTAGCTTTTGAGTGGAACATGATATGAAATACGTATGTTCTTGCCTGCCCTACTAGAATTGACATGAGGCAGACCAGAAATAAGTACGCATATGTTAAGACAAAAAATGCGGTTGAAGTCTGTAGGAAACAGCTGTTATCTACCAACAACACCTAATGGAGCATTTAAGTTGCATAGACTTATATGTGCATACATTCCGCTTTACTGAGGTTGTATTTCTGAAAGCGGCCGAAATCAGGTAAAATGCCCACCAAACATAGCCTACAAGGGTTCTAAAAAAGCGCCATTTAAGCCAAGTTTACAAACTTACAAGGGAATAATGGAGCGCGAAGTGGGCGGAAGGACACAGAAGCCACTATAAGTGGCTAAAATTACGTCGATACTGACACCAAAAACCGCCTTGCTGTCCTTAGCAGCGATAGAAAACCATCGACCAAGAGACAAGTAGACTATTTATTTCGTCCGCTTTTTGTCTTGAGTTTCTGTACTGCGTCATTATTTAGTAGTCATCCATACTAAAAGATTGCATTTATTTTGTGAGGTATACACGGATCCGTCCAACCTCAGTTTCATACATAATTGATTTGTCGCCATTCAGACTGAACGCCCCGGCGCCGGGGTTCACTAGCAATCGGCCTGCTTAGTCACGCAAGCATTATCCAGACCCACCTCACCGCATTAGAAAGGCTCGACGACATAGCATTAACATCTTGCAGAATAGCCAATAAACAAACAATCCACGACTGCCATTATCGTGGCCAATAACCATGGCGCCACTCGTGAACAATCCGCAGATTGCTGCTGCAGAGTTGCTCTCGCCACTGCCGCTATATCTTCACACCTATGTGTGGCCATTTTCTATTCTCTGGCCCATTTTCTTCCGCTACTACCTCGACACTGAACTTTACGATGTCTACTTTGGAGCCCAGGAATGGACTTTTGTCTGGGCTGGCTCGATCTTTACCCTGCAGATGCTCGTCTGGCTGAGCACCAACTGGAGCGTCAATGTTAAGGCCCGTTTGACGGCCCGGCGTGCCGATAATGTCCAGACCGCGAAGTTGATCAAGATCATTCCCATCGCAAACTCTGGTGCTTCGGCTATTTGCGCCATTGAGCATGACAAGGTGGGTTGGACGCATATGTCTATTTGCCATGCCGCATTTTGAAGATTATAGACTAACCTGTTTTGCGTCAATTCCTTTCAGGTCACGGACAAGCTTTCGTTCCTTTTCCAGAAGCGCCGCTTTTTGTACAACGAAGAGACTAAGCAGTTCGCGCCCTTCACTTTCGCTATCGACTCGGACCCCACGCCCACTATTGGCTCTTTTGTCAGCTCGAAGGGTCTTACTTCGGCCGCTCAAGTGAAGTCGATCCAGGAGCACTACGGCAAGAACACCTTTGATATTCCTGTTCCTACTTTCACCGAGCTCTTCCGCGAACATGCTGTGGCTCCTTTCTTTGTGTTCCAGATCTTCTGTGTTGGTCTTTGGATGCTCGATGAGTACTGGTATTACTCGCTGTTCACCCTCTTCATGTTGGTGGCCTTTGAGAGTACTGTTGTTTGGCAGCGCCAGCGCACCCTGACTGAGTTCCGTAGCATGAGTCTGAAACCATACGATGTCTGGGTTTACCGTTCTGGAAAGTGGGTTGAGGTTCAAACTGACCACCTTCTCCCGGGCGATCTTGTCTCCATTAACCGCTCCAAGGAGGACTCTGGTGTTCCTTGCGATCTCATTCTCATTGAGGGCTCTGCCATTGTCAACGAGGCCATGCTTTCTGGTGAGAGTACTCCTCTTCTTAAGGACTCAGTTCTCTTGCGCCCCCATGATGCTCCCGTCGACATTGAGGGTCTTGACAAGAACTCGTTCCTGTGGGGTGGTACCAAGGTTCTCCAGATTACTCACGCCAACGCTGATGAGGGTGCCCCCAAGCTTGCTTCTGGTGTCCCTCGCGCTCCCGACAATGGTGCCCTGGCTGTTGTTACTAAGACCGGTTTCGAGACTTCGCAAGGCAGTCTTGTGCGCACCATGATCTTCTCTACTGAGCATGTGTCAGTTGGTGATATCGAGGCTTTGTGGTTCATTCTGTTCCTCCTGGTTTTCGCTATCGCCGCTTCTTGGTATGTTTGGGATGAGGGTGTCAAGAAGGATCGCAAGCGCTCCAAGCTTCTGCTGGACTGTGTTCTTATTGTCACCAGTGTTGTCCCCCCTGAGCTTCCCATGGAGCTTTCGCTTGCCGTCAACACTAGTTTGGCCGCGCTTTCCAAGCTCGCCATTTTCTGCACTGAGCCCTTCCGTATTCCCTTTGCTGGTCGCATTGATGTTGCCTGCTTCGACAAGACTGGTACTTTGACTGGCGAGGATCTCGTCGTTGAGGGTATTGCCGGTGTTGGTCTGGTTAACCCTTCTGTTGTGTCCCCCAAGAGCTCTGACGGTGCGCACACCCTGGTGACCCCGGTCAATGAGATTGGTGTTGAAACCACTTTGGTTCTTGCTACGGCGCATGCTCTTGTTAAGCTTGAAGAGGGAGAGGTTGTTGGTGACCCCATGGAAAAGACTACTATCGAGTCTCTTGGCTGGGCTGTTGACCACAAGGATATCCTTCTGTCTCGCCCCGTGGCTAACTCCAAGGCTGTGTCGAAGACTATTGCCGGCCAGGTCCAGGTCAAGCGCCGTTTCCAGTTCTCCTCGCTTCTCAAGCGTCAAAGTTCAGTCGCTGTTGTCAAGGCTTACGATTCTGCTACTGGTAAGAAGATCCAGGGCACCTTTGCCGGTGTCAAGGGTGCTCCCGAGACAATCCAGAAGTTCCTCACTCACGTCCCCGAGCACTACGAAGAGACCTTCAAGTACTTCACTCGCCGTGGCTCTCGTGTTTTGGCTCTTGCCTACAAGCAACTCAGTGCCACCGATGAGTATGGTGCTAGCAAGATCAACGACTTGAAGCGTGAAGATATCGAGCGTGATCTAGCTTTTGCCGGTTTCCTGGTTCTCCATTGCCCCCTGAAGGAAGATGCTCTTGAGGCTGTCCGCTCGCTTAACGAAAGCAGCCACCGTGTTGTCATGATCACCGGTGACAACCCGCTGACGGCTCTTCATGTCGCCCGCGAGGTTGAGATTGTTGACCGTGATGCTCTGATTCTGGATGCCCCTGAAGACAATGATGATGGTAACAAATTGGTCTGGCGCAGCGTTGATGACAAGGTCAACATTGTCGTCGATCCTACTAAGCCTATTGATCCTAAGATTTTGAGCGAGAAAGATCTCTGTGTCACCGGTTATGCCTTGGCCCAGTTCAAGGACAACGAGACCGCCTGGAAGCAAATCTTGCGTCACACATGGGTCTATGCCCGCGTGTCTCCCAAGCAGAAGGAAGAGATTCTCTGTGGTCTCAAGGATCTGGGTTACTACACTCTGATGGCTGGTGATGGTACCAACGATGTCGGTGCCCTGAAGCAGGCTCACATTGGTGTGGCTCTCCTTAACGGCACCCGTGACGACCTCGTACGTATCGCCGAACATCAGCGTAACACTAAGATGAAGGAGATCTACGAGAAGCAATGCGATGTCATGAAGCGTTTCAACCAGCCTCAGCCCCCTGTCCCCGTTAACATCGCGCACCTGTACGCACCAGCTCCATGGAACCCACACTACCTGAAGGCTATTGAGCGTGAAGCTAAGCGCAAAGACATGACTCCCGCTGCCTATGCTACTGCTCATGGTCTGGTTCTTCCTGACAACGCCAACGCCATTGCCTCTGCCGCCCAGGATACTTCCAAGATGACTCCCGCTGAACGCAAAAAGGCCGAGGCTCACAAGCGTGCTAATGAGCTCACCGACAAGTTGACTTCTTCGCTGATGAACCCTGATATGGGTGATGACGAGCCACCTTCGCTGAAGCTTGGTGACGCTTCCGTTGCTGCCCCCTTCACTAGCAAGCTCCGCGATGTCATGGCGATTCCATACATTATCCGCCAGGGTCGTTGCACTCTCGTCGCCACCATCCAGATGTACAAGATTCTTGCGCTCAACTGCTTGATTTCGGCCTACTCCCTCAGTGTTCTGTATCTAGAGGGCATCAAGTTCGGTGACAGTCAGTACACTATTTCTGGTATGCTGATGAGTGTCTGCTTCCTGTCCATTTCCCGCGCCAAGACTGTTGAGACTCTGTCGAAGGAGCGCCCTCAGCCTAACATCTTCAACCCATACATCATTGGATCCATCCTTGGCCAGTTTGCTGTCCACATCGTGACGCTCATTTACATTGCCCGTCTCTGCGACGCCATTGCGCCCCGTGACGGTGTTGATTTGGAGGCTGAGTTCGCGCCCAGCCTGCTGAACTCTGCCATCTACCTCCTGCAGCTTATCCAGCAAATCTCCACTTTTGCCGTCAACTACCAGGGCCGTCCCTTCCGTGAGTCTATCTCTGAGAATAAGGGCATGTACTATGGTATTCTTGGCGTTTCCGCTCTTGCCTTCATCTGCTCGACCGAGATGATGCCCGAAATCAACGAGCAGATGTCTCTGGTACCCTTCACCGAGGAGTTCCGCTTCAAGATGACCACCACCATGGTTATCGATTATGCCGCCTGCTACGTCATCGAGTTCGTCCTCAAGCAACTCTTCTCCGACTTCCGTCCCCACGATATTGCCATCCGTCGTCCCGACCAGCTTGCCCGCGAGGAAGCTCGTAAGGCCGAGGAGCGCAAGACTGCCGAGGAGAAGGCCGAGGCCAAGCGTCTTGAGGAGATGGCCATCTTGGAGGCTAGAGTTGAGCAGCAAAAGGAGGCTTTGAGAAAATGGGCCAGTGGTGAGAAATAAGTAGATATGTTGGATTTATTTGTGTTTGGTAGTGGCTAGTATGTACCATCAAGGTACGAAAGTAATGTAAGAAGTTTGATTTCACGTTTTCTCAATACCTACACACCTGGTGATCTTATGGCCACGACTTTACAATTACACAACATGTTTGTACGCCGGTAATATAAACCCTAAGCATATATCCCTGCACGCGTGGAAACCCAATCGCTTTCCTAATTAGTCAAATTGCCTAGCCAATGAAATCATTGACATAATGCTATCTCGTCAGTCGGCACTCATTCGGCTAACATGAAGTAATGACTTCATTATGCTCCGCCAGACCCCTGTCAATTTCCGTATTTGTTTTGTTGCGGGGCAAAACAGAAGCTACCAAGAGAAATATGACGATACATGCATTTATGACTTGTAGATATAAAAAGAAAAACAAAACAAATAGAAATGAAAAGTCGAAAAAGACATCATATACATGAATATAAAATAATACAAACACGCCGTAGCTAAACAAAAACAACTTCCTTGTTCTCCTTCACAACGCCGTAAAAATGGTCAAGTCGTAGTCTGTCCCTCGACAAGTACCGTTTTTTCGCCTTCTCATACATACATTTACGAGTAGTGAAAAGTCGCAGACATTGAATGCGACTCAACTCTCAAATATACATGCCACCCTGATTCCAGAGCGAGCTGTTTACTTGGGGGGGTTGGACTCGACAAAGGCGACACCCTTGGCAATGTTCTTCTTCAGGTCAACGAAGCAAGCGTCAAGGAGCTTCTGCTCGGCGGCGTCAACAGTGCCAACGGGGAGAATCTCCTTGACACCGTCGGGGCCAAGCTCAACGTTGGAAGAGAAGAACTCGATGCCCTCAGCCTTGTAGAGAGGAGACTCGACGAAAGTGGGCTCAATAACACCGGTCTCGCCCTTGGCGGCGCGAAGAACGGCATCGGCCATGCGGGCACCAGCCATGGCCATGGAGAGGGTAGCGGAACCGGCACCGTCCTTGGCCTGGACGACCTCGTCACCACCGAACTGGACGCGCTTGAGAAGAGCGGCGTTGGAGGTCAGCTCGGGGTGGTTGCTCTGGGAGAAGAGAGGAACAATGGTGACACCAGAGTGACCACCAACAACGGTGATGTTCTCGTTCTTGGGGTCAGTGTCCTTGATCTCGGCGACGAAGCGCGAGGCACGGACAACATCGAGGGTGGTGACACCGAAGAGCTTCTTGGGGTTGTAGACACCCTTCAGCTTGAAGACCTCTCTGCAGATGGGGACGGTCGAGTTGACGGGGTTGGAGATGATGAGGAGCTTGGCCTCGGGGCAGTGGGTAGCGCAAGCGTTGGCCAGGTCGCGGACAATAGAGGCGTTGGTGGTGAAGAGATCGTCACGGGTCATACCGGGCTTGCGGGGAACGCCGGCGGGGATGAGAACAACCTCAGCGCCCTTAAGGGCAGCAGCGAGACCCTCAGGACCAGCGGCGTAGCCCTTGACAACGGACTTGGTGTTGACGTGGGAGATATCGGCAGCGACACCTGATTGAGAGAAAAGGTTGACTGTTAGTGAAACGATTCCAAGTTGGTGGTGGTGTATTGGTTGTACTTACCGGGAGCACCACGGATGTCGTACAGAGCAAGGTCGGTGACGTTCTTGTTCAGCTTCATGAGAAGAGAAAGGGGCTGACCGATACCACCGGTGGCACCGAGAACGGCAACCTTGGAAAGCTACAGAGGGATCCCAAGTTAGCGATTGTAACTTGATTTGACGGTGCGAAGTCTCAGTTGATCCATGACAATGGCGTCTTGGCGCCTTTGCCCATGTCTTGTCAACTGAGAAGTATAAATCGATGCATCGCGAGGTCTACTGAATGTAGATCCCAAAACAACAATCACCGGAGAACTAGAAACTCACGTCACGGGCCGAGGCCGAAAAGGCACGGCGCTGGATAGCGGAGAAAGAGCGGACAGCGAACATTGCGAGTATATGAGAGGAGAATAGGAAGAAACAAGAAAAAGAAGAAGCTTAACAGGAAACCCTAGAATAAGTCAAAAAAGAAAATAACAAGAAACTGAATTCGTGTAGATGACGACGACGATGATGATGTAAAAGGAAAGAGGAAAAAAAAAGAAAAGGAAAAAGAAGGACCAGAAATAAATTGAAATAGATTATTTTACCTGAATATTAAAACCGGGGAACGAACCTTCCCTTTCTCCCCTCGTCACAGGCGGAAGCCGGGCTTATTGCTGGAGAAGGACAGGGCCCCAGTTCTTTCTATGTACAGACACATCCATACAAACCTGGGTAAGCACAACAGACACGGGAAGACAAGGTAATAGGCGCTTTGGTGGGGTTGTGCCTGTTACGCTTCTTAATGTAGATATCGCCAGCGTCGTCTCGGGGGCAGGAGGTGCATTTTGGAGGGATACGATATAGACGATTTTAGATGTGAGCCTGAGGTTTATGGATGGGTGAATGGAAGAGTGTCTTTGGTGTTACATTGTTGGGTCACGCGGGGGGCTTGTTTTGAGCTCCGTGGACGGACGGGGTTGACGGATAATAGCCGAGCAGGGGGGTTCTTTACAGTTTATGTATGTAGTGATTACCGAAGAGGATACGGAATTAACACGGGCAAACGGCCCGGTGTAAAACAAATCTAAACAGTTTCGCAGGCTAATTATACATGTTGATATCCGGTGTTAATCACCAACCCCCACGACCCAAACAGATGAATTCCAACCCCCATAATTGGCCAGAAATCCTCCATCTCTTCGCCTCTCCCGTCGTCTCCCCCAGACACCTCGCGCACGGAAGCTACATACACATATACTTATGCACATAAATCCAGATGTCTCCCCAATCCAACTTACAGTTCCTGATTAGTCCGCTCAAACAAAGAACTGCCCCCTTCCCCCCGTCAAAGCCTTGTCAGCACCGCCCATCTCCGACTCGGCTCTCCCCAATACTTTTCTCGGGCGACTCTCGGCGACCATCACGAACAATTGTGGAGATGCAGGGTTATTGACAAGGGTTCATTACCCCACACTAATTCTGTCGTGTCACAATCGTAACTGAATCCTTCCATTGTTTTAGGGTTCGTGCATATTAGAAGGGTATCCGGAAGACGAGAGCCGTTGAGGTCCGAGACCGGTCTATGTATTGTCTATGTAATACTACAAGCTGAGGGAAGCTCCATTTATAACTCAAGTATTCTTGCCCCCGTAAGCTCCACCATCCAGAATGACATCCTCGTTGTCATCACGATCATCCTGCACACGTCGCCACTTTGTAGTCTTCTCTCTAGGTCCCTCATGACCAGCTTCTGGCACGAATACCGGCCGTACCAGACCCTTCATCAAAGGATTCTTACTGAACTTTCCAGTTCCACCAGACCCATGCATGGCATCGAGAACTCCATACTCATCATCAATATCACTCCCATCACTCTCAGGCGTAGCTGGCCGTTGTACCGTCTGCATCTTCTTCACCACCTTCTTTCCCACCAAGTCAATACTCAAAACCTGTGTCCGTTTCTCATATTCCGGCTTAGCCTCCCATTCCATCTCACGCAGTCTCTTTTGCTGTCTCTTCAACTCCAGTGCTCTCTCCAAAGGAGTCGACCACATTGAGCCTCCGAGATTCCCTTGTGCCAATCTCGTATCAAAATCAGATGCCTCATCAACAACCTTTGTACGCTGAGCATTCTCCGCCTGGAACGACAACAGCTTATCACGGTGTTGTCTGGCTAGTAGTGCCGCGTCAGACATGGGACCTCCCTTGGCCGAGGCATATGTTGCCGGAGTTGTCGATAAATCGGCCTTCTTGTGTGACTCCCGATCCACTGCCATGCGTTCACGGCCACGCTCTGCAACCAGTTCCTTGACCAAAACCTGAACTTCTTCCGAGGATATCAAAGCCTCGCCACAGAATGAACACGGCCCCAACCCCTCCTTAACACAAATGACCTTTCCACAATTCAAGCAGTTTGGTGCCGCAGTTTGAAGTGGATGCTTCGATGCTACACAGTTGCACTTCTTCCCCCCATTCTTAGTAGGGTTTGTAGAAATTTCCAATGCCTTGATAGCTGCATCTAGATCGGAAACCGCCGCTGCAGCCCCCGACATGGGAAGACCACCTGTTATGTTAATCTTCGCAGCGACGGGGGCTTTGGACGTTGATTTGCTCTTCTTCGGCGGGCCGTCACCTATCAGGTATCCAGCAGAAGCATGTGCCTTTTGTGGCCCGGGTGCTGGGGTATTCGAACGAGAATTCTTAGTCGTAGGCGGTGCAGATGTAGCATTCATAAATGCTTGAAGATCCGACATGGTCATAGTCACACTTGACTGGCCACTCCCAGACGGCTCAGCCGGTGTCCGCGTTCTTGACGTAGACCCCGATCTACCTCCTGGATTCTTGCTTGACCCGATATACTCCATCTTCTGATCCTTTTTATTATACGCCGTCCCGCTACCTCCGTCAAAACCAGCCACCTTCCTAGCCTCCGGAACATGGAGATCCGCTTTCTTCTTCTTTCCCTTGGCGTTCCGTTCTGATTTCGGTACTGGTTCGACATCTGCAGGTCCTTTATTCTGGGCTTTGTTTTTCTTCTGGGGAGCCGGTTGTGGCGTACCACGGCCAGGGGCGTCGGTGGGGCCAGGTCGACGGGAGTTGAAAGTTGAAATAAAGGAAATAACTTCAGGAGAGTCACCAAGAAGACTTTGAAAATGTGCGGCTGCTTCTGTCTTAGAGAGAGTTTCCGCATAACTTAAAAGCTCCTTGAGTTGATCTTCTGGGGCCGGGAAGATCCGTTCGAGTTGTTGTAAAGACATGGTGAGTGAGTTCAGTTGCCGGTTATATTCTAAAATGATGTGTTGATGAAAATGAAGTAGGCAAATGCCTGGTGGATTTTAAGCAATAAATTTGAAGATGAAATGAAAACAAAGGTTTTAGAGTCAAGGAAATAAACGACATGACGTTGAGATTCAAGACATTCATTGAGCATAATTAAAGTGGGTCCTAAGAATGAGCCATCATGAGTATCACATCTGTGGAACCCTAATTTAACCTTAATATGGAATGCTAATAGTACAGTTGAAAACGTATATAAGTAGATGTAGATCAAGTACAAAGAGACATCTTTGATCTCGACTAATACATCACCCCGTAGTAAGGGTACCAGAAATATTCACAGAGAAGCATTTCCAAAAACGTAAACCAACGCCAAAAAAACAGAAACACCTTAAACGCCGTCCCCTAATTCCCGTGCAACCAAACCTAACCTAATCTCATCCTAAGCTTTACACCACTTGAGCTCTTGCCATCATACGTCCTGGAATGTGAATTTCCTCTTCATCATCATCCGATTCTTCCGCCGCTGCCTGTTCCAGCATCCGGTCAATTTCATCGTCAGCCAACCGTCTCCTTTCTTCCCGCGGGCGATCCAATGCAAGTGGCAAAGTAAGATGCACTTGTCCGCCATTGGCCAGAATCGCTCTACGCGAACCGGATTCTTCTTCAAATCCAACCCGCTTATTGGACATTGTAGGCCGTCCAGTAGGAAGTGCCTTTCGTTGTTGAGCCCTGGACGGAGGTTGCCGGGGAGAAGCCTGATTAGGAAATTGAAGTTGTGAAGGAGGCGCCGATGAAGCCCCGCTCAGACTGCCGAATGTGCGGAGGGGAGTTGGGTTGCCACGGGGAGATGCTAAGGCACCTGAGTAGCCGGAACGTAATCCGGGTGTGTTTTTAGGACTGCTCATGAAAAGAAGGGTTTCAATGGCATCTTGTTCGCGGAAATTTTGATGCGGCGATAGCATGCTACTATCACGGGAACTGATCTGACTACAAGAAAGCCGTCTGTTCATAGGACCCGAGCCTGGAGTTTTTGGCGCGGATAACGGCAGAGCATGGCTAGAAAGAAGTGTCGGAGTATAGCCAGCCCGTGAATGACGCCGCATGTGGCCCAATCCTCTGTTATTTGCTAGTGATGGGGGAGGGAAAGCCCGTGGCTCCGGCTGGATAGGGGCCGGAGGGGCCAGACACAGACCAGCACCGTTGGACATTGGTGTCTCGGGCTTGGCGAAAAAATATGGAGGTGACTGTTGTGAGCGGGTATCTTGAGAGGCTGGTGTGGTAGTTTGATCTGTAGAGTGACCCGTTGAGGAAAGACCCGGGCTTGCTGAGGAGCCGGGCCGGTTACGAGGAGTCGAGCTGCTAGATGCTGGGGACACTGCATGAGAGGCAAGAGATTCAACCTCATCAATGGAGTGTGACTGCCAACCGTGATTTACTTTGATCATGGCATAAGAGAGTCTGGTACGGAGTTCAGCCGACAACTAAGGGATAGGTGCATGTCATTAGCAAAGTGCACATTTGACAAGTCATGTCGTTCAAATTCCAATGACCAAGATCGGACAATTCAGGTCGGAGGGATTATGACATCACAGATTCCCTAGCCGGAGAAATCCACACAGTACAAGGGAGGGATACATGTGGGCTTGACCAAGGAACAGGCTGATATCAAAATATCGAAGATCTCCCGAAAATAAAGTGCAAACTTACCTCGCCAATTTTACCGACTGCTGGAGATCCCATGCTAACAGTACTCCGACTCCGCGTATGTCCATGTCTCTTTGGTGATCTCGAATCTTTAACCAGCCCATCAGCTGATCTTTTCCGTGAAGTACCAAGGCCTTCAGGTTCCGGGTCTTCTGAGATCCTATCTCTAAGTGCTGCCATCTGTGATAACTGCATGAGGTTTGTGTTAAGTGGTTCATATCCCGTCCGTGTTTGCGAGTTGGCATGAGACAAAGACAACGAACGTCCATGTGAACGGGCTACTGGACGACGGACTGAAAGGTTACCATTGTTAACGCCACTTGGGCCGTTGGCGCGGCCTGGACTAGCAGATGGACCCGCAGAGTAGTTAACTGGTGAGAAGCGCGGAAGACCGACTGCAGGTGCGTTAGATGATAAGCGACGCGCCTTGTGAGGATACTCTGAGCCAGCGGGGCTCTTCGGAATTGTGGATTCACCATATGAGTGAACAGATGGACGGAAAAGTGAAGACGCGGAAGGGACGCGGCGGGGTGGTGATGGTGGGGCAGAAACGACACTGGAGGGGCCACTAGTGACGCGTGATCCAGACCGACCAAGGCCAGTGGAAAAATCCATAGTAGAGCGAAGTGACTCTCTGGGTGGAATGTAGCTCCGGAGGGCTGAAGTCTCAGCACCGTGGCTGACATTGTGGTGGGTAGTTCCGGCGCCGAGATTGACGACAGCGGAGGCGGCAGCCAAAGCAGCCGCCTCAAGTGATGGTGGTGGCATTTTCGGGGGGATTTTGTAGTATGTAAAGGGAATTTTTATAGGGATAGCGTTGCGACTGATATCAAGAGATCAGATCAAATACAAGTAGAATATACAACAGTCGAGAGTAATATCGGAAAACTTGGACAGTTGAGGACGAGCCACGAGTCGAAGATACAGGGTGCTGATGTATAAAACGTCTGGTTACAAGCGGGGAACGAGGAATGTGCGGTGCGGTCCGGGGTCTGTCTTGCAAAATTGCGTAATTCCAATGATCCAAGCAAAGTTTTATCTTGAAGTTGGTTGCCCAGAAAGTAAAACAAAATAAGGGAGCCAAAAGAAGAACCAAAGAAGAAGATAAAAAAACGAAGAAACAGATATCCCAAAAACGGTCAGGTCAGTCGGTCATGGGAGTTTTCTCTTCTGCAGGTCGTTGGTTAATGCACACAGTCAAAGTCGCGTCAAGGTAAGGAAGTATAGTGTAAAAAAATTTGGCGTGCAGTAGCAGACTGTTTCTGCAGTGTCTTCACTAAGCGCGTCTGACGAGTAAAGTAAGGTGAGAAAAAGGGACTTAGAAGAAGAAACAATTGAAGAATCAAAATGATCAAGAAAATGGTGAAGCTCAAGGTCATTCTTACGGTTGTTGTTTCCCCGATGGACAGCTGAGCCAGCCAACGACCGCAAGGAACAAACCCTGTGAGGCCAGACGACGGACGACGATAGCGAGCGCTTGGGGCACGGCGAGAACGGCCAATGACGATGGTGTCAAGCACAGCCGAGGGCGGGGTGAATATGATGAAATCAAATTAGAGTAAGTTATTACAGTGAAGATGATAGTCAAGTATCCATGAGGTTATCACGAACGCGGGGTTTTGAAGGAAGTTCAGTAGTAAACCCAAAAGTCACAGGTGTGTTCTCGGTGAACGAATAAACCAACCAACTGAATTCATAGACTTAGTAAAAAAATGATAACGAAATCTACCGAAACGAAGGTAATCTCAACATCAATGCATTCAATGAGTCAATAAAATTCATCTCCAGATATCAACACTTGGTGTATTCACATGGTAAGTTTCAAGAAGAGGGGCCTGTCATCGTGGCTTATCCATTGACCAAAAACGAGTAAGTATACGCCGCACACAGAAAATACATCAAAAAAATCAACGATTCCGGTGAATTTAGACAGACCCTTCAAAGACGCACTTACTACGTCAAAACCAAGCTAAACGGAACCAATCTACGACACTACTTCCCTTTAAACCAAACACTATATTTAATTCCAGATAGAACCGAGAACTTACCTCCAAATGTCAAAGAACCTTATTGGCCGCGTTAGGAAGTCATGAAATCTCTGCCTGTAATCCAGGCCTACGATGTCGTTTTTTTTCGCATGTGCGTTGACCAATTTGTGATTTTTTTTTCTCTCTCTTTCCCTGTAAATACTCGTTTCTTGTACTTGTTGTTTCTGAAGACAACACCCTTAATGGTATAAAACCAACCCCTCCTCCTTCCATAATGCATCCTTCCTCTTCTGATAATCCCTTGACGCGATCCCGCCCGATAGCCCAATTAAAGAACAAGAAACTAGAGATAAACTAAACAATGTACCAAAAGCGCGCATTCGTACACTCCAAAATCCTCATCGCCTTCACCGCCGCTTCCCACAACCTAACAAGCAAAAAAAATCAGAAAAAAAAAAGACACCAACATGCTTTCAGGAAATTACTAACCCTCACTACCTCCGTCACTTAACAAAAACCTTCCCTCGCACGCATTGGCCAGGTGCATGCGGGGAGATAAACCAAGCCGACCGAGCAAAAGTCAAGGTGCCCGCCAGCGACATCTGTGCGACAGAATAGGGATATTACCCAACAACGAAGTGGGGGAACGACCAAAACCCGACCTCTTCCATCTCCGTCCGTAATGAGTGACTACAACACCATGTAGCCGTGTATACCAATGACACTTTCTAAGTATCACGGAACAACCGATCCCTCATCATGAGACACTGTCCTGGCTGGGCTTTCCGCCTCCCCGGTTTGCCAAACAAAGTCACGAGTCCATCCCTCTCTGTCGTACAACATGTTACCAACGTCACTTGCCCAGCTCAATCATAGATACTGAAAACCGCCAAAGCCTTTTCCTTTTGGTGTCTGAGTGACGATTATATCTCCTATGTGGTCCCCTTTTATAGTCTATTGTCGTCTCATTCAGGTCACAGTAAACACCTCCAATAATTACAACTTCTATTCTTTGATCCCTCGTCATGTTCCATCTTATGGTCCAACAAACGCAAGGGACTCCAAATACTTCTCGAATCTAGGAACCCGCTCTTAACCCCTGATTTCTGCCAACTAGATGACATTTGTTCGTTTGCTAGTTCGACTTTCCCTTCAATTAAACTTGATCACCTTCTTGTTTGTCGACCATTTTACCACACAAACTGACACCTTTGTTCTTCTCAAGTCCATGAAATTCCGCCCATTATGGCCAAGACCTCAACCCCCGGACGCGCAACCACGTGACTGCGCGAGGGTCTTAATACCCCTGCAGAATGTGCGTTTTTTTCTATTTAACCCTTGTATCATTCGTCATTTATCGCCAATGCAGAGCCTTAACCCTGTTCCCCACTTCATTCACCGAACTACCACACAAACACAATAACTCAATATTGATACTAGTATTAATGATGTTATCGATAATTGTACAAATGTAACACTGTCACCACTGGCTCACCATAAAACATAATTCAGCCAAACTCTCCCATCCACCCGCATTCTATTGAATGCTCTAATCGTAGTGGTCTTCATGATCCTCATGATCATGGTCGTGCTCGTGGTCATCATGATGGTCATCATGGTGGTCGTCGTGGTGGTCGTCGTGGTCACCGTGTTCCTCTTCATGATGCTCATCGTGGCTTTCCTTTTCATAGTCCCCAATCTTGAAATGCCCAGTTTGATGAATGTCTTTACTTGAAGTTCCCACGTACACTGTAAAGGTTCCCTCGGGGACGATCCACTCATGTTGCTCCTTGTCCCAATAACTGATATCACGCTTTTTGACTGAGAACGATACCTTCTCGGTGTGGCCAGGATCCACCGAGATATGTTTGAAGCCGCGTAACTGCTTCACCGGACTACCTGAGACAGAGTTTGGAAACCCGATGTACAACTGCGATACTTCTTCACCACGTGGACCAGCCTCGTTGGTAATCAAGCAAGAGATAGTTCCAACTTCTTCCCACAGATCCTCTCGTCCACCAGGCCCGATTTCGCCGTGTGCTAAACCTGGGGTAGCCGAGACAGTAATGTCCAAGTCACGGTACGAAAACTTCGAGTAAGCTAAAGACAATGTTAACATACGCAAATCTTGATATACCATAATTACTCAATACTTACAAAGTCCATGGCCAAATGGAAAAAGTGCCGAAGTCTCAGACGCTTCAAAGTGGCGGTAATCAACCATCAACTTCTCGGAAAAGTCATCATGTTCATCCTTGACCCAAACACCGTAGTCCTCATTCGACGCCGCCAACGAGAAGGGAAGTCTCCCACTGGGGTTCACTCTTCCAAAGACAATGTCGAATACTGCAGGCGATCTCTTCAATGGGTATCCAGCCCAAATAATAGCCTTGATATTGGTATTCTTGACAATTTCCGAAATATCTGCTGGGCCCGGACTGTGAACCACAACAACAACGTCATGGGTTGAGTTCACATTTCTGAGAACATCAAGATCAACCTGCATGGGACTAAGAGTCTGCCGATCACGCTGGGCGACCCACGGAGCAGTCGGATGGTATGTATCCTTCATGCGAACATTGACAACAGCAACAACAGGCTGTCCACCGCCTTCATCCGCGGTACCAGCGAGTCTAAAAAGTTTAGAAAACTTGGGGTTCGCGTTGATAATCAAGTCCGTCAAAGAGAAATGTTGATCCTATGCCACAAATTCATCATCTGTCGGGAGATTCACACCAAAGAACCAAGTACGGACAGACCCATCCTCTACTGAGGCATCAGCAGTGTCGCCGAATCCAAGATCCTGATTACCGTTGACGACAAACACAACCTCGTCATTCTGAAGATTCAACGGTAGCAGCCCATCGTTGTGAAGCAAAACAGTACTTTTGGCAGCGACGTCGAAAGCAATATCCACAGACCAATCACGATGCTCTGGGTCAACGGGGAATGATTCGTCGTGGATCCAGGGCGAAGGATAGTGGTGGCTTTGGTTGGTGTAATGCCACGACCGCAAAACTCTGATCACCATGTCGTCCAAACGTTCTTGCGAAACATGACCGTCATGGACAGCCTCGAGAAGCTTGTCCCCCCAAACAGAATTTTGCCCGGTAATGTCGGTTCCCGGCATGCTCATGTCTAAACCAGCACCAGCAGACTGTTCCAGTCGATGGGGTGCCTCCCAATCCGTCATGACGTAGCCAGGAAAGCCCAGCTCGCCTTTGAGAATCCCATTGATGAGATCGGCGTTTTCACAAGCCGAGACACCATTCACTTGGTTACGGGCACACATGATACCAGCAACGTTTGCGTGCACTGCGTCAGCAAAAGGCCAGAGGTATAACTCGTGCAGGGTACGATCGTCAATCCAAGTGTGAAGAGTGTTTTGGTTCGTAACTTGCTCGTTGAGAATGAAGTGTCTAGCGCAAGCCTGAACACCTTCACTTTGAATCCCCTCAATTATGGCCGCCATGGAAGCACCAGTGAGATATGGGTCGGGGCCAAATGAGTCCCAGTTACCGCCGCCGGTAGCAATCTTGCCGAGTGGACTACCAGTGGGGCCTAAGATGACATTGATTCCACGAGTACGAGCCTCTCTACCCAAAGCCCGGCCATACTTGCGCAACACCTCAACATCCTATGTAGCAGCAAGGTCAATACCTGGGGGGAACGCAGTCGTAGTGTTGTCCGCGATACCCATGATACCGATGGCTTGGTTTTGGATGCACAAGCTGTGAAAGCCAATGGATGGGGCTTCCCCCGTGTTCCCGAAACACACGCCTCTGGCCCAACCGACACCAGTTACGATGGCGACCTTGTCCTCAGTTGAAAGCTGTGACAAGTCAGCGGTAGCATCATGGTGAGCCGTCCGCCAGTCAGATGTGTGTTTAGCTGAAACGGCGACCGCCAGGGCTAGGTACGACGCTACGACCAGTCTCATGGCTCTGTATAGCAAGGATAGATTGAGGCGAATTCTGGGGAATAGTCGGGGAGACAATTCTAAGAGAAACAAACGAAGAAATAAATCAAAACGGCGAAAAAGAATGTATGAAGAATATATATATATAAAGCGGACAGCTGTGAGAAAAAAACGTCGGTATTGGTAGCAAAGCCGACGATGATGATGGTAAGTTTGGCCAGGCTGAGAATATGAACATTGTTTTGGTACCAAAGTAAGGACTAATAGTTCATGTGCTAACGTTGTTGGTTTCCTAAAATGGAAATGCATGATGTGAAGGCTTTAACCCTACCATTAAACATCACGACATACGTATGTACGTGTATAGGTACACATATGAAGCAAACCTGTACACATCATGAATTACGCAATGAAGAAATGAATCTGACATTGAATTCTATGAATATTTTACAAAGTATCTAGTTTTAGGTTGAGAGTCGTCGTCAGTTTATTACTCAATATTACAAAGATGTTCACCGTCAGGAGTAAGAGTGTCATGATGGATAACCCTAATATACAACCGTAGTTCTATTTATAGGTTTAAACTTTTAAACACAGACCACACTTGTCTAGTATACATAGAATTCTCCGTCCGAAACTGCTTCTAATAATTGAACGTGCCTATCGAAAGGGGGATCTCCCGCCATGGGTTCACGGAGAATAGGAGGCCCAGACGTCATAATGGCCCGTGGAGGACTAAAAACCACACTTTTCTGGGTATGCACATACATAAACTACAGAGGGAGTTGGGACTAAGGTAATAGAGTCGGAGAACCGGCAAAAGGATATGTGAAGTCGGCTATCCTCTTCAGTCTAAGCTTACCTTGGACCCCGTATTAGTGACGATCACTTGCTCCCAAGCTTCTGCAGCGTGGCCAATATCAGGTGAGTGGGAGGCTGGGCAGAGGCAAGATGAGGCTTCGTAAGGCATCTTCGGCATCATGCGGTAATATTCAGACCTCGTATTCCCAAAGAGCACGGTTTGTTAGTTCACAATGCACTTGGCGGTCTATGGTTCCCAGTTCATTAGCGTGTGGTCCGTGGTATCTCGAGATTCTATAAAGGTCGGACAAAGTCCGGTCATCCAGAAGAAGAAAACAAAGAAGAACATCAGGCTTCATTCATTGCTTGTCTTTCTCATCTCTGCTTCATCGCAGTAGCCTTTCGTTCATTTTGCATTTTCACTCTTAGCATTTACCCCGACCCCTTTGCATCACTCATTCATCCATTTTTTCATTTCATTCTTTCATCATGTATTCCAGCAATCTTATTGCCATTTCTGGCCTTACCCTTTCCGCTTTCTTCGGTTCCTCCTCGGCTGCCGCTATCCGTTCCCGTGCCACCGAAGAGCCCGTCAAGACTCTCCTTGATGTTAACGGCACTGAGTATGCTTCTCAGACTGCTAGCCTTATCTCAGGCGGTTACCGTCCTTTGTCTCTGAGTGTCTACGGTTCTCCTGCTCTGTACTCTTCTGTCTGGGCCAAGGACTCCATCACTCCCGGCCCCATCGAGACCATCGAGGGCGCTGACTACAACACCTACAGCAAGTGGCTTACCGACTTGAACTCTCAAGGTTACGTTTCCACTCACGTGTCAGCCACTGGCCCTACTACCAACGAGGCCACCTTTGCTGGTATCGTGGAGAAGAAGGACTCTTCCTTCTGGCTCCAGCAGTGTGACCTTGACTCGCCTTACGCTACCCAAAACGCTACCTCTGGCTATGTTACCACTGTTGAATCTTACGCCATGTATGGTACGCCCGACGCCCGTAAGTTCTGCGTCAACCTGGTCCAGAACATCAACAACACCCAACAGACTAGTTTCTTCTCTGGAAATGGTTACACCATCGACTTCAACGCGTCTTACAACGGCGAGTTGACCAAGCGTTTCTGGCGCCCTACCCGTCTGTACCAGTCTGCCGAGCATGTGATTACCCCCATTTTCCAGGATACCCAAGTCGGAAAGTGGGAGGCCTTCACCAACCTGACCAGTGCTGAGCTCCAGTCTGAGATTGTCACCCAGAAGGCTGCTGGCCGCGTTCCTATCGACATTAACGGTGGTGGCTACAGCAACGATGACATTCTCTACACCGCTATCTTTGCCGAGAGCACCGCCACCAAGACCAAGCAGTGGACCGCCGTCGGTGAATCCACTGGTTTCGAAGACAACGAGGGTATCTTAGCCGATATTGACGAGCGCCTCAAGAACTGGATGGGCCGTAACAACGTCCGCCAGGCCCAGGTTGCCGTTGCCTCCAACGGAACTCTCCTTCTTGAGCGTGCCTACACTTATGCTGAGGACGACTACCCGGTCGTGGGCAACGATGATACTTTCATGCTCGCTTCCATCTCAAAGATGTTCTTGTACGCTGCTATCACCAAGATTGTTGAAGAGGGTAAACTCAACTACAGCTCCAAGCCTTACGAGTTGCTTGGCATGACCGACTTCGAGGATGCTCGCCAAGCCGATATCACTGTTCAGCAGCTTCTTGACCACGCTGGTGGTTTCAACCGTGACATCTCTGGCGACCCCATGCAGATGTTCCGCGCTATTGCCCTGGAACAGAACCTTGGCCGCCCCGCTACTCTTCTCGACGTCATCAACTGGATGCGTGGCCGTCCTCTGGACTTCGCCCCCGGTACTGACGAGAGCTACTCCAACTACGGTCCCATGCTTCTGTCCTACTTGATCAGCAACATGACTGGTATCCCATACCTTGAGTACCTCCAGGAGAACATCTTTGAGGGCGAGAACGTTATCCTCTACACTACTGATGCTGCTGACCATGCCAACGATACTGTTGTCCCGCAAACCAAGTTTGTTGGTCCTGACCCCCGCATTTTGGATGAGTACGTTACCGTCAGTGGCTCAAACGGTGGTGATGGCATCATCAAGGAGGAGATCATTGGTACCGCCTCATTGGCTACTACCGCTAGTGTGGTTGCTCGCTTTGTTGGCAAGCACGCTGCTTGGGGTACCGGTGGTCGCTCCATTGGTGACCGCCAGGGTTCTCTGGTTGGCTGCCGCTCCCACGTTGAGAGTCTTCCCAATGGTCTTGACTACTCCATCATTATCAACTCCCGTGAGTATGCTGATGAGGGTGAGTGGGCTACCCTGTCGCTTGGCCAAGTCTACAGTGCTCTTCAGCAATGGCCTGTCAAGCAACAGTAAGTCTAGAATAATAGCTGCTGCATTAGATAGAATTTTATGAAAATATATATACACATTTGGTCACCCATTTATCCGTTTTAGTCAATGTCATCCCGGAGTAACACTAGATGTGGAGGTTCAAAGCACTCCGCGAGAACCTTGATGGCACATATAAGGGCCGGTTCCGTTTAGGAAGCTGTCAGATAAGGAACTGCCGGGATTTGGGCAGTGCAACGTCCCATCAGGGTTCTCAGTGCGTCTTTTTTGGCCGCACCTATAGGTTAGCGTTCCAAATGTTGGATTTTGGTGTAGTGAGAACCCTGACGGCGTAATACAACATTACTCAGTAGAGAAAAAGCAGTAGAAGGAGTCTGCAGTACCACATGTGGCATGGAAGTAGAAATGCAGTTTTATAACACTGCAGGTTTTGACGTCAGCCAGATTTCATCGTGTTCAATTTCACATGGTACTTGTCATTTCGTTGTCGTGGACAAATGGTGCAAAAAGCGCTCCAAATGTCGCCAACATGTTAGGGTTCGCACGCAACATATCAAACGCCACTAAATGGTATCTGCGTCGTAAAGCTAGGTGATGCTGCGGTTCATGTTGTGTCCCAGGTAGAATTCTGCTATTTCAAGGGGATGATGTGATCTTGCATCATGGCGTGCTCAGATTCCTAGATTGTGTTGGCCAGCCACATTTTCCTCAAATGCTTGGCTGCTGCTAATGTCTTGGTACCCAAAGACGCCCGAAAGTCCTCAGTAGCTTTTAAACGCAAGTGCCGTTGCCACACGTGATGGGGCCTGTAAGAACCTTGATGGGCGTTTCATGGGAACCCTGTTGAGTTGACCGTTTGGAATGGTTGTTCAATTTAATTGAACTAGAATTCCGTCTTCTTTAAGTTTTCTGGTTTTCCTTTCTTGTCTGTGCCAATTTGCTCCTTTGGACTGGTATTTCACCACACTTCACCAATTTTGCGTACTTCTTGCGTCTTGTTGTGGTAAACTGTCGATTTTCATTTTCTCTTGTGTTTTCATTTTTCTTAGATACCCTTTGTTGTATATCATTTTCAATTCATGTTTAGGCAATATCCATTATCCCTTTAAAACTTCAATTGCCTCGATTTTCCCCCAACTTCTTTACCAGCGTTCCGTCGCAATATCTTTGCGTTTCTCAAGCTTTATTGCTAGCACACAAAATTATACCCTTGTTTAGTAATGTCTACTACGAACTCACTATCTACCCCGGCCCTAGATTCGTCCGCACCTTCCGGTTCCATGATGGCCAATAATTCACCCGCTCTTCAACCAGGCCCACCGCCGGCTCGGTCTTCACCGCCGTCTCTACGGTCACCATCATCAGCACCAAGGGAACCCCCAAGTCGGCCTGGTCGCGTATCTTGGGTACCGGAGCTGGAGGAAACGTTTTTTAACTCGCTTGTTGTCTCAGTACGCGACCTTGGATACCGCGATAATGTCACGGGAATTTTGCGTCCTGAGGCATGGCAGAAGGTGCAAAAAGATGTCTTGGAGAAGCACAATGTTACCCTTGAGCGTGGTCATTACAAAAATAAGGTCGACAATGCTCGTAAAAAGTACAAGATGTGGCGTAGTTTAGCTACACATCCGGCATTCACCTACGATGAGAACACCCACACGATCTCAGCTCCAGATAGTGTGTGGGACGACACTTCAATTGTAAGTATTACTGTAGTACCAAAATACAAATGTATACGAGTCTCATGTATACTGATACTTTCATAATAGGTTGACCCTAGAGCCCGCGTTTTTAAGCATGGCCCATTACAGTATGAGAGTTGTTATAACATCATCTTCCCAGACATCTACCAGGACCCTACCGTAAGAAAAAAGCGTCCCGCAATTTCCGTCCCCGAAAGGCAGACGAGGAAGTCACACCCGGTAGTTCTAAGGCCTGAACCCACTTATCAGCCACCGCCACCATTAAGGCCTACAAACCATAACAATGACCTGGACAGGAATTCCCACCATACCTATACCCACGTTCAAACTTCTTTTTCCCATCGCTCATCTCAAAGTTACTCTCATTCTCCATCACCAGAAATGACCGATACTCCCATTCGCAAGCCAGAGAGCCCTCCGATGGCGTCTAACGCTCATCAGGAGTACCCTCAGCAATCTTCCGTCGCTATGGGTGCTCCCCCCTCTGTACCATCTGCCACTTCTGCTGGGTCTTCAAACCAGACTTACCCTGTTGTCAATCCTTCTATCAATGACAATGGCCAGGCTGATACCCGCAAGCGGTCCCTTAGCCCTTCGCCTGCCCAGAGTGCCCCCCAGCGTCGTCGTGTTGATGATTGGTCGCCTGCTGCTGATTCGTCTGCCTACATGCCTACTCCCACAGGCAACGGCGTGAACTACTTCAGCAACCGGGGTCGGGATGCTACTCCTCTGTCTGCCCAACACCAGCCTCAGGCTCAGACCCAATCGCAGACTGAAACTCAAGTTCAGGTCCAGCCTCAAGTCCAGGCCCAGTCCCAGGCTCAGCCCCAAGCCCAGGCTCAGGCCCAGAGCCGCCATCCCCACACCCACCACCACCATCATGTCCATTGCGATCGTAGTCGCTCTAGCAGACAGGTCAATGTCCCCGGGAACGTTTATACTCCCCCTTACACCAACAGCGTGGTTTCTCCCCGCACTTCGATCTCTGGTCCAGTCGGATCCCAGTACGATTCGCCTACTACAAGATCGTTGTTGCCTCCTCCTGAGATCATCCAACAGATTGTCGCCCAGGCTGTCAAACAAAGTCAGGCCGCTGCCAGCTCAAATTCTTCGCCTCCCGCTGTCAGCTGGACGGAGAAGGCCATGGATATTTACTTCAGCAACGCTTCGGACGATGACCCTGAACTTCAGCTTCACATCGTGGATGACATTTTCACGCAGGATACTAAAGCAATGATTTACTGCAAGATGGCGCCTAACTTGCGGAAACGGTGGATTGATAAGATTGGAAAGGCCTGGGCTAGATCGTAAGATACCCACAGCAGATGGATAGTCTTCTTACCCCCCTTGGAACACAGCACAAAAATGGGTGTGATGCAGTTATGTTAGACTTTGATAATGATATTGTTTTTGATCCAGTATATAACGCTACGCTAAAGTGAAAAAAATCTCTGTACTTATTTTGAGACAGCGCTAGTCATTAGTTAGTAAGTTATACGCAAATCCTAGCGCTAGTTTAAACTTACTTCAATATCAAACTCTCACCAACCCCCAACGCCGCCGCAATACCAAAACCAACACTCGCAGTTTTCCAATTCAAAAATTTCCCTCTATCCCCCAAAACCCCCGTCGCCTTGCCTATACCCCAAACTGCAACCGTATTAACCGCCATCAAAATGCCCCACCCCAACACCGTCGGGTGACCTCCCGAATATCCACCAGCAGCCGCTCGTTCCGCCTTCTTCTTTCTCGCCTCGCGTTCCCGCGCTTCCTTTTTCTCAGCGGCCAGTCGCGCGGCTTCCTCTTCCCGCTCAAGACGGGTAGCTTGAGTGGCGGTTTGGACGGGGCGAGATTGGAAGTCGTGTGGGACGGAATGGACTGAGGGGGTGTCGACGTCGATTAGATCGTGGTGGGGGGTGGAGGTGGTTTGTTCGAGAGTTTGGGGGACAGGCGCGGCGGCCTGGGAAGATGGATGTTAGTGTTTATTATGGGGGTTGGAGTCGTGCGTGGTTATTTACCTCTTCGGCCGTCTGTTTGGGACCCTTGGATGCTGCGTCGGCGTAAGACACTATACATTGTTAACATCACACCACGATCTCCCTACACCCAAAAATCAACATACTTGTGAAAATATAACTATAATTCAAACTTGAACAAAATAATGAACCGAAAAACAACAATCTGTAGCCTCGCTCAAGATTCCAAATGTCCCCTTTATATACAACATACTGCAACACGGGAACTGCCTTTGTCCGCCCCACAGCCTTCCGCCCTTTCCGCTTCGGGCCTAAACTGTCTTACATGAAATACCGCAAACCCCAGCAAGCAATCAAGAAATCGCCACAAGTCCCCACAATTAACGGCCGACATGACTTGGTTGGAGAAAAACCAGGGCTACATATGCATGCGGTGGTTACGTCATTGTGCAATTCAAAATGGTGATCATGACGGATAATATGATGGTTGAGATTCTGTATTTAAAGAAAGAAAAACGCTTCTTGAATTGACAGTGAAATTCGAGATGTACAGGTATTGTTACACTGCGTCGTCCAGACACCACCCATCATCACATGTGGGTTTGGACTAAGCAACTCCGCCGGCAAACTTCTCCGTTTTGTAAACTACATTACGGTTATACTTACGCAGACTTGGCCGTGACCTCCTCCTTCTTCTCCGTCACCTTGGCCTCGACCTGCTGCTTCTTTTCAGCAACAGCAGCCTTAGTCTCTTCTCTCTTCTCAATGACCTTCTCCTTAGTCTCCTCCGCCTTCTTAGCAATAGCCTCCTTGGCGTGCTCCTTCTTCTCGGGAGTGAAGGCCTTAACTTCCTCTTTCTTCTCCTTAACCTGCTCCTTGACTTCCTCAGTCTTCTGCGCGGCCTTCTCCTTGACCTCAGCAACCTTCTCAGTCACAGGCTCAGTGGTCTCCTTCTTGGGTTCCTCCTTGACAGCAGCGACAAGAGACTCGCTCTTAGGAGCCTCACCCTGAGGAGCCTCACTCTTAGGAGCCTCACCCTGAGCAGCCTCATCGTCGTCCAGCTCCGCGCCGTAGACATCGGGGTGGGCGCGGAAGCAAGTTTGCATGCCCCTATAACATAGTATTAGTAGTCGTGAATTGCTTGTCTAAGATATAGCAAACTTACTGGAACTTCTCAATGCAGTCCATGCCCTTGGGTTCCATCTCAGAGTACACGAAGCAGCTGAAAGCTGATCTGAACTCCTCACCGCAAGGACCGTACGCCATACCACCCAGGCATGGGCAGTCCCAGTTGATCTCGCCAGTCTCAGGGTTATAAGCGCCGTTATTACCTCCATCGGCGCCGGGAATTGGCGCGCCCTCAGCTCCCTCGGTGGGAGTAGCAGCCACCTCAGATGGCACAGGAACCTGGGCAGCAGCCTCGGCCTTCTTCTTCTCCGCCTCAGCAGCGCGCTCGGCGGCCTTAGCAGCCTGCTCCTTTTGAATCTGCTCGCGGCGGGCAGCAATTACGGCGTCAATGGTCTGGTTGTCGGATTCGTCAAAGTGCTTGGGGGCGTCAAGTTTTTGTGCTATAGCGAGAAAATCAAGACACAAGCGTTAGCGTAGGGAACAAATGTCTGTCATTGAGAATACACCTACGCTGTGGAGGGTCCTGGAAGAGCGGGCTAACGTTGTAAATGTAGACGGCGGCACCGGCAGCACCCCAGCGCATAACGGTACCCTTCCAGGTGCCCTTGGACTTGGGCGCATTGGAGCCAGTAGTAAGGAGTCTGCGACTAGGTACCGAAAGAGTGGTCGAGACGGACGCGGCAACGGGCCGCACTTGACGCAATGACGAGCGGAACATGGTGAAATATGTGATGACGTAGACGGCGCCGGATTATAGATGCCAAGAGAGGTGCTGACGAAAAAGGGCGTACAAGACAGAGGCGTTTGAGAATGGGTTGGCTGCAGTTGACACTCGAGGTTCTAGAAAAAAGAGAAAACTAAAAAAAAAAAAAAAACTGACAAATCAATAAACACGCCGCCAAAATTCGGTACGACCTTGATTATACACACAAGCCGTCAAAATCGCCAACCCATGAGCTTCTTTTTCGGCCACTAGCATTACCAATTGCACTAACCCGAAAACTAGATAATTTACCCGACATTCTAGCGGGAAACTTCTAACCCGTAAACTCCGCTGGTAAATTCGGGAAGATGTTGCGTTAGCGCCCCACTTATTAGCCTGGTGTTATTCATTCCTGCAGTTTGCTCACGTCGTACGGGCGGAGAAGATGAGTGGACAAAGAGGGAAGGAAGCAAGCAAGGGCAGTGATGGGCGTACCTAAAAAAAGCGGCCTACCTACATGAATTGATAACAACGGGCGTTTCTTGAGTAACATGTGATATTTGAAGCGGAGATACTGTGACTTTATCTACCATAATAATTGCGATATATTCCCAACTTCACATGAGTTCCTTTCGATTCCTGGTATAGTGACGTCATCCAATCAACCATCAGAGTCATCATGGACTCACCAGTCATGGAGTGGGATGCCATTGGCGTTCTCAAATTTGCTCATGCACCTCAGCGCCAAACGGCCCTGTTGGTGCTAAACCAGCCCATCGTGAACTCGCATCTCATAAGAAGCGTATACAAGAAAGGTGTGTGAAAAAACCGGTTCATTGTGCCGACTAGCCGTCAGTGTCTTAGTACTAACTTAAACATTGCCGCGTCAGCGTCTATTCGTGTGGCCGCCGATGGGGGCGCCAACCGTCTGTATCACCTGGCGCAGAACTGCCAAGCCGCCCATAAAGCCATATTTGTATGAACATATCCAGCCCTCATCTTGTCTCCTGAATCAACTAACAAGCACGCCCCTCCACCAGGACACTCTGGAACATATCATTGGAGACCTCGACTCTGTGAGTCCAGTTACCTTGGAGTACTACAAGTCGCACTTTGCCACGATCCACAAGGACGGTGACGAGTATAGTACCGACTTTGGAAAGGCCCTCACCTTTCTCCGTTCGTTGCCATCTCCCGTCCCTCGTGATATTATCGCGTTTGGTGGCTGTGGTGGGCGTGTAGACCAAGGCATCAGCCAATTACACCATCTCTACACGTACTACCAGGAAGACTCCAATATGTTCCTTCTCGACAACGATAGCTTTACGTGGTTGTTGCCTGCCGGTAAACATAGGATCCGTGTTCGAGACGGTACTACTGAGCTCTTTGCCAAGTACGTCGGAATTCTACCGCTCGACGGGCCGGCCGTTATTACCACACACGGGCTGGAGTGGGACGTCACCGAATGGGATACTAGCTTCTCTGGTAATATGAGCACTAGCAATCATATTTTACCGCAGACCACACATGTGGAAGTTGAAACAAACAATGCTGTTGTGTTTACGGTAGCACTCAAATCAACGGAACACATGTAAAGGGGATGAGTGCCACAAGAGAAAAGTGGTGGAGGCTTATACATTAACACTTCATATTAAGGCGTTCGACAAGGAACGGATAGAGCGGTTCCAGCTCTGGAGAATATAGCAAGCAATAGAAACCCAAACGCCGTTCAAACCCAAACCATCTATCCCAAATTGTTTCACGCAATTGCACGGATCACACCCCATAATGCTACCTCATCACACCAGCAATGTAGAATAATTCGCCGAACCGAGTAGCTCGGTTATCCGAAGAAATGCAGGACCAGCCAGCAGAACAAGAAAAACACAACAACCCCCACGCCAAAGATCCATTTATCTTCCCTCGCCCGACGCTCAACCATACGGATAGTATCACCAGAAATGCCAAGAGTGTTTGCCGCCGAATATAGGTTCTTCTGTACATTCTTCAACATAGAATTCTGTACCTTCAAGTCGCCATACAGGGCCTGTCCCTGTGCAATATAATCGTCAAGCACATTGTTTGTGCGCTGAAAGAAAGCTTGTTCCCTCAATGCATGGTTCTCCCGAGAGGGATCTCCACTGCCGAAAGAGTATCCACCCGAAGGTTGCGCAGGAGCTCCGTATCCACCCAATGGCACCGCGGCTGACGATGACGGCCCAGGCCGCGCAAAGACACTGGCGCTTGGCGCAGAAGCTGCCAAGTATGGATTGGCAGCTGTTTGTTGATGCGAAGGTGGGGCACGTGAAGCTCCCCCCAGCAAGTCATTTCTTGTAGCCCGGTCTTTAGCCTCTTCACGCTGTTTCTTTAAAAAGTCTAAACGACTGCGAAAGTCCTGGAGGTCTTGACGGAACTCTTTCGTGCGCTCGACAGCCTCTGTCTTCTTTTTGGGCATGATTTCTTGGCGGGCCATGACATCGTAGTCGTCAATGGCCTTTTTGAAGGAGTTGAGAGAACTGTTGAGGGAACTTATTTGCGGAGCACCGACATCGCCGCCGCCGGTGATAGCGGAGGTAGCTTCGTCGAGGTCAGTTCGAATCGCGCGGCTTTGTCGGAGGGCCGTGTTGTAGAGGGATTTCTGTGTTTCATTTGAGTTAGTTTCGCGGTTGCAGCGAGCAAGTATCGGGGCTTGGCGCAGATATATGGTGGGGGCGGTGACAAACCATGGTAGGCAACGGGCGCTCGTGGTCGACAGCGAGTAACGTGTGACCTTTTTGAGGTCAAGGAGCATATAGTGTGTGTGAGTGGGTGGATGGGTGTAAAGTGGAAAAAGTGCAGGACTGTTAGTTCGACCGTATTACTCAATATGGTTAGAATGAGATGGGAATGATTAAGCGAGACGATATAGTTGAGAGGGGTTGGTGGCAGCGAAGATTCAAGTGGTGATGAGCGCTCGTCCATATATCATTGGTCGCAGGGCTTCCCGCAAGCTGGCATCTGACCGCTATGGCAGAATACATGCTATCGGTTCACCGCTTTTGCACTCAATGTAGCCTCTTTGAGAAACGTTGGCGGCGGGGGTTGGTGATTTACGTTAGGGTTGTGCCGTTAGAAGGGATCTCCTGAAACTTCTTGACGATCGCACTTATCAATCTACATAACAAAAGTGAGATCGGTCTGAAGTACCTGTATACATATTGATTGATCATGAAAACCACTCTGGTGGGTCAAAAGTTCATGACTGTTCAAGTGGCTTAAAAGGGCCGTTTTCTATATAGACTCCACATGTAACCATCTCATTGCGACAACAACCCATGCCGTAAGAGCCTCTGTTATCTCGGCGGCTCACGGGCTGCCAAGACTCATAAATTCTCTGCATTGTTTTAGTTGGTGCGACGTGGGAATCTGCAAGACTTCACAATGGCACTCTAAATCGGCATAAATGATTCTGGACGTCAAAATCCTTGATCAAATCCGGCTCTACAAGTTTAAAAGTTCATGATGTTGGAAACACCAGCTGTGGGTTGCCATAGCGCACAGCCTTCACCAACTACAAAATGTACAAACTCTATCCCACAGGCCGGGATCGACATAGAAAGACATATCAGTGAACATCACACCGCCAGACACCTCTTTGGACCAGGAACCTTTACAGTAGTATGCGGCCGTATGCAGGAATGCGCCTCAGGGATCCTCTATATTTTCACTTCTTCACACCCCTTGGACTAGCCAATCCTGAGCCTCCACTTTCAAGGCCCCCGGTCACGTCTTCCCGGCACGCCCCACTCTTAAGGACAACTACCGGCCATCGTGGTAAAGACGGGACAGGGAGACTGTCGCTCTATTCTTGGCGGACTTGGCAAAGTACTTGTTCTGTTGTACATCACACCGGGATGATAGCTACGCGTCCATTACAAGAGACACCTGCCCATTAACGACACACCCGTGACTGGAAAGAGAGGGCTTCCCTTTGTATGAGACTGGCGATAGGGACGGTAGTCACGGAGGATAAATTACGGCATGTTCGCACTTTGTACAGTTTCATGTTCATTCCCTTCTGTGGCCAACAACTCGCAGGGCTTTTACTTCGCCTACCCGGATTTTCACTGACTTCTATATATATTAACCACTACCCGGCCACCGATACGGGAGTGTCTCTTGTCTCATCCGTGTCTTTGAATTCCCTTCTATCACATACTGTTCACTCTTTCTTACTTGATCTTTCAATCTACTGCCATGACTACCCGTCCAGAACCCGATACAATCGGTCCAGCTCCCGGCACTGCCGGTGCTGATGCTAAGGACGATGCCTCTATTCACACTGTCACCGTCTCCAACCCTTCTCCCGATAACCTTTCTGTTAAGGAGAAGGTTGTAGTGACAAGCGACCCGGATCTAGACCGTCCGTATAGCATCTACTCCAAGCGTACCAAGAACTTTATTGTTGCCGGTGCCGCATTTGCTGCCTTCTTCTCTCCAATGTCTCAACAAACTTACTTCCCTGCTCTCACAACCATTTCTGAAGAGTTTGGTGTCAGTGACTCTCAGATCAACCTAACGATTACTTCCTACATGATCTTACAAGGACTGACTCCCATGTTCCTGGGAAACTTCTCGGATACAGCCGGTCGTCGACCAGCTTATGCCATTTGCTTTACAATCTATCTTGCCGCCAACATTGCGCTGGCTCTCGCTCCCAACTTCGGTTCCATGTTGGCGTTCCGTTGCATCCAGGCAGCTGGAAGTAGCACTACTATCTCCATGTCTTTTGCCGTTGTTTCCGATGTCATCACCTCGGCAGAGCGTGGATCTTATATTGGTATTACTGCTCTTCCCGGTGTTCTTGGACCTGCCATCGGTCCTGTTATTGGTGGTCTCATCTCTCAATACATTGACTGGAGAGCCATCTTTTGGTTCCTAGTCATCTTGACTCTGTGCTTCATCATTCCGTTTTTCCTATTCATGCCCGAGACTGCTAGACATCTAGCTGGAGATGGGTCTATTACTCCCCCGTTTTTCAATCGTTCCGGTCTCCAGGCATACCGTCACTGGAAAGAGAAGCGTCGTCTTGCCAACGACCCTGAAGCTGCTGCCAATGCTCCTGAGCCCGAGGTCCGACCTTCCTTGGGCAGTGTGTTCCAAGTGCCAAACCCAATGCCTAGTTTACGTTTACTTGTAGACAAAGAGCACAGCTTGATTCTATTCACTAACACTATTGTGTTTGCTGGGTTTTATATGATCAACTCTTCCATGCCCTCTTTGATGTCTCAAAGATACAACATGAGCCAGTCATCTACCGGACTTATGTATCTCCCATTAGCTGCCGGATCTACAGTAGCATCGTTCGGACTCGGACCTATTATGAACTGGAATTACCGTCGTCACTGCGGTTTGTTGGGTCTTGAATACGATGGCAAAAAACAGATCGATATGGCTGGCTTCCCGATCGAAACTGTTCGATTCCAGGTCTCCACCCCTACCCTCATTTGGGCGGCCGGTGCACAAGTTGCTTGGGGTTGGGCCCTTGAGCGGCACGCGCCTGTCCCTGTTCTATGTGTCATTGTTTTCGCCATGGGTGCCGGTATTGTCGGGTTTAACAACACTTCTAACACCCTGCTCACCGATATCAACCGTAAAAAGAGTAGTTCTGCCACTGCTGCCAACAATCTTTGTCGGTGTCTTGTGGGTGCTGGCGCTACGGCCGGTATTGTCCCCCTGATTGCTCGCATTGGTCCAGGCTGGACATTCACCATGTCGGCCTGTTTGTACATTTTTACTTTGTTGCCTATTACTTTGATCACCCGGAATGGTGTACGCTGGAGAGCAGAAAACGCTGAGAAAAAGAGGCTACAAGAAGAGAAGGCGGAAGAGAAGGCTCGGGCTAAGATGGCACAGACCGATGACGATACTGATGCTCGGACATTAGACGTTGGTATGATGTCGGACATGGCGGAGGATGATTCGGGCAAGAAGTAACGATGGATGAGATGAAAACACGGGTATGTCTTGAGTTAGGTGGAAAATGATTGCTACGAAAACATGTAATGTAATACAAATATGCATCTTTGTTTTGTCAAACCTTGAAAAGTGTACTGTTTGTTCGCTACTGCCTAAATCCCGAAAGGAGGGACTACATGCATGTGGTCAAATGTATGTGGTATGCGCACACATTAGAGACCATTTGTTCGGTGTTTATGCAGGTTCGCTCTCGCAGTGGTCAGTTTCTAGATAGTGAGGTTGAGAAGCCTCCCATGAGGTATATATAGTTCTAGAGGCATCCGCACAAAAAACAATAGAGAGGGCATGAATTGACTGTTCTCCCAACTACGTTACATGATCTGTTTCTCTACTGCAATAACAAGTAGAAAGTTCATGATGTCTGAGCCTAATCCAACGCCATGTTCGAACCATTGTACATTTTGACAAGTCCATCAAACGTGCTGTACGATCCAAGCGAATGTGCGACCAACGGAAATCAGCTGCATTCTCTATCCAATCCAGGGATACATTTGAAGATCTAATGGGTCTTTTTAGTTATCGAATCTACATACACCCCCACGTGGGCGTTACAGTGAAGAATGTCGGACAATCGTGCATGATAACAATACGCCGTTCCAAAATCGGTATACGAGCAGTTCGTAGCGCAGTCTCTATGGATGGTTGGATGGTAGACTTGGCAGGGTATGACCCTAACAGTGCCGTCACGTGTGACATGGCTGTTCTTTGGAATCTTCCACATGGATGTTGGGTGGTTGCCTGTTTAGGAAATAATGTGTAAGTTGTAGTGACAGATTGGAAATTTGGGATGGTGAAAGCGTGGTTTGACATGTGATATGGTGCGGGGAGCTTTTAAAGAAATTTGTTCAAGTTATGGGTGTTGCGGGTAGAGCTTACATGAAAGGACAGGAAGATGATGATGAGTACCAGAACACGCGAGTCGGTGTGTCTGGAAACATGTGAGGCCCAGCAAATCTCACGTACAATGGAAGTAGATATAGGTAGAGATTTCACTATGAGAATGACACTTCGAAATACAGAAAAACATGATTCAATGGACATCTTACTTCTCATTACGTTGATTTTCAAATCATGAGTTAGTTGAGTGGTCTGACGATGTCTACTTCCATCATTCATGACCGCTGCGCAGTCTGGCCGCCATCGATGAACATCGCCTTTGTATCAGGTGATTCCCTTTCAAGATACCTACGATGACCGAGTTTAGCAATAATGGCAAGAACGAAAAGTTGGCCGTTACCTACGTGTACCTTCCAATTCTAAAATTCGTCCACGCACAACCGGAGAAATAGAAGAATTCCCACATGATTTTTTTTCCAATTCCATTTGTCGTTCATGTCTATTCGATATTTTCAAGTTTGCCAAGTTTTCTTTTCATCAACTTTCCATCTACCGTTTGTTGATTCTGAAGATTCCCATTACAAACAGCCATCGCTCGACATCCACATCAGATTGAAACGCACACACGAAAACAATTTTGCAACATGTTCATGTATGTTCCTCTCGATCCATCTAGGCATGTCGCTCGTCATTCTAACTCATCACTTTCGGGCAGGTCCATGAGCGAAAAGACGCAGCTCCAAACTGCCTGGTCTTCCATGCGGTGGAACAAGGGCGGAGAGCTGATAACGGGAGGCGAACGGGTTGCTTACGTCCCCGAGTTTGAGATTAACTGGAAGAATCTCCTTACCGTTGTTGGGGGTGTGGATCGGTCGGTTTCTATCTTGGACCGTATCATACACCTGACGGAGGCCCTTAACCAAGTCTTCGATGGCATGGATGCCTCGAAACGATGGAAGGCCCTTGTTCCTTTTATGACAAAGGAAAATTCATTCCTGCAGATTGGCTTTCGCGTCGAAGTAAGTTTACATAGTCCATCCATTAGTCTTTCTAGTAGTATCAAGCTAACATAACAATAGGCGCATCCCAACCAGAGAAGCTGCGTGGTCTGGGACCAATCTCACAAACAGTTGCTCATACAGCTAAAGTGTGATGATGTGTTGATGGCAGGCTTCGGAGTTGTTCCGAGGCTACATCGCTTGCTGGGGAAAGCCCCCATTGACAGCTACAAGTGACTGTCAAAGCAGCCCCAGACGCCGGTCGACTGGGCAACCTCACCGGTGAACCTGCCCACACCTTCTCCGGTTAACCACCGGAGGGGCGAGACTGCAGATGAGAAAGAGATCGCGGTGCATAAACACGGTCGGTCTATCTGCATCCAGTCTCGTGACGAAGCTGCGTTGGACTGGATTGCGGCCATGGTTGACTGTGTCATTGGCTGTAAATCCAAGGCAGAACCGAAGGTTAGTACCCCATCAATTTCCCACGGTGCCAGCCCAAGTTTCTAACATATCTCCCTAGGCTGCCTTCCTCTGGGTGGAAAAGGAGACACAGCTCCGAGACGGCATCCCGTATACAAACGTGTCGATTCGTCTGCCGCCCAGGATGGAAGTCCACGACACTCCAGACGGCCCCATGGTCCTCGAAACCCCACGAGGCTCAGGGTCGCTACTGGAGGCCGTGGTACAACTGGTGGAAGTTTACATGCCCTGGATGGACCAGGAGTTATGCGGTCAGCGGGGCATGTTGTTTCGAGAAATGGTGGTGATCACGGGGTGAGGTGTTTTTCCGTTGTGGTGAGACAGCAGAGAAATGTTCTATGTGTGGGTGGTGGGATTAGTTGCTTGGTTTTGTGCATTGAAGGGTTCGTTACCCCGGGCTTTGGGATTTTGCTCATGTTGCTGTTGCACCTATGCTGTATATATTAATGTTAGGAATTTATTTTTTGGCCTTGGCAGTTTGGTATGTGTTTTTAGTTCTTCCGGGAGTATCGCGAAGTGCTTGGCATCGTAACATATCTCCGGATGGATTATATTCGTGATTTGCTACCTGGATTAGAAGTAGCCAGTGTAGTGATATTGACCGGAATTTGGGTTGACTCGTGGTGTAGTTAGCAAGACGCACCTGTGAGAGCGAACATGGAGGACAACCAGAAATGTCTCTTCATAGTCTTTACCCTCCAATGAGAATATACAATTTTGCCACGAACGATACCAGTGACATGACGGTCAACTTCACCGTCCAGCCTCCAATAACCACCAAGATAAGTCTTTCCCAGTACCATCCACGGGCATAGTACCAAAGCAAACTTAACAGTCTAGTATACATTCCTAGACCCTCACTGCCAATCTAGAATATTCACAATCCATGCTACAGAATAACCAAAATCCACAAGACTGAAGAGATTCCAGCTTCGACATTCTCGAAATAGCATCACCCATCATATCACAAAGAAACGGCATCTTCCGTTGTAGCAGGGGAGCTCTAATTCTAAGCTAAGCGACTAAAGCTAGAATAGCTCAAGGTTCCTGTTACGCACGTTAAATTTATTTGGACAAGGAAATATGAGTGGATATTAGAAGTCTAGTGAAGGAGATGTTTTAACCATACGTTTGAAATGGGTTATCTTCTGTGTATGATGGTGGTTTCTTACTGGCTAGGCTCATTGACTTTGGTTACACAATGAAGCAAGTCGTGGGGCGTTACATTGTATCATAGTGAAGAGGGGGGGTATACCGAAGTATCCGTTTATCTGACAATGATTTCTTCGTATCATCGGGTATACATTTCAACCTCAACAAAGGCCTCGACGGGTCTCAGATTAGCGGATAGTCCCTCGTGACAAACATGGCACTCTAAGGTGATTCCCATGACAACTCTCTTGACTTGCTAAAATATTGATAGTATCTATAGTTCCAAGAATCGGCATACAATGCGGCACTTCTGTGACTTAGTTCTGGCCGGCACGGACTTGTTGGTAGGGCTGGTTAACTCCGATTAACATAGAGAGTGGCCGGCAGACAGCTATGGTAACTAGTAACTGAAACATTGTAGCTTACAGAGTTCAGGACCCGTTAACATCTAATCTATGACAATACTTCTGAGCATGGAATCAAGACAAGACCTTTCGAATCATCCCTCAACGCGTTTAGATACAATCTATACTCCGGAAAATTCCAACATACTCCTCACCTCCCACAGTCCATTCACCCCATCAGCAATCAACCTGAAGAGAAGAAAGCATTCAACCCTAACTGTCCCGATCATCTAACCACTAGTGCCACCCGGGAACAACGCGGAATTGCTACGCAAGAGGCCCTCCTCCCCCGCGATATGTATAGTCCGGAACAGACATGTGAAAACCGGCGATACCCCGTAAGGCACTACCGGGGTTCGGTGTCCAACGACAGTTTGTGACGGTTAACTTTGACTCACATGATATGGTCCAAAGTGCCATATAACTAATTGACTAGTGTTTAGATAACACCAATAGACAATCTTTGTACAGAACGACCGTAACCATGACACAATGTGTGGACTTATTGATTAACCCTAATTCAGCCCTAATACCTGACATCTCTGGTGGCGGTGGCAAATTATATCTGAATTTTCATGTTACTCCAAGATGACTGTACTTTAAAAATTGCGTTTATAGTAATTAACAATTTCATCTACCATTAGCTGACAAGCCAAACCACGCTAACCGTCTTCTTGTAAGATTTGCACATTCACAAAATGCGAATAAGAGGTAGATAGGATTCTATCGTTCTGTGATTCCGTATCGTATCTAAGCTTCTATCCTGCTATCGACATGTTTAATTTTACTCAAATCTCCATATTTTATGTTTCCATCATCGCATCATATCTAGTCTGTCACCAGCTGAATAATGGCGGTCTACCCTTCTACCGTTCCGATCATAATCGCCCAGTCCAACATTGGCAGATCCATACATGAATGTACCATTCGCCTGAACACCAGAAGTGTTTGGTGGTGTCGGCATACCGATAGTCGGGGAGCGTAATGATGAAATTCCATTGCGGTGACGAGATGGGTACTCTGACTGGTAGCCCATAGACATTGACGTCATTGATGGGTTGGCAGTAGAGGCATGGTTATAAGCGGACATACTCCGGCTACCAAAGCGGTCGTGGATGCCACCAAAGCTAAACCTTGGGCTGGTAGGTCCATCAGCGTAGGGTGATGTTGGAACGGAAGAAAGGTCACGCATCCAGCCGCCATCTGGGCGAGAAGGAGAAGCGCGAGGAATGATGTCACGCGGCGGCTCCGGAGGCGGATACATTGGGTTACTTAGACGACGAGTGTCAACCTCAATGTATCTTGATTGGCGAGGCGAGGATACCTCGTCTATAGAACGACATTCTTCTGAACAGTAAAGCTCACGCTCATTGACATCGAAGAACTGCTTCTCACAACTCATACTATAAACGAGTTAGTCTTAATTAAAGTGACAAAAAAGCATCGATATAAACTTACCAAAATTGAGGAAAGGACTCTGGCTCATGTGAGTTCCAGTCGTCATCAGAGATTTGGCGTTCACGTTCCCTCGTACTCTTTCCAAGCATACGGATATCTTTGGAGCTAGACTTCCGGTGCCTAGGCGAAATGTTGTGTTCTGAAGGGACGCGGCGCACATCGGTAGCCGATGAATGGCCAGACCGACGACGAACGTGATGATGATGCATGATATGAGAGTGTTCGACTCAAAAACGAACAAAGAAACAAAAACTTGAAAATGGGATTGAAAGCCAACAGGTTTCCTGATAAGCCAAACAAGCAAACAGGAGTCAGGTAAACTGACAAAGGAGAAGCAGCGCAGGATTTTCTCTCTCCCCAGAAGCTTTTTTTTTTTCGTTAAAGATGCCCCTACAACTGGACAACTTGGACGGTGCGTCAGATAACGGTGGATGATATTGACGGACCAACTTTGTACATAAGTGCAGGTAATATGCAGCGAATCACAGGTCAAGGACTAGGCACATCCAAGTTTGACAAAGTTAAGTTGCAGCACGACGGCAGGAAAATCCACTTTGTGATAAGCGAAGTTTACCGTCTCCAAGTGGTGGCTCGTGGCAGAAATGTCTGAATAGGACTTCGTCTGTAGTACAGGATGACCCCTTCTTGGGTGTGTAAGTGAGCCCGCAGAGCCGTGCTGGATTTAAGTTCCGTGAGTTTTTCTGGCGAATGGCACGGCCAGAACGACGAATTCGAATCCCAAAAAGTTCCCCTGGGAGGCAAATTAATGCAGAGAATTTTTTTTCTCTTTTCTTTTTTGGCCTGTGGGAATGATGATGCTGGGTTTCCAAGAATGGAAAGAGACGATGTGAGGGATCGTATGCAGGTTGTGGGGGGTCGAGGAGGATAATCAGGAATTTAAGTAGAGTGAGTGCAGTGAACAGTAAGAGTGAACTGTAAGGTGTAGCTTAGACGGAACGATATCAAAGATGTTGACTAATATGGCAGGAGAATACACATGAACCGGTAAAGACAGACAAAGTGTTTATCGTGTGTGTATATTCTTGACCGGATATAGTCGTAGTGAACAAAGATGTGTGGGACGTGCTGTAGTGGATCAAGTGCAAAGAGATTGCAGTTCAAGCAAGTTGATATGCAGGTAGATAACAAAAAGATTGGAATGTATTTCCGGAAAAAGACTTGGTCCTGCAGTAGTCAAAAGGCGGATGTTAGTTTCCTTTTATAGTCTGAGAACTAAGGTGTAGTGGTGAATATAGGCTATCGATCAAATCAGGTGTGCGGTGCGACTCCCGATCTTTGGGCTGGGGGAAGCAATTCTATGGCGGGGCAAGGAAGAAGGGGGCGTGTATCCAACATCAACTATGGCGGGTACACCCCACTACCCTTGTCTTGTGGATTGGAATTTCAGGCTTTCAAAGTTTGAAGCACTAAAGAAGTATAGGCTATAGAGATAGGGACATTGAAGAAGAAGAACAGAACCAGAGTAGTGTCTTGAAAGTAAATAAACAGTAACATTGAAAGTGGAAAGTCGGAATAAGATATCCGAAAGTTGATCAACTGTTTGAACTTTATAAACTCGTAGACGTAGACACCCTTGTGGATAGTGACCAACTAACCAGGATATTTACAATGACCCCAAGGGTAGTCTTGCTTCCAAGTGGTTCACCAGAATACATGAGATAAGAGGCGAAGTTAACTATTGAATCAAGGGATCACACGAGGTCATGACTTACACCGAATGACGCCCGCAAAGATAGCAACATATGTACATACATACGAAACTACATGCCTAGTTTTTTAGCTTGAGCCATGCAGTATGGGGGGAAGTCAATGCTCCAGGAGGTGAGAGAGAAAAAAAAAAGAGCCAGATACGTCTGTGGGTTATCATACTTTTAGGGAACTAGACAAGTCGATCCAGGGAAGAAAGATAGCAACTTTGTGGTTTTCCCCGTTCACCGATTCGGGTGGTCGGGTGAAGAAATTTGGATAGGGCCAAAATCATTGAACAGGTTTAATGACGATGTATTGAAGGATTAGCCAAGGAAATCATCGCATTGTTGCGGCTTGTGAAGGCGACTCAAAACGATGAAAGCCGGGGAGGATGACAGTATCAGTACGGAGTCATGGGCGTTGAATCAACCTTATGCAAAGACCAGGAGCATGCTTTAATAACCGATACGACTATCAAGAATTACTATGTACACATATAACAAAATCAAAGACAGAATTGACCAGAAAACTGTCGAAACATGTATGGCCTAGACTATGTATGTCGGTGGCGATACCCCATTATAGAAACAATGTCAGAGTTGGGTTTTAACTATATCAGGAAAGAAATCATCGACACCTGCCACGTATCAAACGAATCAAATCAAGGTATCGAAACCCTTGAGTTGACCTAGAAAATCTTGGAATTGTCATCAACGTCGTTGTGGCAAAACAGAATCGTTAATGATAGCACCATTTTTACCTTGGAACTTTCTAGGGTTCGTCTTAGGGTTCATTACAACACACCGTTTCATTCGGTTTTGTCGCAGTGCATAGATGGTTTCGTTTCCGATAATATAGCTGGAATGTTCCTGTTCCCTTTAACCATGGTTTTTTATTAGAACCTATTTGACCAATGACTCTACCAGTACTTATCGCCGAGTCCGGCCTGACCCGAAAGGTCTATACTGTACATAGCTGCATTATCTTTGAGGCCATTGTAGACGATGCCATCAAAGAGCGCTTCCGACACCGGCTGTGTCACATACATAAATGCATACTCAACTAAGTGTGCAACACAACGTGCTTGCCGTGAGCGGATGGCAATGAGCCCTCGGACGGAACAAGGTCGTGACTTATTGTCAGGGGATATGAACCTAGAAATTCACATTGTTGGTTATGCACATCCATTGCGACATGGTCAGCAACTGATATCAAGTTCGCACTGACAAGGTCTTTTCTATTGCTGATATCACCTGTGATAGTGAGTCTTTAAGGTTAGGAACCGCCCATGGTGGGGGTGTATACAACACATGGTGCACATGGGCGTGCATATAACTTATTTTCTGGGGAAAGAAAGAAAGAAACAAGGACACATGTTGGAAAGCTCGACAAATAGTCCATAACTTGACATTAGTCACCAACCTACATATCCATGTTTCCCCGCTATTGTCGCAACACCAAGTCACCAAATCACCATGTTGTGTCAAAAAGTAAATGCCTATTCAAAACTCACAAGGCAACAGTCACCCACCATTACGGACGGCTGTCTATTCCCGGCCGACAGAGCTAATAAGCCATGCTATTGCAACGTGTTCTAGTACGTGTTTTCAAACCTATGTCTGTATCCACTCCATTCTGAATGTCTCCCCTTCCCGTCCAACCTGAACACAACGTGCAATGTACATCCGAGGGGCTTTGTCGTCCTTGTTACTTTCACGAGCCAGTAGTCATCCACAAACAACCCACGGCCTGGCATAATCGACCGGGGGTCCGCTGGAAGAACAGTTATCCCCCGCTCATAAACAACTACTAGTTGTGCCCCGCGACCACGGGTATATGTATCCCCGATGGAGGGTTCCAATCGTGCCGACGAGTCACGTCAGCCCTGGATCTTCCACCAGTCGGCCAGACATGTTTTGTGTTTCAATGCACACATGGTGTTTAAACTAACCCACACTTTTTGTCGCCAAACTTTTGACTTGATTCTCAGACTGCAAGATCTACTAATGATTCCCCTGTCGCTTCGTCGTAAAACACACTTTCTATCTTTTCCTGGCCTGAGAAAACACACAATATTGTGCCCGTGTAACTGCCGGATCACGTCATGAAGCCTCTCCGTTCACTGCAGCCATCCTGCCATTCGTCGCTGGACGACCAGCTGTATGATTCGTATGTACGACTGAAATGTCTCAGGGCTGGTGCCCCGGTAAGCTCTGGGGTCTAAATAATCGTCATATAGCGCCAAACTGTGCTAAGCTGAGGTAACTGGCATTGGAATTCCAAAGCTGCTACATGTACATATGTACATACACAGTTCGTCATTGTGAGGCGAATGGCGAATGACGATTATCGTTGATCGCAAATTGTATGCAAGATTTGCACCATCTGGAACCGTCTTTTTGTCTTAGGTTCTGTTTGTGCGCTGAATGCCACAAAGACTATATGCATTACTGTTGTACACTGGAGAACTTTTGTAATAATACCCTCAACCTATAGCCTCTCATCCCGCCATGTCATAAAGAACCAACAACTTGCTCAAGGTTTCAACCCGCATCCCAATACTCGACATCGGATTACTCGATAGTGGACCCACGTAACTTCATCCAGACCGCTCGCTACGTACCGGACTAATTCGGCCGTCATAAAAGAAGCAAGAACAAAAATCCAAACATAGGCAACCACTTTCCGTTCCTCTACCGCATCCCTCAAAACTCCGACTACAGCTTCGTCCAATCGCATGCCAACCCTAGACCATTCCATTGTATATACGGTGCTTTCACCTTCTTTGGTCAACTGTGCCGCGTCGCAAACAAAGCATAGTGCTTGAAGATTCCTTGTTTCCCGTCACCTTGGCCTTCTTTGTATCCTCAAGAAGATGGGCTGATTATTTCTCCAAATGCATGTTATTTACCGCCTTCCCTCCCCCGGCTCGGACCTAAACCTTCCATCTACCGGAACGTTGCTATTAAGCTCGGACTCCCCACGCTCGGAAAACCGTGCGAGCGGCGAATCTCTCCTTGTCGTTCGTTCGTAACGTCCAATTTGAGGAATCGGCATGGCATTCTCCAAAAAAAGAAACCCCACAATCATTAACATATGTATTCCATCATTCATTAATCTGCTGTGGAATCTGTATCTCCAAAAAACTTGCATATCCAAGGACGCTGATGCTCCATGCCTGAAAGACAAGACAAAAATGGGCTCCATTTGCCCCTTACAGCGCTACTGCCCCGACTGTCCCCGCAAACTTGACAACTCTGCATCCCATGGCGGGAAGGCGCACACTCTCCAGGAGAACCCCGTAATGAATGCACTCCTGAGCAACATTGAACCCCACTGATGCCGTGTATTTTGTGGGGTTTGTGTACACTTGATTGCGACTTGTTGTCACTGTTGTCTGAGAGTTGCACCGCTATATGCAGGGTCTTTACGGTCATAAGTGTCACGACGCTTTCTCCAATACTCAATATACACTTGTTCTGGAGATTCACGGCCCATATTGGCAGACATCTACGTACAATCATTCCGTAACACGACATAGCCCATGCCAACTATTACTCCACCACTTACCATTGAACTCAGCCGTGTGCCACGTAACTTCTCGCTCATACAAGTCACGTGATTTAAACCAGATTTAGCGGTCTACAGGTTCCGAGGTACCGTGGATCTAACCTTTTCAAACTATCTAGTAAGCCATCTTTATTACGTTGTGTTGCTTACAGTTTTTTCATTTCCCCTCTTTTCAATTCCATCGCTTCTAATTTGGTATGGCTTGCTGTCTTTGTAATGGTCTGGACAAGGCCACAACTCTGTGACGTTTGATTATGAGGGGTGAACCAAAGAAGCTAACCGTACATGGTTCTAATCTTCTATTTTACGACTTTAGCTTCTTCTCTGTCGATTCTTTCCATACACATACATACGAAACTTGGACTTCCGCCAGCCGTCTCCGGCTGTCTCGACTTCACCGACATACTCAACCCGGCCATACTAGCAAGACTAGTCTCGCCAACCCATGTGTTCCCCGCATAAAATGTCTGGGGATGGCCACAAACTCCACTTGGCAGCCCTCATTTCCGCGGCATAGAGCCTCTAGGGTCCGTTCAAGATTCTCTAGTCCCACAGAATAGCCAGAATCTTATCTCTCTTTCTAGACATGACGGAATTCGACTCTCTAATCGGGCAACTAACTAAGCGACCCGAAACCATCGTCAAGTGGGGATGGAGGGGATGACTGTCACCCAACTATACTCGTTCAAGGCCAACATGGTGGCATCCTCGCTTTCTTGGCCCCCAATAATACCTGGGCAATATGCCGTCCTACACGACAGATATAAGCAACACAACACGCCAAAGTATTTGGCTGGCCACCAACAACATACAAGGCCCACTCAAAACTCTGGGGTCTGTGAACAGTATCCACACAAAGATGCGGTCGGTGTCACCAACTAGACGTGGGGGTGAGGGGTTGGTCAATCCACTTTTCCCGGTTTTCTATCTAGAACGACCCAGGCCTGTCATACCCCAAGTATGCGCATAATTGGCGCCTTCAAGTGGAGAAGCGAGGTGCTTTGTCGAGTTTTGTTGACAGCACCACATTACTGATACATTATGCTATCAAAGTCCACCGTTTCCACCATGAGGAAACCGCCGTCGCCACGAGAAGCGCTAGCTATTTCTGCTGTGATGAGGTTAGGTCCACATGGCCGCGATGGATGGGATGCACGGCTGGGATTGCGCAAACAGTGGCCGTTCACTCACGTCCGAGTGGAGGGACGGCTCAATCCAGGGAATCACCTCTCCACATTCTCGGGCACGCCATGCTAGCGGAAGGTCAGGCCCGCACTTCTTCCTGTAAAGTAGATCATAATACCCCATAAGCGAGTCATGTACATATATGTATCCACCCCACGTCTCTCTGCTCGGTCTTCAGATAGACCGGAATCGGGTGGACATTTGACATGAACTAGCCACCCAAGCGCAGCCGGGAAGCGGAATCCTCGTCGTCAGGCCCTCTTGCACGTTCCTCTTGATGTAAACTAGCGGTTGATCTGATTGCAAAGTGCAGACCGACACGGCAGCTCTCCAGTGCTATCTACGCAATCAAACAAACAGGGCCGACCGAAACTTGCAGGTTCTTTTTTACCGTGGCCGCAACTTTCAGTCCGTATGCCAGATTTCTGAGGCAGCCGGTTGTCGTGATACGCCATGTCAGGGATCATTCCTTTGTCATTCCATAAGCACATGTCTTCAGCCGGACTTAGTCAGTACCATTCCGGAAACACAGAGTGGTAGTTTTCTCTCGCCCTTGTGATTATCCGGTTTTACCGAGCTCGCCATACATAACATGTCATGTGTAACCTAATCCTGTCTAGCTGCATATCGTAAGACTTCTAAAACGTTGTTCTCCGGACTTGATGTATGAGCCAGCTTTTTTTTGGACAAACAAAGTACTTGGGGGGTAAGATGGAACCATGGAAAATGAACCGCCGGGTTAAGTAAGGTCCTTATCTCTGTAATCTCATGGCTGCATATATGGATATCTATATGACACGAGGGTGTTTCCAGAGTCGGCACCATTCCGGTCTTTGTGTAGCCACTACTATCAGTCTAGGGAGCACGATAGAAAATGGCATGTCTAGGTTGATAAACTTTTATTCCGTTCTCCTCCGGTCCATATTCGTGCCACGACGAAACAGCAACACCATTGTCTTGGCACACATATGTATATCGATGAAGTTTTTCTTGGACAAACGTCACGACTCGGTACCATGAAATCTCTGCTGCCGTATTCTAGCGGTGTCAACGTTCTAGACCCAATATCAAAATTCAAAATCACTCTCCATTAGGACATAACACTCACCCCGCGGAATTCAATCCAAGCTAAGTAGAAAAAACCCTGCGGAAGCTGAACGAAAAACGCTTTGGCCCAGCCATGGTCCATCCCAATCCCATCCAAAAAAAAATGAAGCCTCGGCCCGCCGGGCACAAAGGAACCGGACAATGGGCCCGGAAGAAAACAAAAAGATGATCCCATTGATCAAGGTTCGAGATCCAGTTGAACTGGAGCATCGGGAATTGAGCCCAATGCGGGGGTCGAACCCGCAGCCTTGAGATTAAGAGTCTCACGCTCTACCGATTGAGCTAACCGGGCGGGATTGTAGTGGTTCTTGTAGAGGAGAGCGGTAAAACCGGTTATCACCGCGACTGATTTTGTCCACCGGTGGCTCCGGAGCGGTTGGAAGGGTTATTTCGGGTTTTTAACTATCAGCTGCGGTACATTTTGACCCTAATATCAATATGGACAACATTAATTTCCATCTCCGGATATTCCGGAACACGGCATCACAGGTCCGGCGCACTCCGTATCACAATGATGTGCTTGTCTGTTTCAAATTTCCCAACCTGGTACTTGCCCTTTTTTTCCCTCCAAAAATAACTGCCCTGTGAAATTACACGCACATACACTAGGGTTACGATACAAAAGAACCCTATCCCCCCTTGCCCCACCTCGTCATCGTTTCTTTCCTTGCTCCAAGGCCAAGGCCAAGCCCAGCCATCGGCACCTTCCTGTAAATGTCAAGATGGTAGGTATCCCGATTGGCAACAACCTTTCAACCGCCTTATTTTCTGGCGTGACGAGTGATCGAGGGACAATTTTTCTGATCGTGTTTTTCGTGAAGCATTGACTTTATTTTTCTTTGCCTTTCTTTTTGACTACCTAGAGAGTGTTTTTTTTGCCCTTTTCTTTGATACCAATTTGTTAAGTGTGTGTTTTTTTACGCCGTTCTTTTTTTTTGTCCTTTTTGTTGTTTTTTTTGGAGGTTGAGTGACGTCAACTTGGATTGGATGCGATACGGCTTGGTTGACGGATAATGTACATACATACGTACATACATACTTACGACAAACGACGCATATAGCGTGCTATTGCTTTTGGACCGGAATTTGCTTGATTCGGTGTTTTACTCGCATTTGAGGAGTTAGTCAAAGGGATTCTTGGGGTCCTTTTTGTCTCAGGGATTTTTGGTGCCGTCGATTGATTTGAATCTACAGAATGGAGGTGAGTTTCATTTATATCGGCTGGTCGTAACATTTGGTGTGCTTTTCGTTTGTCGCATAGTCCGGACGGGTTCTAGCACATTTGGTAAATGATGTCATTGAAGTAAAAGAGGATCTGGTCATTGGGCCGATGGATTCATACGGGTCGAGTGTATTGGTATACGTGAATGCGCTAATGGACACTGAGAACGGGACATCAGCCCCGGAGATTGCGGAGATGGATGGCTTGGAATACCAGAAGAACAAGTCGTTATCAAACTAGATACTCGTTTGAGGAAGCTTTGAATACGTTGTATACACAGCCATTCCAAGTCCCCTGATATCGTTGTCAAATCCCGTCGATAATACTTTGGCTCTTCCTTGTTGCTATCGACGGACTAGTCGTTATCGTCTATCATCCGGCTCCCTTCATTCCACCACCATATCTAGAAGCTGTTCTTACCCTTTCCTAATCCGTCGGGGCCAAGCTAAACCACCATACCCAATTGAGCCTCTTGACGCTATCTCCAAAATGGATGAATCTTCTTCAGCCTTGTCTACGCAAGTGGTTTACAAAAACTCATTTGAAAGTCACATGATACGCACAACCAGTTATCATGTCTAATCAGCGGCGTCTCAGCGCATTCACTCCCCGTCCGCGTAAACCCGTGTCTACACCACGTTATGCATCTTCACCATCACCGCCATCGCCAGATCCCGCTCCGCCAGCAAAACATGCTACACCGGAAAGCGCATTTCTACCAGATTCCTTGAAAACGAAAGCACCACGTGAAATGTCGAATGCAGAACTGACATTGTTGGAAATACAGAACCAGAGTAGGTCCGGAACCTTGAGAGCTGGAGATGCGTCGAGGGTTAGTGAGGCGGCGGCGGCAGCGGCGGCGGCTCAGCAGCAGCAACAACAGGCTGCAGATAAGGCGAGACCGCGCTTATTGTTGATGGGACAGAGACGGTGAGTTTATACAGAAGGAGAGATTATCATGCTGAGTGAGATTGACTGACTCGCGAATAGGAGTGGAAAATCTTCCATATCTAGCGTTGTGTTTCACAAGTTACCACCACAGGAGACGTTGTTTCTTGAATCAACAGCTCGTGTACAAAATGACACTATGAAGTAAGTTCCCCTCAACACGAATCAGTGTACTGTTATTGACCTTCCTCCCAGGTCCTTTATGGATATCCAAATTTGGGACTTTCCCGGCCAATTGGAAGTATTTGACAACCCCGAGTTTGACCAAGAAGCCATCTTTGGCGAAGTCGGTGCTCTTATTTGGGTAATTGATGCTCAAGATGATTACTTCGAAGCAGTTGAACGTCTCAACAGCACCATTCTCAATCTCTATGAGACCTACCCACACATCAACATCGAAGTCTTCATCCACAAAGTCGACGGTCTCTCAGACGACTACCGTCTCGATGTTCAACGCGACATCGTCATTCGCGTACAAGATGAACTCTCCGACCAAGGAATAGAAGCCGCCCCCGTAACATTCCACATGACATCCATCTACAACCATTCCATCTTCGAAGCCTTCTCCAAAGTCATCCAAAAACTAATCCCCGGCCTCGGCACTCTTGAAAGCATGCTCACCAACCTCTGTCGCACATGCCACTTAGAAAAAGCCTACCTCTTCGACGTGGCTTCCAAAATCTACATTGCGAGTGACTCAACCCCCCCAGACATGCCTAGCTATGAAATCTGCAGTGACTTTATCGATGTCATTCTAGACATTAGTGAGGCGTTTAGTTCATGGGGGGACGGCGAGGATATGCCTGATGGTGTGCCCGGGTTGAGTACCGGGGCTTCATCGGGCGCTGTGCATCCGTTAGATGGCGTTGTGGGCGCTGCAACGAGAGTGCAGGACCAGGTTGCTTTTGGGAGGGCTGAGGCTTGTTTGGTGTTACACGAGGGGAATAAACCCATTATGTTACGGGAGGTGGATAATCATTTGGCTTTGGTGGCTATTATGGCTGAGCATTCCTATGCAAAGATGCCTTTGGTGACGATGAATGTCGAGATCATCGCTAAGGGTTTATTGCAGTTTTTTGAAATCACGAAGCGAAAGTAGATGCATTCATAGAGTAAAGCGCGAATATCATAATCTATGCTACTTATTTTTAGAGTCACAAAGTCGTTGGTGTTAACCCGTAACTAGTGCATGTTGTCCTGGCAGAATCCAAGATACACACACGCGCAGCGAGGACGTTTCGTACAGCTGAGGCCTCGTAGGCTTCAAGAGACGATGGCTCTGTATCCTCAGGCAGTGGATAAGCATATACATCGACCAACTGCTCCACCTCAATTGACCCCGTTGGTGATTGCCAAGAGAGGCTCTGAAGCGGAACAGCGTAAATCGCATATGGAGATCGAGAGCCGTGAGTCTGCATCTTGGAGAGGTGATACTTGTAAGTGGACGACCCTGTCTTTTCCTGGGATTTGGCGTTAACAGCACAGATTAAATGGCTGTCAAGAATCTGGATATCCACGATGCAAAGACTGCCGAAGGAGAGGGATGTAGTCGCTGTTTGGCTCAATTTGCTTTTGCCAGAGGTTACGATGTTTTCGATGGCATTTACGAGGACTTTGTGTCGTGATGTCGTTAGAATGGCCGTGTAAGTGATGTTGGTAGACTATAATTAGTTAGTAATATGCGTTGTCGTTTGGATGATATTCAACTTACCGCATTCTTTGTAACCATCTCTGAATGAATTGAGACCATCGGTTCGGTCAGCTTTACCCCGACCTTCTCTCCAAACCGTACTGTTCTTCGTTGAGAGGCAGCGACTGAGTCCAGAACCTTTTTCACTAATCTCTCCAATTGTCCAGTGACTTCGCCAAACTGAAGGAACTTATCTGATGCTTCATTAGTGAGGTTAAGCATCGGCTCCTGGTTCAAGACGCTATCCATAAGCTCGACCACGTGAATCCCCTTCTCCTCACAGGCAGCAGAGAGTGAGTCGAATTCCTCATCCAAACTACCGTCGCCGAGATCAATTGACATGTGCGATTTTATGGGCGACTGTTGGAGATACTCCAGGATGTACAAGACAACTTGGCTCATATCGATCATGTTTCTCTCTGAAATATCGTCTGCAGTCGATGGTGTAGTCAATTTCTCTATGCTGAACGCCATCCATGCGGTGAAAGATCTGTATGCTTTGAGTTCCTCAGAAACACAGAGTAAAGTACGATTAGAGAGCAGCGTCAAGATAGCAACGAGATCCCGGATTCCACGAAAGTGTTCCGAGTGCAATCCTATTTTATCGTTGTGTGCGTGGAATTTGGAAAACCCATCGAGACGGCTGATGACAATGCTAAGGCGTTGGAGAGCAGGAGTCAAATGTTCTTGGATGAGAGAGCGCATGGCAGCAAGCCCGGTTTGGACGGACTTATTCCATCTTTTGATGTTCTATACAGCAGTTAGTACATAGTAGCATTAGATTGCTCGTTTATTCTTACTCTGTCTCCAACAGAATCTACCATCCATTCCTTCAATTTATAGTTGAAATTCCCGGTCAAAGCGGCCTGATATAAGGCTACAACAATGTCCTGCTTGAGACTCGGGTCTTCCTCCATTGACGTAACTGCACTGTTGATAAACCTACTAGGCAGGTCTCTCGTGTTATTAAACTCAACCTGGAGATGCAACATAGTCTGCTTGATGTAACGTAAAAGCTTATGCATGGACGTTAATTTGGAAGAGAGGAGTGTGAGATTTATGGGCCAGGCCCCAAGGAAAGGCATGTCTAAGGAGACAATATCAAGAAATTGGTGGTCTGGCCTTTTGTGCTTAAACACCAGCATTTGAGAGGATACTGCGGGGTTCGAAGCATGGTGTACCAGTTCGACTGGTTCACTTGAATCTCCTTCCACTCTGTCTAACGGATATGGAATGCTTCCAACTGAAAACGAGTCGTGAATACTCAAGAAAATGGAGCCATCAGCCAGCCCTGCCAATAGGACTGAGATCTCTGTGGCGTCGTTACGATCGAAAGGCTGAAATATAAAATCAATAGCCGATCTCTGTGTAAACACAACAGCATCTTCGCCACTCCCCGCACTTGAGGTTGGGAGAGGACTAAGTTTCGGCAGCGATACTTCGAGATCCAAGAACATAATGTCGAGCGGCAAGTTGGATAGCACGTTGTTAACGTCAGCTTCCGAAGATACATCATCACCCGAGATTTCTTTGGTCATGGAGCTGAGTGCATCACTGGCCAATGATGGACATGACAAGGGAATAGATGCCCTTGACCACGTCATATACGCCACTTCTGCCTTGGTGGTTGTATTGGGCGCAAAAACTGGGATGTGATGTGTAGCCTTACCGGTCTCCAAGCTCATAAGTCGGATCATACCGTCTTTCCACGCCACCGCGATGAATTGGCCTATACCTGAGTTAGTCATGTTGATATAAAAAGATTCATCTGTTCGTCCTACCATTGTGTTTCCATCGCGTCGATGTCACAGCACTAGGAATTCGACCACCCTGTTGTAGTTTACACACCAATTCTCCATCTGGTCTATAGATGAGAACATTGCGACCACTGTTATCTAATGTTGCGGCCAGATCCAACACTGGACATGAGTGTGGATAACCCGCCGGTGCTGGAGCTTCAAATGTCGTTTGGCTGATGGCGTCTAATTTGAAGCTTGATACCATGATGCTGGTGATGTCTTTAATAAGGGGAAATCTGTGATGTAAAGATCGGTCTAGCAGCCAAAATCAGTGTAGAGAACAGTTTTGATAACTTTGAAGTGACACAGCTGGGTCAATAAGGCAATCAGTTGCCGGTTTTTAAGAAGTTAATTGTATTCCCTCTCATTCACATTATTACTCCGTGAAAAGTAAACAAACCATCAACAAATGGAAGCTACGGTAGGGTTATATAATCTAATATTAGGGTCTATAAACGACCAGAGATTCTATCTAAGGGACATATCGTACACGGGACAACCGTTTGCTCTCTACTCAGCCGTCTGTAGCTTTCTCACAGCAATAAAATAGTTTCCAACCTTCTCGCTGCCTTCCACCTTTTGCCACCCGAATCCTGGTACATACATGACACCCATAACTTGAGGCGTCTCCCAGATACCCCGAGATGCAAAGTATCCCGACATCTCCTCTTGGTTCAGGTACTTGTTCCAGTCGTGAGTTCCCTTAGGCACTATCTTCAGGACATCCTCTGCCATGAAGTTGGTAGTGAACCAGCTCATCCACGTCCGCGCAATGGTACTCATTACCAGCCAACCACCGGGCTTAACAAAGGGCGCGGCACGATCAAGGAAGGGAGCAGGCTGGTCGACGTGCTCAACAACTTCAAAGATGGAGACTACGTCATATTGTGAATCGAGTTTCGTAGGTCCTTCTGGTACAGGGAGGTTTTCGATGGTGGCTTGCTTGTAAGTCAACTTGGTCAGCGCAGGATCCTGAGCCGCATGTGTCTTTGCGATCGACAATACTTCGGGGGTAGGATCAATCGCAGTGACACTCTTTGTCGTCGCAAGGCGCGCAGCACTCTCGGCAAAGATACCACCGCCGCAACCGATATCCAAGTAACGAAGCGAGCTTGGTGCCGGATTGAAGGGCTCTGGGTGGGTGGCGTGACAGGCGCGGATGAAGTCATGACGAAGAGGGTTCATCATGTGAAGAAGACGGGAAGGTCCATAGGGATCCCACCATGATGAAGCGAGGGTATTGAAATGTGAGATTTCCGAAGGGTCAATGGAGGAGAATGAAGGCTCCTGTGGTGGTGGCGCGGAACTGGAGCTGGAAGAGGAACGTCGAATGGCCGGGAATCCGGTAGGCTGAATGGTGGAGCTGATCCGACTGGCGCTTTTAAGGCTCCGGGTGAAGCTCAATGCTGACCGCGACGCCATTTTAAAAATCAATTTGTTCAAATGCTTTGTAAGCGTGTAGCTTAACCTGTCCCGTATGGCCTTCATTGCATCATCGGCATCAAGCTACACAACGGTGGAGTTTGCTTATCTAATCATTTAGGGTTACTTATTGAAGGTTATCACATGGGCAATTGTCGCATTTATGATGCTATAGGAAGTCATAATGAAATACGAAATAAAGAGATTGACCAAGGCATATTCTAGAGACGGCTCCCGCGCGGCAAGCCGAATTGATGCTCACCGGAAAATGGCTACCCTGAACTTCGACAGTATTCTGGCGGCGTCCCACTTGAGCAAAGCTCGAATGGAGCAAGTGTTTGTCAGCATGTAGTCACTGCACTGAGCTTGGGCTGACGTGACTGAGCTTTACATAATCCGTTCATACATTGTATATCATCTTTAAGACAAGGATGTAGTGCATTAGAGATGACTTTTCGTGCGGATACGGCGAACAGGCGGGGTTTAACAAGATGGTCACGCCGGTGCCCAGGGGAAATGTCACGATATTCGTCGGAGGTACTGTTTATGTGGCCATAGCCGGGGGGAGTTTCCAGATGGGGAGGGTGGCATGCTTCTGTGCGGCTCTTTATCCCCGATTCCTTTGAATGGCCAACTATGGAAAATGGCACAGGGATGCTAGATTAGACAGGGTGTAGTATTGGCCGATAGAGGCCTCGGGAGCGCATGTAGTCGAGCATTTGGATGAAAACTGACAAATATATGGGCTTGTTGATGTCGCATAGAATTGGCGATCACAACGAACCTGATTAATTGTAATAGAATTGCCAATTGACATAAAGAACTGCCGTTATCCGATCCGGCCCGGAGTTTGAGAGGATTTCTAGAACAACGAAACCCCACCATGCGCTAAAGGGTAGCCAGCGAAGACATTTTAGAGCGTAGCGGTCGCAGGGACCTCCAACGCATCGGGACTCGAGGCCACTTTGATATCTCGTCTATATAGAAGCTCTTTTGCGCAAACTTGTCCTTGGACTGTCAACCATAATACCATCCGCAATTTACAATGTCTACCAACACTACAATTGAGGCTACGGCCTTTGACTCTATTCCAGACTGCATTGAGGCTTACCGTATGTCCGCTTTACCCTACTACCGTGATACCCTCTAACCCCCGTTCCACTCTAGGCAATGGCGAATTCCTCGTAGTCCTCGACGATCCATCTCGTGAGAACGAAGCTGATCTCATCATCGCCGCTGAGGATCTTACCCCCGCCAAAATGTCCTTCATGGTCCGCCACACTTCCGGTCTTATCTGCGCGCCTCTCCCCGCTTCCCGCTGCGACGCTCTCGGCCTGCCACAAATGGTAGTCAACACCCAAGACCCCCGCGGTACCGCCTACACCATCTCTGTCGATGGCGCTGACGCCTCTGTCACTACTGGTATCTCCGCCTATGACCGCGCCCTCGTATGCAATGTTCTTGCTGACCCTAAGGCTACTGCGGATAGCCTGCGGAGACCTGGTCATGTCTTCCCTTTGCGCGCACGTGACGGTGGTGTTAGAGAACGGAGAGGACACACTGAGGCTGCCATTGACTTTTGCCGACTGGCAGGGAAGCAACTGGCGGGGGCTATCTCTGAAGTGGTGGATGATGGCGAGGAGGTTCTGGGTCAGGCCGTGCGCAACAATGGAGGTATGCTTAGAGGCGAGGATAACATCCGGTTTGCGCGCAAGTATGGCATGAAGGTGTGTACTATTGCGGATCTGGTGGAGTACCTGGAAAAGACAGAGGGCAAGCTTCCCTCGGCGTAGGGTCTCGGTGGGCTTAGATTGGGAAAGATGGAGCGAGTGGATGATTAATGTGCTGGTCACATGGAATCATCTCAACTAGGCGACCATTCCGTGAGATTTCACACATTTATGTATTTCTACAATGTCTAGCATGTCTAATAGAGGCTTTTATCGTTGCATCATCTTCACCTCTTGTTCTGTCGTCGTTAAACCTGCCTGAGTGAAGCATCACACAACCTGAGTCACAGGGTTACACGACCCTTAACACAATGATTACTCGATTCGCTCGCCGAGAAAAACGGCTAAACGGGGGCCCAAGACCCACTTTTAAGGCCCAGGGCTCCGTGAGTGAGAATGACATCAGGGCCATTAATTTGCCAAGCGTTGCGATGAGGGTTTGGACTGCTGTTTGAATTGTGTGCTGAACTGCGTCCTTTTAATTCCTTATTTCCACCGACGAGGTTTCGTGGAAAACTATATTTGAATTAGGCTTTGTCTACTTTCTCCATCCTCATTTATCCCATTAAACCTTTTCTGCCACTCCTCCTGCCAAATCCGTCTGGGCTACGTCCATATCTAAATCGGCGCCACAAAATTACTTACATAGTATTCTTCCTCACCGGAGTATAATTGCTTGACGCCCAACAACACCAATTCTTATCGGCTTTATCGGCCTGCCGCGACTTCTTCGTCTTGCACGTTTCACTGTTCACTGCTGCCCCGCAATATTTATTCACTGGCAACTACCGACAAACACACTGGCTTCCCTGGGAAAAAAATACAGCGGCTCCACATTCACCCACAAGCTATATTCTTGGTCAGCTACATCTTGGCTACCACTCAGCCCGGATCTTTTGGCATCAACCACCTGTATCTCGACTTTCTCGTTACGCTTTGCCAACCCTACATACGGCCCCGACATACACACCGAAACCCCCAGATAGCTCGGTCCTTCAAGGGTTCTAACATTACCAGCCCGTCGTCGTCTCGCCTACACTCCACCTGAACCGATTAAACCCCTGCACCATCTGGTCGCCATCTTACACACATCTTACACTGTGTTTTGACGCCTTCCGACGCCTGTCTATCGCCAATTTACTGCTGTTAGTATCAGCGCAATCCGCCACAGCTCACCGGTCCCACTATAACCGGCTTTGTACTTTTGGATACTACCCGCACGACCATGCGGGGCTTTGGAAAAAGCTCTGGAGGCTCTGCCTTTGGACAATCACATGCCGGCTTTGGCTCTACAGCCGCCACGGATTCAGGGAGTAACTTGTGTTACTGGTCTCGACCTGCCGACTGCTCGAGTGTGTCTGATCCTGGAGTTGTTGTTTCATTCAAGGGATTGCAGAAGAAGGATGATACCACCAAAGTTAGGGCACTGGAGGAATTGATGGCCTATGTGCAGAAGCACCCGTTTGAAAAGGACGGCGGCCCGGAAGATGCCGTGTTGGACGCCTGGGTAAATATACCCTGGACTATAAAACGGTGCAGTGCAACATTATACTAACACGGACTTATACCTTTTAGGCTGTAGTTTTCCCTCGACTAATCTTTGATAATTGCAACAGAGTTCGCGAACTCTCCGCCACCATCATGGGCCTCATGGTCCTGTATTCCCGTCACAGAGTGAACCACCGTTTCAACCATATCCTGGCGCCCTGGTATGCCGCCGGCGGCGACTCAGTGAGCTCTGTCGCAAAGGCTTCTCAAGTGAGCATGTCGAAGCTCATTGCGACTCCCGAGAAGCACGTCGCCTTTGCCACTAAGATTCAAAAAGCCGTCCTCCGATTCGTCGTAGATGCCTTCTCTGAGACCCGTGAAACCCTTAGTGACGAGCGCGCAACCACCCCCGAAGACATGGATGCCAAGTACTACCGGGTAGTAAATGCTTCCATTTCCCTTGTGTGCGCCCTTTTGCGCAGAGTATCACCGGAGTCCCGCGCTTCAGCGGCGAAGGAGTATGTCGAGGTTTTGGCCCTGGATAAGATCTGGACTCACATCAACTCACCGGATAGCTCGGTTCGTCGCGCAGCTTGTACCCTTTTCCAACTATCGACTCGCTTCTTCCCGGATTCTATCAAGGCGCAAAAGTCGGCTATCAAGAAGATTCTCCTCAATGATGGACTCAAGGTGGAATTCCGTGGCGCAAATGTCATCCCATTCTTGGGATGCCTTATCGATTTCACTGAAGTTATTGGTCCTGCGACATGGAAGGCATCGGATAAGGGCGGCAAGTCACCGATTTCTCGGCTGGGCACATTCGTAGAGAAGGGCTCTGGGACGGGAAACGTACAGTACTGGGCTACTCTCAAGACACTTCTCTCTAATATTCCTAATGACGTGTGGACACTGTCGTACTCACTCAAGTTTGCTGCTTCGTTCCGTAAGGGTATGGCTACGAGAGAGGATCGTACGTTAGTAGTTGTCCCTTGGGGATGTTACAATACCCTATGTGGTAGAATTCTAGATATCTTGAAGGCAACCCCAGATGAAGCGCAACAGTTTGCCACTAAGGCGCTGATTCCCGTACTGAAGAACGCCCTTGGTCCTCCGGCTGAGCCCAATGAGTGGACTATTCACGGTCCACCCTATGAAATTCTTTCCAACATCTTTGCTACATCTGTTGATGTACAGGACCACATTCTGGATTCTCTAGTTGGTGAGATGCTGAACGAGTGCTGCAACGGACTAAAGGGGGCTATTTCTAGCTCTCTCCCCGCTGTCTCTGCTGCTCACGTAGAATCGCAACAGAATGTTGCTTCCTGGGGTCGGAGGTGGTTTTCCTTCTCAGGTGAGATTCGCAAGTCACCAAGCTTCCGTACTCCCCAAAAGGAGTCACTGGACACCCTCGATATGGAGCTGGTTCAACTCTCTATGGAGTTACTTCAAACTAGGAACTTCAATCCATTTGGGGCGGCACATGTTCTCAACTATGCGCTGGATTGCACCGACTTGGTGAAGAAGGATGTTCCAGGCTTGGTACCATTCTTGAGGAAGGCCGGCACTGAGCACCTTGCGCTGCTTCTCAAGTCGCGTGTTGACACGGAAATCGTGGCGATTCTGCATATTCTTGGACAACCGGAAGCTAAGGAGCATGCCCACTACGAAGAGATTTGGTCATCCTGGATTACTGCGCTCGTTGCGATTAGCGAAGAGCCTGAGTCCCGGGCGGCTGCCTTTTCTTATCTTAAGGCTTTGTGCTCGACCGAGAAGAGTCGCCTCATGGCCCAGCAACGCCCTGATCTTCCTGTGATTCTCGTCAAGCGCTGCTTGGAGCTAGTTACCGTTTCTGATGCTAATGAACGCCGCCAGATTGATGATATCCTTGCGTCTAATATGCTCACCCAACCTCAAGCTGTTGATTTGATCAGCCAGCTTTTGGACGTGCTTGATGAGTCTGACCTTGAGCCAGAGACTAAATACAGTATCATGCACCACGTTGCGGCTGCTGATGCTCCTGCAATTTTAGTTGATCCTGGATTAGCGGTTAGATTCGACTTACAACTCTTCGCCCTGTCGGAAACCGACGACCAAGAGTTTGCTAGTAAAGCCATTGCTTTACACATGAAGCTTCACAAGCGGGATCGCAAGTCTCACATCCCGAAATTGGTGAAGAGTAGCTTGGCTACCGCGTCACCCAAGGCTCTTAGTATAAAGAGTTTGTCGAAGCTTAGTCATGATATTCTTTCATCTGACATCTCTATGTTGGATCAGTTCCTTCCCAGCAGGGACATTTGGGCTGGTGAGTTGAAGCGGATGGTGAACAACATTGGTGTTGATCCGATGTTGGCTATTACCAGTCCGCTGGATGGCGCACAGTTCCTTGTTGCAGGTGGTTTGGCTGAGGATATCAATGTTGCGAGAGATAGATTTGGCAGATCCATTCCTGCCAGACTGGCTTTGTTCATGGATACCGTCTTTGAGTACCCTGATGTTAACCTCAAGGAGAATACCGCTCTGTCGGATCTTCTGCTGCTTTTGGCTGCTACCTCTGAGGTAGCTGCTGACCAGATCTCCGCCATGGAGGAAGATCAAATCATGGCTACTCCTAATGCGCGAACTGTTGACTTTGTCAGCACATCCAGTCGTGTCATCTCCCAGCTTCTCTCTTCGCAATCCTGGGATATCGTTGAGTCTCTTGTCAACGCTGCTAAGCCTCACATTGAAGCTGGCGATGCGTATTCCTTCTACTATGCCCGGGGTCTCTATACTTGCCTGGTACAGTTACAACCATCGGCATCTGCTGCCAAGGCTGACAAGTTGTACACTGATCTCAACATTTCCACTCCCTCTGTGTCAAATGCATTGCTTTTAATCGTAGTTACGGCCGCTTTCCGCGAGTATCTCGTTGGCTGTAAGAAGGCCGAGACCATCTGCAACAAGCTCATTGCCGAGACGCAAGGTCTGAAATCGGATAACCCCGCCAAGGCTCATCTCATCTTGGCTACACTTTCTCATACGTTGTCCATCTACCCCGTTGATGAAGTCCCGGTGCCCCAGAACCGTTTTATGTTCGCTCTTCGTGCGTTAGTTCCCTTGGCTTCCAATGAGGACGTCCCTGCCGAAGTTCGTGGTGAGGCCTTCCGGGTGCTTGGTCAACTTCTTCCCAATGTAGCTACTATGTTTGGTCCTCACTGGACGGGAACTTTGGAAGCTATTCTTGAGTTCTGGGAAACTAGCGCCGACCAATTCTTTGATGTACTCAGTGCTGTTGATACCACTCTACGTCTTCTGAAGACCCTTCGCTCGTTAGAGGAACCTGCTGATGAGCTGACTGAAGGCCTAGACGAGATGAAGGGACGGTTTGAGTCGGCCATTTTGAGCCTGCTGTTCCCGGCTCGTGAGGTTGAATGCCAGCCGCAATATGTCGTTGACCAGCTTCTTTGGGGTTTCCTCAAGGATCTTCCTCCAGTTGAATCTGCCGAAATTGAGAGTCTTGAGGCACTGTTCACTTCGGAGAATAAGTCGGTACAAGTTATGGCGTTGAATCTGGTTCGCAAGGCTTTGCCCAAGATTCAGGAGGATGTCATTGCTGACTCTGTTTTGGACAAGAAGACGGCTACTTTCCCGCAGACTATTCAAGACATATTGGCCAATGCGCCTGCTGTTGAGACGTTTACAGACGAGCACCTTGATACCTTCCCGGTTAGCGTCAGACGGTATCTGTATGGCTGGTTGGTCGTCATGGATATGTACCAGCCTATTCCTGTTTCCATGCGTCCTGACTACACGCAGGCTCTTCGTGAAAGTGAAGTGGCCAACAAGTTGTTTGATTTCATCTTCTTTGTTCTTGGCCACAGCACTGGCCATGCCGTCAACCTCGACAAGGAGCACATCACAGCCGACATGCTCTCTACCTATGATGTCACCGCTGCTGAGGCCGATGAGCCCGAGAAGGCAATGAACTGGCTTCTTTGCCACCTTTACTTCCAATCCCTCAAGTTCATGCCTGAGCTGTTCCGCCGGTGGTTCATTGATCTTAAGAGCAAGGCTACCAAGAAGGCTGTAGACGAATGGACTGCGTCGTTCGTTTCTGCGCCTATCATCACGGCTGTCATTGATGACGTTGTTCAGTGGGCTGAAGAGCAAGAAAAGAATGCTACGAATGATGATGTCGCCTTGTCTGTCCGTGTTGCTAGAGCCACACAAGAGATCACGGCGGGATACTCGGTTGATGAGGATGAGGCCACTATTCAATTGCGGATTCCTAAGAATTTCCCGTTGGGATCTGTCGAGGTTGTGGGGACTAACCGTGTTGGTGTCAACGACAAGCAATGGAATACCTGGATGCGGTTGGTACAGGGTGTAATCACGTTTTCGGTAAGTTTATCATGTACATACTATCCAAGATAGCTACTAACCTCCTCTAGAATGGAAGCGTAATCGATGGACTCATCGTCTACCGCCGCAACATGAGCGGCGCACTCAAAGGACAATCCGAGTGTGCAATTTGCTACGCTATTGTCGGTGAAGACAAGCAGATGCCGAACAAGCGGTGCGGGACTTGCCACAAGTTGTTCCACAAGGGATGTCTGTACAAGTGGTTCCAGAGCAGCACGCAGAATACGTGCCCGCTTTGCCGGAACCCTATTGATTATTTGGGATCTGATGCCCAAGAGAGAAGAAGAAGAGCGCAGGCGCATATGTTTTAGGGTTTTTGTGTAGTAATGGGTTTATTATAGATGTTAGTAATTTATGAGTTATGTGTGGGGTTGAAAATTTGTTTGGCGATGATCTATAGTTGTTAGTGCTGTGATGTTAAGGGTGATTTATGTGACTTACTTGTTGGGCTGTCCACCGTTTGACAGATTCATAAACAACAAGGTTCTCAACAACCTCTTTGAACTCAGGTTCGATCCCTCCGAAGATTTCCTCTCTATCCTTCCCTTCAAAAGTAGCGTAAATATCGAAAGGCGGCGTCTTAAACCCGGTAGCTTCAGGCCAATTGTCTCTAGTAGGCGACCCTATCGTCTGAAAAATACTTAAAATCAATCCCAACTGGTTTCCATCTTCATTAACCGGGGGACTCTCAAATAGACTCTTGGGTGGGGATCTTGCTGCTTCAAGTAGCATTGTGCCTGCAGCCCACATATCTAACGATGTCCCGTAGCTTGAGTTTCCAAAAAGGGCCTCGGGGGCACGGTATGGGCCACTTCCGATGTCAAGGATTTTGGCGTTTTCGGGTTCCGAAGGGTGGTGATTGGGAGACCAAGAAGAGGAGAAGTCGGACAAATAGATTGTCGGTGGCTCAGTGGGGGATAGTAGGAGGGAAGAAGGCTTGATATCTCGGTGGATTATCCCTTGAGCGTGGATAGAAGTGAGTGCAGTGAAGAGAGTGTTGAACGTAGCGTGGAGAAGAGGTCTAGGTAATGGTGAATTTGTGCTTCGGTGGTGGACTAGCAGACTTTCAAGGGTGTATGGGAGATATGGGAATACCAAAATTGGTGGTGATGATGAGGGTGTTTGAACCTTGAGAAGGGGGATTATAGGGGCCTGTTGGTCTTTGAGGATGGAGATTTCTCGCGATGCATTGTGTGGCGGTAAGGACGGCGAGTCAATGGCTTTTAAGGCGTATATCCCACTTCTATACACTGTAGCCGTAATCCCGGTGCCTACAGGATAACAGTCTGGGTAATCTTCAATGGTATACCCACTTGGTGGTGGAGAACCCGGTAAAGACGGAAAGAGGGGAGTATGAGCAGACAAACAAGTCTGTTGGTAGTCTTCTAGGGTATCCGCCTCTTCATACGCTTTTGTCTCAAGAGTAAGCGCTTCAGAGATGCTTAGGTTTTGGGCTTCGGCGCTGCGGAGGTTAGCTATGTATCTACAACGGGATGGAGAGAATTACATCTTTGAAAGAATCTGGTACCGCTCTAGTGCGGTGACTTCGTCTCGCCATCCGGCCATTTTGTGAGATATCTCGTTATTCTTGGTTTCTTGGGATATCAATAGTAGACTACATCTCATGTAAAGGAGGCCCGACGTCAAAGTTAGGTTGCACAGAGAGTGGTAGGGTATAACCCTGAATCCTACCAAGTTGGACCGAGCCGTGTAGGCCGAAGGACGGATGGTTCTACGAGAAGAGGTTCGTGGGTTTGTGGATTGTGTACAGGAGAGTTCTACTGGAATGAAGAGGAGTTCTTGTGAGAGACATGTGATGAGATGCATTGTTGAACAGTTGTATAGAAGAAGATGTAACGTTGACAGATTCACTCATGAAACGGTTTGTACATAAAAATACCACCTGTTTATGTAGAACCATAGAAGGTTAATCGAATTGCCGTAATTACGGAAACACAGCCGGTGTCCTCGTGCCGTGCGTCTAGGCCATTAGCATGTACTGGGGTGTAAAAGCTGGGGTATATCTCTGGTCTTATTCAACCGTGTTAATGGTTTGTTTACCTGCCTACATACATATGTGCACATGTGAGGAATCAAAGCGTGCATCGTGTCTAATGTCTTTCCCATGGTAGTTATCTGATTTACCAGATTCGGCTCTAATTACACCTCAAGATGTTCTATTTCCTACCCTGGCCTGTTCTTTCCTTCCCAGTAATAACTCGTGACTCGTCTCTTTTCTCATTCCATCTCCAAAACCCACTAAAATACAGCGCCCCAAGCCTATCCTCGGCACCAACCACCTATTAAATCCACCACCACAAGTAACTACCACAACAATCCACTATTGCCGCATACTTCGTCATAGACGTTATCGAATCCTCGTTCGGCGTAGTCAGTCTGTCTGCATTTCGACCTCACGACTTTCTTAAAACACCCATACATTCATCATCTTTCCCGTCCGACCTGACCGACTGTGACATCGCCAAACCAGTCATTAAGCATCCGTGCTTTTCTACTTTTACACGCCACACGAGTCCCGTCCGTCTGTCTGTACCAAACACCCGCCACGACATGAGCTCTTGATTGCCATTTGCATTCTCACTGGCACGGCTACGAACTTTGTCCTTTATTGTATTATTTCCCACCCACCCCGTCGCATTATTATACTTTGTCCGTTTCCGTTTTTGTCGTTTCTAAAGGGTCGTGGTTCGCGACTCTTGTTTCATTTTTATTCTTATTTTTGGCTTATTTTCTTGCGTAATTCACTTGCAACATCGGTCTTCCTCCCGACTTCCTCGATATTTACGCCTCGGCTTCCTTTGAATCGTCATCGCATCGGTCGTCAGCAATATGCTCGTGGCTTGAAATTCGCCTGCTTGTTTCCTTGTATACTCGACTGTTTTCTATTTAATTTGTCCCCATTCTCTACATAATGGAGGGCCTCACAAAATCCGAATATGCGGCTATTCTGGTGAGTTAATTCCGACTAGTCTAGTTGTACACCCGTCCCGACCGACCTGTTCACTGACACGTGCCATTTTCTTTGTGTTGTACAGCCGTTTCTCCAGCCGACGCAGGCCGTCTCTGTTTATAATGACCGTTTGAAAAAGGTCACCAAACTTAGTGCTGAACTTGCCGATTGGCTTCAAGAGCGCCGTCGCATTGAGGACCAATATGTTCAGAGTCTCCGTAAACTCAGCTCCACCCGGGCTCCTAATGACCAGTCCGAACTTGGGTAAGTGCGCAACCGCCGCAGATAGGAAATGCGACAGCCAGCTGACCTGAGACTTGTATAGTGCCTTCCGTCCCGCCTGGCAGAAGATTGTCACTTCGATCGATCAGACCGCAATTGCTCACCAAAAGTTCTCCTCGCACATCGATAAAGATATTGAAGGGCCTCTTCGAGCCTTCTCGACCCGCGAAGATGTCAAAAATCTGCATACTATCCAGTCTAACCTCCACGCAATGGCCAAGGAATTAGAAGACGCCCAGGAAAAGACAGAGAAACTGAGTCGCAAAGGTGGAAAAAGCGCTGCCAAACTCGAACAAGCCTCCGCCAAACTGGAGTCTGCCATAACTCAATGGGAGTCTCAAGCCCCCTTTGTTTTTGAGTCCCTCCAAACTGTAGACGAATCCCGGACGAACCAATTGCGTGATCTTTTCACTCAATACGAAACAATGGACGTTGATTGTTGCCAGAGCAGCGCAAATGCCGCTAGTGAAGCCATTTCTGTACTGCTCGAGTTTAACACCGACTCCGAAATCGACCAATTCGTCAGCAAAACGACCGATGGCCGGGCGAGAACGACGCGTCCGGCTGGCCGGAATGGATCCGTCGCTAGTAGCGCTGGACGGGGTCGCGCGGCTTCGGCAGCCCCATCGCATTCCCAGGCGGATAACGTATCGATTGCGCCGTCGCATAATGCCCAAGAGGTGGCCCCGACACCACAGACGCCAGTGCAGAGAACCCAGACCTCGGATAGGCCACCCCACACGCCTGTTTCTAGAACGACATCGCATCAGACTTTAGGAACCCCGAGCCAGCACATCACGACGCCTTCATCCAGACACGCCCCTAGCACCATGGCGCCGCCCTCATCGCACAGTCAGGCTCCGCCAACATCCTCGGGTGGCAATGCGCCGCATACTACGTTTGATAGTCTTGCGCCTCCCATGCCACCCGTTCCTTCGGGCGATGATGACATGAGTGAATTTGGCGCCAACTCGGGTGGTCTCAGACAGGAATCGAGCCTCCGTAACAGATTCAGTTCAATGATTGGACGCCGGAGACAAAGTTTGATTAACCCGCTGGCTGGATTCAGTCAGTTGGGTGCTCACGCTCGACCCGCGGGTAGTAGCCACGGGCGAGTGTCTCCACGCGCCTCGATCAACGACATGTCGGGCTCTAGACTTTCTTCGTTGTCTGAGACTGCCCCGCCTATTCCGTCTTATGCGGACTCACAGGCGCAACAGTCTACCCAGGAGCCTGCAGCTGCAGGTGAATTCACGGCATCCCCAATTGTTACTGATGCGCCTGGGTTAGCACCAGCCGCTCAGGTTGATGCGGAGGGCTACACTATTCGCCCGGATACCGCTGACCCGATTACGCTGGCTCAACAGGAGGCGGCGGCTATGAACCAGGAGTCGGAACAGTTGTTCAAGCTTAATATCCGGACCAAGCCGATTGAGGAGGAGAACCCGGATGAGAGTAGTGCGGCGATTAACAATGTTGCCAAGTCGCTTTCATTGGGTATGCCGTCTAAGCGGGCGCCGACTGTTCGTGGACGGCGCGATGTGAGAAACACGGTTTATGTGCCGTCGCCAATTCAACAAAGTTTGAGTGTTGATGAGAAGCTTGCGGGTGTTGCTGTTCCTGCTATTCCTGAGGTAGCAACACCTGAACGTAGGGGACAGAGTGTTACTTCGTCGCCTAGCCAAGCTATCAAGCCTGCTGCGTTGAATGCTGCACTTACGGCTGAGTCGATGGTGTCTCACTCGGACACCCAGAGCATCCGGTCAGGAACGAGTTTCTCGGCTGTTCAACATATGCGCCACCCGGAGCTTACCGGTGAGGGCCTACAATGCTCGGTTGTTGAGTTAGTTGCTGCTACCTTTACGCCTGCCGGGCTTAAGTCAATGAAGATGAGTGGAGAGATTGCATTTGGGTACAAGCCTTCTGCGGCGACGGCGTTTGGTGATCATGAGACGATTACCATTAACAACTATGCTAATTTAGAGGCTATTGGACCGAACCGGATCTTTGTCCAGCAGGCGCCGGGTCATACTGACCAGTACCTTGTGGATCTCTCACACGTCAATCGGACTACGACTGCATTCTCGTATCGGGTTCACTCTCCGGATAACGGCATGAGCCTTGCGGGGAATATTCCGCTGGTCATTGAGCCAGAGTGGGTTACGCGTGGCGATGCTTTGAACTTGAGAATCATGTTGAGTTTGCCTGCGTCGGCTAGATGGGAGGAGGTTGTGTTGAAGAACGTGGCTATTTCAGTTAACTACAAGGGAGCGGCTTCAGCAGTCAAGTCGAAGCCTTCGGGAACCCACCTGAAGGAGAGACACCTTGTGTACTGGCGTATGGCAGAATTGAAGCTTGTGAAGGGATCCCCACACAAGGTTATTTGCCAAATCCTAGGAACGGAGGGTGCGCCGGTTGCCGGACATATCGATGCTAGATGGGAGTACACGCCAGTTTCTACCACGGAGTCTCTTTCTGGTATTTCGGTATCTCGGTTGATAGAGGGCAAGGGCAAGAGTGCTGCTGCTGAGCCAGATCCATTTGCTGATGAAGAGGCTAGTGTTGCTGGAAGCATGGAGTGGGTCGCAGTTCCCATGGTAGTCAAGGCGGTCAGTGGCAAGTATGAGGTTGTTAACCAGGAAGAGACAGTGCCTGAGGAGGGTGCTTAGATGGATTGTTGGGTAATGAAAAGGGCAGTTTGCATGGGGTTTGGCGTTTGTTTTTAGTGATAGGTTTCTTTTGTATCTTTGTGTTTCTTTTGTACAGGTTGACTTTTCTTTTGTAGTTGTGGTGGATTGTAAAATGATATTATAACTTGCATTTATACAACGAATTATTTTATGCATAGACCCTAGTTTTGACCCTATATGACCCTGGTCCATTCACGCGACATGGATGTCATGGATAGGCGTTGTTAGCTTAGAGACTCTATTAAACTAAAGTAATCAAGCATCGACTTTTTTGTTTACTTTGGTTGAATTATTTTGATAGCAACAGTGATTGCAGACGAAGAACGCACGACTTAGCAGACGACAAGACAGACAGCAATTGTATACTTCTTGACCCTTTAATTGACCAGCTACGACTTTGAAGAAAACACGAGCCACGGCGCATCATACTATACACATACAATGAGACGAAATCCCCCACAGGAACCTGGATCAGCGCGTCCGGCGTCACGCGTAGCGGCGCCGAGTGGAGGGAATAGATTCCGGTCAACGATTGGTGCGGGAGGGCCACCGAGACCCCGGGCTTCGTCAATTGCGCGGCCTGTTAATTCTTCGAGAGTGAGTCTATGAGAGGACTTATACGGCATTATGAATGAGAAACTGACGGTTTTTCGAAGACCAATTTTAGAGCGACCGCGACACCGAGTTATAACTTGTTGACTGGGGAATCTTTACCTCCCCGGGGAGACACGGAGAGTTTAGCAGGGGATGGGGAAAGCGTAGCAGCGGAAAGCTGTAAAGAGAATGTTGCGCCTGGAAATGATGGGGGACGTCGGGTGGTGGAGGAGTTACGAGCGGAGTTGGCTACGTTGAGACATCGTCTTAGTGTCATGGAGGATGATCATGCACGGGATACGCTGAGACATACGACGGAGTTGGAGGATCAAAAGAGACGTGGCCAAGAAGACTTTGAAAAGAAACAGGCGGCCGAGGGAGAGGCGGCAAGTGCGAAGAGGGCACTGGAGAGAGTGGAGAAAGAGGCGACGGAGGTGCGGGATAAGGCAGAGGAGGATAAGTCGGTGTTAGAAAAGAGGGTTCGGATGGCGGAAGACCGGGGAAGAGAACTGGAGGAAAGAATCGAAGAGTTGGGTAGTGAACGAGAAGAAGAAAAGAGGAGACAGGATAAGGTTGTTTTGGATTTGGAGACCAGATTGGCCAGTCAAGAGAGACTTGTTACGGAAATGACAAGTGAGGGGACAGCCAGGGAGGAGATTCTCACGGGCGTTCAGAGTTCATTGAAGGAGCGAGACGAACAGATTGGGCGGTTAGAGGCTGAGATTTTAAGATTGAAAGCTCAGACGGGAGATGCCGAAACTATGGAGATCATCAAGCGGGAGTTGTCTGATCAGGTGGCGCACATCAGGGGTCTAGAGGCGAGTAACCGCGAGTACATCATTGAGTTGAAGCATCTAAGACAGGTCCACAAGGCTGTTGAGGTTGTGGAAGAAGAAAAGGTTCGGTTACAGAGACGCCTGGAGGCCGCTGGTGATGTTGAGAAGGAACTTGGTGAAGCGCGGATCCAGATTCAACGACTCGAGGACGAAAGAGAAGCTTGGGTTTCATATCTACGTGGGGCTGAAGGGGAGATGTCATTTGAGTCACCAGAAGAAGTCGCCAGAGCTTTGGTTCAAGAACGGTTGACTACAGCGGGCTTGACGGAGAAGGTGGGGGCGTTACAGGCGGAGATTTCGGGGCTGAGAGCGGAAGTTAAGGGACTTGATGATGAGAAGGAGGCTTTTAGAGGGGAACTTGAAAAGGCCAAGACTGCGGCTGCTGCGGCAGGAGATAATAAGGCGGTGGTTAGACTGGAGAGATTAAGAGGGTTGGCTGTCAAGGAAGTGGAGTATCTTCGGGCTCAAGTCAAGTCTTTTGATGCGGAAAGAGCGTTTGAGAAGGGAGAGGAAGAAGAGAAGGAGGAGAATGTTACAGTACTGGAAGGACGCATTGCGGAGTTGGAAAAGTTGGTGGATGAGTATAAGACTGAGACTCATATTTTACATTCGTCACTGTTGACGACTGAAGAGGCTATTAAGGCAGGACCCACTGCACTTGCCGGCCTGAAGAGGGCACGGGAAGAAGCGGAGGGGTCAGTTTCTAGTGAGCAGGTTGGAGAACTCACCCGGAAGTTACGGGCTGTTCAGGATGAGATGGAGGCGGTTCAAGGGAAGTTGGCCGTGAGAGAAAAGGATGTTGTGGCGTTAATGAAGCAGCTGGAAAGCGCAAAGAAGACTTCCAAGGTGCGGATTCTGGCGTTGAGAAATAACCCGACTGCTGAGGTTGAGAAGGTTAAGATGGAGAGTTTGAGAGCACTGGAGAAGGAGAACAAGGAGTTATTGGCGGTGTTACAGGGTGGTAGTGGGGGTGTTGGGTTGATGCCTGAGAGTCAACTTGCGGCAGCTCAAAGAATGGTTACAGCGGCCCAGCAAGAGACGGCGTCAGCTCATAAATCTATTAGAAGGTTGAAAGAGGTGTGGAGTGCCAAGTCTCTTGAATTTAAAGAGGCGATTTTCTCGACTTTGGGGTGGACGGTGGTGTTTATGCCTAACGGGAAGATGAGAGTTGAAAGTACTTTCTATCCTTCCAAGACTGATGAACATGAGAATTCAATCGTGTTTGATGGCGAGAGGGGCACTATGAAAGTCGGTGGAGGCCCAAAGAGTGAATTTGCCAGAAGGATTAGCGGATTGATTCAGTTCTGGGTTAGAGATAAAGGGTGTATTCCTGGGTTTTTAGCGGCGTTGACGCTGGAGTTTTATGAGGAGAGAGCGGGAGCCATGGAGTAGATTGGGTTGGGTAGATTATTTATATTAATTAGAGGGTTTACCATTTTGGCGGGCCAAATTGGGATCCGTTTTCTACAGGAAGATAGGCACATCCGTTCCAGTCACAGCCTTGCTTATATACCTCTGTTCCCCACCATGTGAAGCCTTCTAAAACACGCGGATATATGACTCCAAAGAAGACAGTGACAATACCAAAGGCGAGACCAGAGTCCAGTGCCGCGCTTAATGTCATGGTGTATTTCGCCCACCAGGCAGAGGCACGTCGACGGATATGGTAATTGAAGATGTAGCAGACTAATGCCCAGACAGAGAAGTTCAACCCAGTAGCTGGGGGGATCCACGCCATAGTGCCGAGGATGACGGGAAAGTTGATTTTCCGGGCGATAGAGTGTGGGTGTTTCTTGGCGTATAGGTATACTGGAATGGGAAGAAGTAGACCTAACGGGAAAGCCCAGATTAACGGACGATATAAAGCACCCGGACCGAAGAATTCGTTAGGACCAACGACACCCCAGAGGATGGACCCGTTGAAATGGACACGGGCAAAGGGGCAGGTGAATCCGTTTAGGGCGGTAGGTGTACAGAGGGAGGGAATATGGCTGAACATCCAGTTGAGTACGGAGATCTGGGTTACTGAGGAAAGAACGGTGGCGGCAAGTTGTAGTTGGAAGAGAAGACGGGGTGGAATCTTCATGTAGTGGCCTAGTTTTAGGTCGGAGGCGAATTTTATTCCTTGGGCGGAGGATATGTAGCCGTAGGTTACGAAGAGCATGTTGGCGACGGGACGGCCGGGGAAGAGAGCTCCGCAGGTTAGTTGGAGGATAAGATAGATGCTGGATTGCTGGTTTGTTACGGCCATTATTATGCCGTTGGGGATGAAGAATAGGAGAGAGAGAAAGAGGGAGAGAAGAAGACCGTACCAGGGGAGATGGACGGGGTAGTATTCTACGACGAAGATAGCGATTGTTAAGGTGAACATGAAGGTTAGGAGGTACCATGATAATGGGGCTTCTGGGTATCGTGACATTAGACGAGAGTGGATGTCGGAATGCGTGAAGGATGTTGAGGAGGTCCGACGGATGGGTTGGTAGGAACCGTGGGAGTCGTCTTTGACTTCTTTGAGGGAACTTTTCCAGGTTGTCCAAATGTCTTTACCGTACCAGCATATCGTGTGACTGAGGAGACTAGCTAACCCGGCGAACTGGACACCATAACTTAGGACATAGGTAATAGGGAGAAAGACCCGACTATACCCTTGATACGCCTGTTTATCAAAGACAAAGTCCTTGGTTAAAATCCTACTAACATCATATATCTCCCCTTTATTATCAAACACCGACGCCGATAATATCGGCATATGTGCCGAGTACAGAACGTTCAGGTAGTACATGATAGGAGCTAAAATCCACATGACAATAGCAACGCCAGCAAAGACGTTGACAGCTGCCCAAAATGGAACTAACAATGGAGACCCAATATACGTAATCTGCGCCCAATCAAAGGTCATCGGAAACAATCCCAATCCGGAAACAACGCCAAAGAGATTCGAAACGACGACATTATCTGGGGCGAACCAAGTGACTACGTTGAAGTAACTTAACGCGGGAAATAGTAAGCCGGGGAGAAAGTAGAAAGCAAAGCTACCAGCCCATATGAATGTGAAGAAACGCCAGCGGGAAATACGCCAGCCGTTTGCGGGTTTGTTTTCTTCTTTGTGGAGGGTATCGAACATTGCGGCGGACATGAGAGTGCCGGGCCAGATCATGCTGCTGGGGTGGACGAGGAACTTCCGGGTTAGACCGGCGAATGTGTATCCGAGAATTTGGGTGGAGAGGGTTAATAGGAGTTGGTATGGGATTGTGACGGGTTGATGGTAGAATTTTGATTGTTCTACTATCACGTCGGTGGCGAAGGCGAAGCCGAATGAGACGTTGGAGGATATGTATACGCAGGTGTGTTCCTTGTGGTTCCATTGCCCTTGGGAAAGCCATAGGCGGAAACGGCCGAGACGGGATAGGCTATGGGGAGTAGCTCGTGGTTGAAGGACTCCGAGGATGAATTGTTCGGGTGGATCAGATGGGTGTTTTAAAAGGATGTCCCAGAGGAGACCTAGCGGATGAGCTAGAAGAAGGGCGATCACGGGTGTTATAGAGACACTTGGGTAGCGTAGAGAAAAGAAGAGGTTTGTAGAAGAACCGAGAATACTAAAAAGGATAGAAAGAGACCACATGCGAGGTGTGTTGATAGACAAGGCTATATTATCGGTAGGAGAAACAGAGGCGCGGACAGCCGAGTGTGGGGAATTCTCGTTGGGATCGTCATCTTCCTCTTCTGATGATATATCTAGGACTGTGTCGTGGGAGGAACGGTGGTTTTGAGGTTTTTGAGGGGGAGATATTGAGCCGTAGGATTTATCGGAAGAGGACGAGTTGATGGGCTTTCGAGAGGCCATTTTTAAGTGGACGTTGTGTGACGAGGAGGTGTCACGTGGATGGTTCCTTCGTTTGGGGTATGTTGATGAGTCTAGATTGGAAAGTGATATATCTGATATTGAAGAAGCAATAGAAGAAGATGAGGGACGATGATGAAGACGTTGAAGAGGGATTCCGGGGGTTTCGTCTAAGTCGGAGTCGGAATGATATGATGGACCGGGTAATGAAGATGGCTCTGGTGGGAAAGTGGGAGAGGAAAGAACCCGTGGTGAATCTGGGGGGGATGTGGAACGGGACATTGTGTCTGATATATGGATTACTCTGGACATATAAGGAAAAAGAAAAGGGTATAAGCGGGCGAATATGGGGAATTTCAAGGGAGGATGGGGGGTGTATAGGAGGGGTGTGTACTTTGTACATACTTGATTAGTGTCAGCGATTCCAGTCATAGATGAGGTATAAGTGAGGCTTACAGATGTGTGTATTTTTGTAACCTTTATATTCTGGTACTATCCGGTTTTAAGTTGAAGCTTCGAATGGGGGGGTTGATATATAGTGGTTTCGTGGAACGGAGTAAGTTCTCTTGTTCATGGAGATGACTGGGAGATATAGTGAAAACTGGAATTGACGAAGATAGTGGTCGAGAAAGACCTGAAGACTGTCGTTTGGATGTTGCGGATTGTTGGTATGCAGGTCGGTCTGTTAACGGGTGTCCAGCTGACTTGAACAGGGGAGGGGTGTCGTTATAGATTGATGGTTCAGATCACTGTAGGCTGTGATTTCGTCAAACTTGTGGTATAAATGTGATTTTGGGGATATAAACAGTTGTCAGCTTGACAGCTCTTTGTAATTCAAGCTTGTCTTTTGTTCATTAGTTCATGTGTCAAATTACGTGTCCACACTGTGTCGATTTCATATTCTTGATACCCACAACTGTCTAGTATGCACAATGCAGGAAAGACGATTATGTACACTACATACGTACATACATACATACATGACACCTGCATCAAGTAACCTACAAGGCTTCCACCAAAAGTCCATTCAAAGAGGCACAAGCCCATCAACATATCTGCACGAACCATGATGTTGCTCGGACGATCAGATTAGATAACTCGAGTAGAAGCCATTCACGAACAATGAGCTTGAAATTCGGCCATGGATATTGGTGGAGAATGCCACGACGAACAAAGTCTTGACTGAACATGGTCTGATACTTTCCTGGGCTGCATAGGCTCGAGAACTTTTGTCGTGCATTCACCTTGGTCAGCACCGTTTTCATGTGCATATCTCATGGAAGAAACGTGGGGGTTTAAAGGTGTTTCTTCCTTGGGTTTCTTCATATAAATGTACAGACAGACAGACATACTTCCATTTTCCCAACCTCTGATATTCTAAAGGGTGTACATCTAACAAAACAATCACAACCAATTCCTCCATTTACGCCTCTCCCTTGCTTTCCGGCCCCTCATTGCGTCACTCATAACAGCGGGATTACTTTTGTCTACACTCTGATTCGTCCGATGGCCTCTACAGTAAATTTGGGTAGATGGACCGCTTGATTGTTTGGGCTGACAGGCTGCCTGGTGAATTGTCATTATCCGTTGTAGAGATTCCTGATCATGGCTGGTGGCTATTGTTAGGAGCTAGTTTGAGCCTACGACGTCATGGCTGATTAACCCCGCGTGAACTAGGATTTATTGAATTCCAGAGAGCTTCGAGAGGATCTTGCACATGTGATGACATGACAGGTTCATGTTGGTTCGTGAATATTGGCCTGTATGTGTCTATGTACCTCTTTATCGTTCATCGTATCTAATGGATCGGTTTCTTTACATCATTACGACATTAATCTCACATTGCTCTGATCCATGCATCATGTCAGCTTGAAGCCGAAATCCTTTGATATCTTGTTTGCTAGGGTTATGATCTGCTAGATTAGGGTTTGACTATACAACACAATATTTGAACTCTACCTGTCGAATAACACCTCACTTCACTCTTAGAGTAGACAAGCATCCAATGACGCCTCAATCAGCGATTGCAGCAAAACAGTACCTACGTGCGACCGTTAGGGCCACATTAAAGGGTGTCTCAGAGGAGTCTATAATCCAGCAAAGTGCGTTCTCCAGAGCTAGTACTAGAATGAATACTAACCGACAACAGGTAAAACTCTCCTCGACACAATCACAAGATACCCACCCTACGTCCAAGCAACCTCCATCAGTATCTTCCTGTCTATGCCCACTGGAGAAATCCAAACTGCAGACATTGTAAAACATGCTCTGGATCACGGAAAAAAGGTATATATCCCATATCTCCACGGCCGACCAGCCCATCTCACTGCAGTGCCAAAACGGGTTATGGATATGGTGAGGTTAAAGGATATAGATGATTATCTTGCTTTGAAGCCGGATAAATGGGGTATTCCAAGTATAGATGAAGCTTCTGTTATCTCGAGAGAAAGGGTTCTAGGGGAGACTGTGGACCCCATTGGCCTGGCAAGTTTGGATTTGGTTCTTGTGCCGGGTCTGGCATTTGAGAGGGCAGATGAGGGAGTGAGGAGAATTGGTCATGGACGAGGCTTTTACGATGTGTTCTTTGAGAGATATGCCGTAGCACGAGACATGCCTAGACTCGTAGGATTGGGTCTCAAAGAGCAGTTATTAATAGGGGGTATTGTCGTTGGTCCACAAGACAAACGACTGGATGCTATAGCGTTAGGGGATGGACAGATTTTTGAGCACCCGGTTACTTTTTAAGATGCGAATGTCCCGGGTACATAACACAGTATCATGAGGAAGATCCAAGTGGCCAAAACAAGCCAAGGCAGTAAATAAACCTAAATAAAAACAGGCATAGCAATCATAGAATACCTCACTTCTCATCTATCTCCATCACCAGACATCTTCTAAACAGATTGTATCAACGAGACGTTGTCACCCTTGAGCAAAATCTGGCCTATGAAAAGTTAGTTTCTCATCCCAACACACGACAACAAAGCAACTCACCCAACGGTCTCCTCGTTTCCTCCGAGTTATTCTTAGAAACAATCTTAACCTCCACCGCATCATCCAGCACCAAATTCATAAACTCATCAAAGCCCTAAGAAAACAGTCAGTCTCCTATCCACAATCTTTCCATTTCTCCAAGAAAAACTCACCCGAATCTTGCCCTCAATACGAATACCCAACTGCTCGTAAAGCCAAACCTGCACCGTCGTATGCGACTGCAACAGCTTGAAAATAAAGTTAATAGGCGGGAGCAAAACGCGGCGACCGCCACCACCACCACGACCCGTCATTTTCAACGAGGAAGCAAGAAGAACAAATTAAAAAAAAGGAATTAAAACCCAGAAACTCGGCCGGATCTATCAGGTCGTAGGTTATCGCACGGAATTAGAATATCGTCAACTGTTTTATATCCCTCGTCGTCGCTAGGAAAACCTCCAAGATTCTTAACCTTCTATATCAATTGCACAAGGCTACACATGGAGATACTTTTCCAATCCCAGCCTTGTCCCACCCTTAGACAGGGGTAGCTCCGCTTATGTAATTTATGTGGCGTCAATAGTTTCTCCTTGGGGCGTAGTATTCGTGGCGTTGCGGGGACGGCTTTTTCATGTGGGAGTGGGAGTTTTTGGGTGTGCTGTATTTTAATGGGAAAATAAAGGATGAGAAAAAACTTGCTTTTCTTTTTCTACTTTACGAGGCTCTGCTGTGGACTTTTTTGCACGTCGTAACGTCGGGAATCATTTTTACGTTGAAAAGGCTCTTTTATATCATTGAAGACTGGTCAATGACCTATTATTTCCCGATTTCGGCGTGCATTCATTGCCTTGCAGGAAAGTCCTTGCCAGTCACTAGGGTTAGGGTCACTGAAGCAGCATGGTTATATACCATGATAATAGGGCACTACTTCGTCCTTCGGGACATTTGGTCAATTTGGTAAGTTATCACTCCGACAAAATTGCCTAAGTGAACTCGACACTAACCGTTCTATAGAAACGATACAGAGAAGATTAGCATGGCCCCTGCACTAAGGATGACACGCTACATCAAAGAGAAGCTGCAAATTTTTTTGACGTTTTTTTGTATTGATTTGATGATGTTTTGTAGATTTTGAGGTTTTTGGTTGTGACCTGTTCGACTTGTCACGATCCATTTTGAAGTTTTTTTTTTAGAGGGAGACCGTGGATGTAGAACCCCAGTTGGGTTGACCCTGGGGCGTACCCGAGTCTCGGGCGTATGCTAGTCGGCGTGATGACCTTTTTCGTGAATTATCTCATTGATGACCATCTTCTGAACGGCTAGTTAAACTCTGTAATAAAAACTTTACACATGACTCGCTCCAGTCATTTGACATGTCAAATCATCAAGTCAAATCCCACTGAATCGTCACCTGCAGCTCCATCAACACCCCTCATTTTGTCTTTTTGCCCCTCCATTGACACCCACTAATTCCAGCACTGGCCAACACCATAACTGGCATTCCAAAGGCCCCAAACTCGAAACCCTTCGGCCTCATTCTTTGACATTCCGCCTGTGTATTGTATGTAGTGTAGTATGTAATGCAGTGTCCGGCCTCAGCGTCTCGAAATCATCACCCCTCTTCTACCACTTTAGCCTGCCCGATTTTAACCCTTTGTTTTTCCCATCGTTGCCTCGTGTATTTTTTTTGGCGGAGCTATCTATTTGCCTTGTTCACGATTTCAGCTTCGTTTTAGGTATTGTGCTATTGCTATCATTGCAGGTCTACTTCTTGCCTTGTTACGCATTTCTTTTACATATCGCCTGCCATTTTCATCCATCAGAGACACCTTGAGTGGTTGTTCTTATTGTTATTTTGCCATTGTTTCAACTTAGATTGACTACTTGCGAGACTTGGGCCCTCATCACTCACCAACCAAGCGCCACCTGACCCCTCCACCAACACATTGGGTCCGTTGTTAAACGCACATAATACGATACCCTTCTTCCGCCATAAATACCAACAGTCGGTCCATTTTAAACCACTAAAGGCGGCTTTCTCTACTTCCAATATACCCCCAATTCATCATATCTTCAGCTAGCTCTTAGCTCGTTCACAACTCACAAGCATGGCCTCTCCCATGCCGAACCAGGTCTTCCAGACCGCCGACGTGCTCGCTGCCGTCGTGACGCTTAGAGGTGGTGATGTTGAGGCCAAGAAGAAGGCTCAAGAGTTCCTTCAGACCTTCCAGAAGTCGGTATGTCTTTGACATGTGATGTCGCCAAGTCAGACCAACAATGTCTATAGCCGCCGGTCTGACTGTCACACAAGATCCGGCCGATTAGATGGTCAACCTACGACCAAAATGCTAACATTAATTCCCGCCGCATAGAACGGTTCATGGGCTGCTGTCATTGGAATCCTCCAATCCAATGCCGATGACGAAGCGAAGCTGTTTGCCGCTATCACTTTGCGCGGCAAGGTACGTCTGACCCCGCCAAACCCCCCTCCACGCATACCATCATTTGCTGTGATACCCCATGCGCACTTTCGTAGGCCCTTGCTCACACACAGTTCTCTCACGCCCCTCGCAGATTACCTACGACCTGTCTACTCAGATTCCCGAAGACCAGCGGGTTGGTCTCCGTGACCAATTGCTTGTTTTCCTGACTCACTTCGCCAATGGCCCCAAGGCTATCCGTGTCCAGCTCTGTGTTTCTCTCGCCATCCTGGCCATTCAGATGAAGGGATGGAAAGATGTCTTGCCAACCGTCGTTCAGGCTCTCAGTTCGAGCCACACCGCTATCCTCGATTTCCTCCGTGTCTTGCCCGAAGAAGTCACCGAGGGCCGTAAAATCACGCTTACTGTATGTCAACAAAACCAACTTCGCCTTCCCAACCACCCATCGCCATGCGGATCCTTGATTGCCGGCACTGCGCGTCAATCACTTGCAGTCTCATGAGTACAAGAGACCGTCCAATGGTTCTCAGGCCCCAATGGCTTTGCTCCGCATGCTCCGATCAACCTCCCCCACCCCCAAACTTACACTCAGGATTGCGCCCTGAAGCAACCCGGCGTTCCTGCATTTATCGGCGGAATCAATCCGAAATGAGTCCACCTCGACCCCAACCGGATCAGCCCGTACAATATTGCGAAATTTCTGTTGTTTTCAGCCAATCCTGTGTACATATCACACATTTGCTCGACCCCATCGCCTAGCCAGCCACCACCGAATTCAGTCTAATGCGTCGTTCGTCGAATAGGAAGAAGAGCTCAACACTCGTACTACTGAGCTTCTGGGAGATAATGCGGAACAGGTTGTACAGCTCCTCACAAACTATGCTCAGTCTTCACGTGAGTCTTTTTTCTTTTTTTATGTTTCTAGATTTTGTGCCGGGGATTTAGAACTGACGATTGTGGAATTTAGCGGAGGCTGCGCAGAACCCCCAGTTGATGGAATGCATCACTGCGTGGTTGAAGGAGGTGCCAGTTAGCAGAGTCGCCAGTTCGCCACTACTTGAACTTGTGTTTACTGCCATTAGAGAGGACAAGTCGACCGCAGAGGCTTCAGACTGCCTGTGCGCTATTCTCCGTGAGACGTGTGAGGTTGATGACAACCTTGAGGTGATCAAGATCCTTTTCCCTCAGTTGATTTCTCTCCGGCCATTGATAAAGAAATTCGTGGAGGAGGAGGATGTCGAAGGTTACAAGGCAATTACCAAGGTTTTCGCTACTGCCGCTGAATCCTGGGTAGTTGCCATTGCCCGGGAACCTCAGCTGTTTGGCCCTCTGGTTGAGGCGGTTATGGAGTGCGCGGCGTTGGACAAGGAGCGGGATGTCATCGAGCATACTTTCCATTTCTGGTACGAGTTGAAGCAGTATCTGGTACTGGAGATTTACATGCAAGGTCGTCTTCACTTGGCGCCTGTTTTCTCTCAGTTGGTTGATGTACTGCTTAAGCACCTGGAATACCCAGCATCGGAGACTGGGAACGAGCTTGATCTGTTTGATGGAGACCGTGAGATGGAGGAGAAGTTCCGCGAGTTCCGCCACCAGATGGGTGACACTCTGAAGGACTGCTGCGAAGTTCTGGGTGTTACGGATTGCTTGACCAAGGTGTTGAACTCGATCAACGTGTGGATGCAGAAGTATGCTGCTACTGCTACGGCTGCCTCGGTGCCACACTGGCAGGAGCTGGAGGCGCCCCTATTCGCTATGCGCGCTATGGGGCGCATGGTTGACCGGAATGAGAACGTGGTGTTGCCCCAGCTTATTCCTCTCCTTGTACAGATTCCCAGCCACGAGAAGTTGCGTTTCGCTACCATTATGGTTCTTGGTCGGTACACGGAGTGGACTGCTGCTCACCCCGAATTCCTTGAGCCTCAATTCACTTACATCGTGTCGTCCTTTGAGACCGACTCCAAGGAGATTATCCGGGCGGCGGCCATGGCTATCAAGTTCTTCTGCACTGACTGCCGTAACTTGTTGAGCGCGCAGGTTGTGCAGCTCCAGAAGTTTTACGATCAGATTCTTGATAAGCTTCCTGAGATTTCACAGGAGGAGATCACTGAGGGTGTTGCTAGCGTTGTTGCGGTGCAGCCCGTTGCCGAGATTCACAAGCTGTTGGTTCTTTACTGCGATCCTCTTTTCCAGCGCATGGCTGTCAAGGCTAACGCTGCTACTACCGAGGAGGGTAAGATGGCTTTAGCCGATCACCTCAACTTGATCACTTTCTTTGTACAGATTGTGGTGCCCCTGATTGGAGAGAATGAAGAGAACCCCGCCGTTAAGTACTGGCAGGAGCGCTTCCCTATGTTGGCGACGATCCTCCAGAACTTTATGAACTGTGTTCCCGTTTGTGAGCGCATTTGCAAGTGCTGGCGTAACATGGTGCTTTCGTACAGAACGGCTATGACCCCTCTACTGCCTAGCATGGCCAATGAGTTAGCTTCTGCTTTCACTGGATCCCGTGAGGGTTGTTTCCTATGGGCTACCGGAGCCATTCTCCGGGAGTTCTCGGAGGACCGCGAGCACGTTAGCGCTGAGATCTCGAACAGCATTTATGCTTTCTTCGAGGCCCAGGCTACTACTTTTCTACGTGTGATGAACGAGTTGCAGCCCCGTGAACTCCCCGATGTCGTTGAGGATTTCTTCCGTCTCTTGGTCGATGCTCTTTTGTACTACCCTCAGCGTTTGCTCCCTTCGGAGCTTCTTGGTCCCATTTTCAATGCTGCCATTTACGCTCTGACTCTGGAACAGCGTGACCCTCTGTCCTCGACTCTTCACTTCCTCCTGGATCTCATCTCATATGCCTCTAACAACCCTGCTACTGGGAGCGGTCTTACCCCCGAGGTTGCTCTTCAGCTGCGCACTATTGTTAAGGATCTTGTGCTGAAGGGCGGTCCTGAACTCGTGAAGCAGGTCATGGTGGGTATGATGATTACGTTCCCCCGTGACTGCTTCGCCAATGCTAGCTCTGTTCTTCTTGATCTGTTCCGCAACTTCCCGGTGGAGACTGCGGGGTGGGTTGAGCAGACGCTGGTTCTTCTACCGGCTGGTACCATCACACCCGAGGAAGGCTCTCGCTTGATGATTAAGATTCGCGAGAGACTAAACAGTGGTGATGATGCCGATGTTCGGCAGGTGCGAACAATTCTTCAGGATTTCACCAACACGTACAGACGTAGAAATGTGGCGCCTAGAGATGGGTTGGGTCAGCTTGAAGCTGCGAGATTCCGTTTTGTTGGTTAGGTGATGGATAGTGATTAGTTTTAGTTTCTTAGGATGGAATAGGTTTTTTTTGGCTTGGGTATGTTTGCATTCTGGTTTTTTTTTCTTTGGTATTTGGGTTGTGGGTTTCTTTTCTATTTTCTCGGTTTGGTAATGAAGATTGTGTTTGATAGAGTTGGAGTCGAAGAATCTGGCCAGATTGGCGGTGATGTCAACACTTTGTGGGGAAAATCAAAACTATTCTTATTTATACTGTATTTAGGGGTTTCCAAGGAAGTGGCGATTTTTAAGAGGTAACCGTTTGAGGCTTATGGGTTTACAGTTGCCCTGTGAGGCTGAGTTGACATACGGTAGTATCCACAGTTTCCGTGTATGACGTACATGGTTCAGTGCGCTACATGGCTCAACTCGGAATGAGCTGCGTCATAGTTAGTTCATAGGTATGTAGTCAAAGAATATCAAACACTTGAATTTGTATGTATGTATGATGCTGTTTAGAGTTTGTAATGAACATGGATTACGGTTATTTTAAACAGGATCAGAAGCGTAGGATTTGAGGTTCGTGTATTTATCGGCGGGTAAAGATATATCCCGTTTAGAGTTGCCATTTTAGCGGATTAGGTCGTATCTATGTAGATTGGGAGATAGATGCAAGACTAATATGTCAATATAAGGGCGTGAGGATGACATATGTAGAAGAAATTGTGGATAACTGTACGCCGGGTGGATGGTGGCGAGACGTGTGGGAGGGATTGAGGCGGGGCACTTGTTATGACTGTTTACTGGGACTGGGGTTATATTTAGTTAGTTAATTTGTGTACGACGCTGACGAAGGACTAGAGGGGACTACTATGTTTGATGTATATAAGGTTGTGGAACTCCGGGTCGGTATATCTCGTGGGGTAGGTTTTGTATTTCTTCTCATTCTTCTTTTTCTTTAGATACCATCACAAAATGTTTTTCTCGAGACATCCAAAAGTTCAGTTTGTCCCGTTTGACTCGGAGGCGGAAAGTCACGTGGATAGATTAGTTGAGCAGAGAGTTGCTTGTGGTTGGAGTCATGATGAAGTGCCGGAGTGGGTTGAGATGCAGAGAGAAGGGGCCAAGACTATGTATTGGATTGTGAGTTTTTATTGGTGCTTTCGTTATAGGGGGAGACTAATTGTTGGTAGATTCTCGGTGAACATTTCTCGGATAAGGAACAGTTGGACTTGTTGAATGTGCATGTTAAGCAGTTTCCAAAGGTATGTTTTCACAGAATGTCATGTACATGGCTACATACTAATGAAGTCAGGAAACTGAGGCATTGAAAGACACCGCTGCTACCGACAATGGCGCCTTCAGAACTCCCACCAACCTACCATTCATCCCCATTGGACATATCGCCCACATGCCCAACCCGAAAGGAGCCAGTGACCTTGGTATCAAGCCCGGACCGAACGTCGCATGGATCTCTACACTATACATCTCACATGCTCTACAGTCCAACGGACTAGGAAACGCATCGGTTAAAGCGATGGAGCACATGCTTGTGGAGAAGGGAGTTACCACTTTGTTAATAGATACGGTAGCCAAGGAGACCACTCAAGGGGAGGAGTGGCAGAAATGGAGATATGAAGATAGAGGCTTGAAAAGACCGGCCGGGAAGAAGATTTGTAATGAGACTTGGTATGAGGAGAGAGGATATAAGAGGATTGCGTTTAAGGAACAGGGCTATAACAACTTGTCTGGGGAAACCCAGTGGTGGGCAAGTCAGACATTCATGCGGAAGGATGTCAAGTAGGTCATGTATAGGGTTAATGCCAATTAATAACCCTGGTATCGCAATAATTGATATTCAAAAGATTTACAACTCATGTGCTTGTGAGAGATACGATGTAGGCTACACTTATAGGCGTACAGCCAATTAATTTATACATCATATCGTTCTACTCATACTCAATCATAATTCCCGTGACCGACACATTCCTACCCACAAACTCTAATATTGTTATTCTCCCAACCAATCAAACGCGAACAACGCGTCTGTAACATCCCCAGTTCATCACCACCTACCATCAAGTAAATTCCACGTCTTCACTGGCGCTTTCCCTTGGATCCAAGATTCTGGGACCTACTTGTTTGGCCTTGTGCCCTAAGGCGCACACCTTGTTCTTTCCAAGTGAGAATTTCCCCGTATCCTGCCACATTAGATTTTAACATTGTTGTTTAGGTCTGTCCAGTCTGTTCTATCGGTGTTCTCCATCGGCTTCATCACGGGATTGACGACACCGCTTCGTGCCAGGTCGGCCACCGGACATTCATCCGTCGATATTCTTGATCGTGTCCGTTTCGTCCTTTCTCCGTCATCATGGCGGACCAGTCCCTTGGAAGGACCCTCTTGAGTTATGCTCGGGCCCCAAGTGACGCGGGCTCCGTGGTTAGCACCAGTACCAGTGACCAACTTGAAGCTGCTATTAACTCTCTCACGGGTGGTCGTTCTGCAAGTAGGAACCAGAATGGAGCTGTCTCGTCAAAATTGAAAGGGCCTAGCTTACCTGCTCCGTTGTCACCGAGATTGAAAAATGATCAGGGTAGGATGAGTCCGGAGGGACACCGATCGCATACACCGTCGCAGGCGCCCGCGAGGGGTCCGGGGCTTTTGGGGAGACTACCGCTGGGAAATGTGCAGGGCAATAGAGACCTTGGCTATGGGAATTCACAGCCTGCTACACCTAGGATTAATAGGGCTGGGTCGCCACGGTCGGTGAGATCTGTTGATGTGCGGCCTTCGCAGATTTGGAGTCCGTCGGTTCTCTCTGAGTCGGATTTTAACCCGCCTAGCACTGTTACTGCCAGAGTTCAACATGTCAATGGTAACTTTAAAAAGTTTCCCTTGCCGAACCCGCGCGGGGACGTCTTTGAAGGCGTCGGAAAAGATACTTCCCGTCAGCATACACGTCGGGATTCACGGCCTCCGGCTTTCAATATCACCCCTGATGGGAAGCTTGCTGTTACCTTGGGCGCCAACAAACGACATGAATCGGCCGAAACGTCCCCTGATCGGAGTGGTCGGGATCGTCCCAATGAAAATAGACAGACTTATTCACCTAGTGACTACAGTGATGATGAGTCGGACCAATCCGAGCCGTTTCCCCAAATTGGAAGCTCCCGGCAACCTATCGTTCCCTTTGCCAAGCCTGCGCCCCCCCGGAGACACACTGTTTTAGATTACGCGGACGATGATCTTAGCTCGCTCCTCGACGAAGATACAAACATGCAGGACGATGGTGATGTTGACATGGCAAGTGACTCGGATGAGGTGCTTCAGGTTACGCCAAAGGCTGCACGGATGGGACCTCCCCCGCTTCCCAAGGGGCTTCCCATGATGCATAACCATCATCAGAATATGCAACACCACAACTCTGGACATACGACAGTGCTACACCAACCTGCACCCCTCTTCATGCCCCCCTCGCCCGCCAAGCCACCCTTTGCTACAGTCATCGCCCAAATGGCGCGGGCAGCTCCGGCCGAAAACTACCAGAAACGCCGCCAGCCCAGCTACGACTACGATGACAAGGCTCTCGAAGCAATGTCATATTCTGAGCTGAAAAACCAGGCCTTTGACTTTGACCCCGCAGTGGCGCCTGCGTTGCAAACGACAGTGGGGCACGGAGAAACACTCCCGGCACAGCTGGTGCACTATAAGACACGCACGGAGGCGGACCAGCGGGATTTTTTCTCGCGGATGACGGTCACCGACTGGGAGAGGTCGGGCGATTGGTTCTTGGATCAGTTTGGTGATATGGTGCAGAGAGTGATCCAGGCACGCAAGGAGAGACGGGCCATGGTGGCGTCGTTTGAGAGGGAGATTTCGGCACGCGAGGAACTGGTTAGACAGAAGAGTATCTCGGTGGAGAAGAAGTTGGGAAAGATGAAGCAGAACGGCATGAAGTTGGTGTCGGATGAGGTGTAAGACTGTGGGTATCGGGGTTTTCTTTTCGTTTTGTTTGCTCGGACGTTGGTTACATAGAACGAAAGGGTTATGATGACGACTTGGTTTTGTATGCAATAGACATGGGGAGACACGCACAGCCGCCTTGGCTTTCTCTTTTCTGTTTTCTCTTTTTCTTTTTCATCCAGTTTGTTTGCTAATTTGTGTTCTTTTTGGCTTCTATTGTGCTCTGTGCATGTTCTACGAATATGTGACGTCAAGGATTTGACGATCTTTACCTAAAACGATCTTCATGTTTCGTTCGGGACTTCCGGGCTCACGCGACAATAGGCCGTTCGCAAGGTCACTTAGATATAACTCATACACGGGGTAATATCCATCGATAAAGCGACGAACAGCCTCATCTGACATTCCTGATCCCCGATCCTCGCGTAGTTTCCTCTCAGCTTCGGCACGCCAGAGATAGACGAAGTCGAGATCCAAAGCCGCCATCTGTACAAAGGCATCGAATTGTTCGGTGACTTCGCCGTAGGGTTTCAACAGGGTGTTGATTTCCTGGAGATGGTCAAGTTGGTAGGTAGATAGGGATTTTGCAGTGGGCGAGGCGGCGCGTGAAGAGACGAGTTCCGGGTCGATGGACTGGAATCCGACGGACCAGCCTTCAAAGAGGACGAGGCGGATGGGCGGAGTGTTGTATTTGTTTACCGTGGGCCACTGGGATTGCGGGAGTCGGTCACCACGACCGTTGTTTAGGGCTTTATCGTATAACGGGATGGCGGTCTCACGGGCTTGCGCGAGAGAAGATAGTACAGAGAGGAGAAGTGGGATATCGTGAGTTCCGGGTGGTCCGCGATGGCGAAGAAGCGGGTTTGTTGGATGGGTGGCGTAGAATTCTTGAAGTGTGGAATCGGGGAGATAGAAGTCGTCTAGTGATAGGAGAACATGCGGGATACTCAGAGCGGTGAGATGTGGTGAGAGATGTGTCGTTAGGGTTGTTTTCCCGGCACCTTGGGGGGCGGAGAGGGATAAGAGGAGAGGCCGGTTAGGATGACTTGTTGGCGGGATATATGATGATAGTTGCGTTTGGATAAACGGGATAATGAGTGAGGTTTTATCGGTAGGAGGCATTTTGAAAAGCGCGGGAAAAAATGAACAAGGGGAGGCAGGAGACACATTGTCCTGGTGGTTATCGGTCTCTGTCACGGGGAAACCACCGTTATATAGTCCATCTCGGGCCTCACAAGCTCCCTCGTCAACAACGACGCCCCCTCCACTCTTTAAATACGGCAACGGCGGCATTTTACACAATCGGACAGTTTCGTTTGACCCTGTTTTATGCACTTCCACGGATAATAAGCCGATAATAAGACTGGTGGCGACGACAACGACGGATATGGTGATGCGTGGGTTTGTAGGGTAATAGTTCGTGTTGGATGTTCTTTTAACCCTCTTTTCTCGAACTGGCGCCGGCGTGCCCGTGTGTGATATTGGTGGGGACGCTCTCGTCGCATATTTTCATGGCCGTGTTACAACATGCTAGTAGGAACCCGGTACCTGCTTTTTTTTCTTTTTTTTGGCGTGCGCGGGTATCAGCGTGTATTAGCACCTGCGCGTGAGTTTCTATGTACATATGGATAGATGTGTGTATGTATATTATATAAGCTGACCTGACCGTGCATTTCCTTGTCTCGTAGCATAGCTTCGTTTAGCGCGGGTGATGTGAACACGCTCTAGGGTTATGGGGGTTATTTAGGGTGGGAGGTAGAAGATGCCGAGGCTTGGAGATGATGAAGGTAGGACGGGATAGACGAATTGGGACTGGTGACGTCGGGAAATTTTCCTTCTTTTTTTCTTTTTGCTTTGTTTTGTTTTTCAGGGTTGGAGGCGGAGATTTTTATGGTTGGGGTTTGGTTGGAGAAGGGAATTGGAGAGATTTGAGCATGTGAATTTTGAATGGGAATGTGTTTTATGCAGTGGAGATTGATAATGGCAAGATTATGAGGGTTTATGGCATTTGAGAATGTACATACGTAGATGTGTTAGGTATTTTGGGTATGTACCTCGTTGGTTTTGGTGAATAGCCGGTGTGAGAAGCCGAGTGCATATCAGTTGCTTACTGCTTGGACCTGACTGGGGTATATGTATGTCATCAGTCGGCAGATATGATGAGAACATTGTGAATCTACGGATATCAAGGTTATCAACAAAGTTGTAAAACCCTCAACATACACATGTCCCATCAAGTCTCATACAAAACCTTACCATGCACGGCGACTTCACATTAATCCAGTAGATCTTGCACATGTCACTTACACGAACTCCACAACGCCTCGGCCCCAAAAGCAACTTCCTCCCAAACCAGCGCAATTGGAGCACAGAGCTGTGCTAAGCTTGATAATGGGATATGCCCCACACAACCGTCAAGGCCAAATTAGGATTCCTTCCCGAATGTGCAGTAGCAGCCACTTCCCGGAAGGGGCATTTTGAATGGTTTCTTGGAGGGTAGTTACAGTAGTGGTTGTTGGATGGATGGAATTTTTGACCTCGGCAGCTGCAGCGTGAATTTTGTATTAAAGAATGGTGACGGGGTTGGGAAAGCTCCATACAATTTCTTCGTTCTTTTTTATCTCATTTTCTTGTTTCGAAACTTAACTGGATTTCCTGGAATTTATCCTTTTTTTTCTTGAGACTTTTGCATTTTGGAAATTGTTTCGTGTTTGGTTCTAGGTTTAGGCTTGTTAAAGCCTTTGTTGTTCTATTGCGGGAATCGATTAAAGAAACTACGGAGCTGAATCTGATCACTTTGAAGTTTAACCCATCATGTCCGAGTTACGTTATGACGGGCAGGTAGTCGTCGTTACTGGCGCTGGTGGCGGCTTGGGAAAGGCCTATGCTACTTTCTTTGCCTCTAGAGGCGCTAGTGTCGTGGTCAACGATTTGGGTGTATCATTCAAGGGCGAGGGCACTTCATCAAAGGTACGCACGTAAAATCTACGCTATATCCACCAGCGCCAAACTAACCACCCCGCATATCCACAGGCCGCAGATGTCGTCGTCAAGGAAATTACCACCGCAGGCGGAAAGGCCGTCGCCAATTATGACTCTGTGGAGAACGGCGAGCGCATCATTGAAACCGCCATCAAGGCCTTCGGGCGCATCGACATCCTCATCAACAACGCTGGTATCCTTCGTGATGTCAGCTTTAAGAACCAAAAAGACCAGGATTGGGACTTGATTATGAAGGTTCACGCCAAGGGCGCATTCAAGTGTGCGCGGGCCGCGTGGCCACATTTCAGAAAGCAAAAATACGGTCGCGTGATTAACACGGCCTCAGCGGCTGGCTTGTTCGGGAGCTTTGGACAAACCAATTACTCGGCTGCCAAGTTGGCCATGGTGGGTTTCACTGAGACCTTGGCTAAGGAGGGCGCAAAGTATAACATTCTTTGCAATGTGATTGCGCCCATAGCTGCTTCTCGCATGACGGAGACCGTTATGCCGCCGGATATGCTTAAGAACCTTGGCCCGGAGTGGGTTGTTCCATTGGTTGCTGTTTTGGTTCACAAGGATAACACGGAGTCGGGTTCCATCTATGAAGTCGGTGGTGGCCATGTAGCTAAGCTTCGTTGGGAGCGGTCATCTGGTCTTCTGCTTAAGGCCGATGAGAACTATACGCCTGGTGCTGTTGTTGCCAACTGGAAGAATGTTGTTGACTTTAGCAAGCCTGAGTATCCTGACGGACCTGCCGATTTTGTCGGCCTGTTGGAAAAGTCACTCCAGATGCCTTCCGCCGCCCTAGCGGAGAAGCTTGATTTCTCGGGTAAGGTTGCTTTGATTACTGGTAGTGGTGCTGGTATCGGGCGTATCTATGCGCTTGCTTTTGCTAAGCATGGCGCGTCAGTTGTTGTCAATGACCTGGTTAACCCCGATGGAACTGTTGAGGAGATTAAGAAGTTAGGTGGCAAGGCTGTTGGTGTTAAGGCTTCGGCTGAGGATGGCGAGACTGTTGTGAAGGCTGCTATTGACGCCTTTGGTCGTATTGATATCATTGTCAACAATGCCGGTATTCTCCGCGACAAGGCCTTTAGCAACATGGATGATGCCATGTGGGATTCTGTCATGGCTGTTCACCTTCGCGGCACTTACAAGATCACCAAAGCGGCTTGGCCTCACTTCCTTAAACAAAAGTATGGTCGGGTTGTCAATACTACCTCCACCAGTGGTATCTACGGTAACTTTGGTCAGGCCAACTACTCTGCTGCCAAGTGTGGTATTCTGGGTTTCTCGCGCGCTCTTGCTCTTGAGGGTCGCAAGTACAACATCTTTGTCAACACTATTGCGCCCAACGCTGGCACTGCCATGACCAAGACTATCCTTCCCGAGGAGCTTGTCCAAGCCTTTAAGCCCGATTACATTGCACCTTTAGTTCTGGCCCTTTCCTCAGATAAGTGCCCTACCCCTACCGGTGGTCTTTACGAGGTCGGTAGCGGTTGGATTGGTGCTACTCGCTGGCAACGTACCGGTGGTGCCGGGTTCCCTGTTACTAAGCCTTTGACTCCCGAGGCTATTGTCGGACAATGGGACAAGATCAACGACTTCTCTGATGGTCGCGCTGATCACCCATCCAAGGCTTCGGACTCTATCGAGAAGATGATGGCCAACTTTGCTGCCTCTTCTGACTCGGAAGATCAGGTGAACTACCTTGAGGTCATTGAGAAGTCCAAGAAGGCTACCCCCATTGCCTCAGAGTACAAGTTTGCTGAGCGCGATGTCATGTTGTACAACCTCGGTATTGGCGCCAAGCGCACCGAACTCAAGTACGTCTTTGAGGGTGCCGAGGACTTCCAGGCCATTCCTACTTTCGGTGTCATTCCCCCTTTCAACGCCGAGTTTCCCTGGTCATTTGACGAAATCGTCCCCAACTTCAACCCCATGATGCTTCTTCACGGTGAACAATTCCTCGAAGTGCGCAAGTTCCCCATTCCCACTTCAGGCACTCTTGTTTCCAAGGGTAAACTCATCGAAGTAATAGACAAGGGCGCCGCCTCCATCGTCAAGACAGGTGTGACAACCGTTCTCAAGGAAACCGGCGAAGAGGTCTTCTATAATGAATCCACCGTATTCCTTCGTGGTGCCGGCAACTTCAACGGCCAAAAGAAACCCACCGATCGTGGTCCCGCCACTGCCCCGAATAAGCCTCCCACCCGCCCAGCCGATGCTACCACAGAGTTCCAGACTTCTGATGACCAGGCTGCCATCTACAGACTCTCGGGTGACTACAACCCACTACACATTGACCCGTCGTTTGCCAAGGCTGGTGGCTTCAAGGTCCCTATTCTTCACGGCCTTTGCTTCTTTGGTATTGCTGGAAAGGCCGTCTATGAAAAGTACGGACCTATCAAGAACATCAAGGTGCGCTTCGCCGGCACTGTTAACCCCGGACAGACTCTAATTACGGAAATGTGGAAGGAGAATGGGAAGGTGATTTTCCAGGCTAAGGTTAAGGAGACTGGTAAGCTGGCCATTTCGGGGGCTGCTGCTGAGTTACTTGGGGGCAAGGCCAAGATTTAAGAGGGGCATTGTATTTTATGTATCACGGTTATGTATCTAGTTTGAATGTTTGTATCCTCTTTTTTTTTCTTTTTGTGTTCTATCTTTGATCAAAAAGTGACAAAAATGATTGCGTAATCTGGGAATCGAACCCAGGGCTAATCGAATCATTGCGGATGGCAACGATTAATGTTACCACTACACCAATTACGCGGTAATTGCTGATGGCGAAGTCGCTCCGGCATTCATACATCGTGATTCCCGGGAAGGTGGGACCGAAAAAAAGCAATCATCTCCGATACGGGGAATCGAACCCCGGCCTTCTCGGATCAACTTGTAAAGATGAGAGCGAGATATCCTAGCCCCTAGACCATATCGGATTTGTTATTGTTATAGTATGTACGAAAACATTTATAGCGGCGGTTCCGGAATTTGTGAGAGCCGGTGTATTACCAAGAACAAGCCGGTGAATTATGCGTGTTTATGTGTATATATAAGTATAAAGTTGAACCCCATCTACAGTCTATGTCTATCCGCACCCCTTATATCCCTACTTACAACGACCCCTTCTTCTTCAACTCCTCAATAGTCTTCTGGTAAACCACCTCCGGCGCCGGCGACGAATCAATATGTACCACACGACCCTCCTTCTTAAACTGCTCCACCACGGGCATACTAGTTTCAATGAAAGTGCGGAACCGCTTCCGGATACTCTCCATGTTATCGTCCGCACGACCACTGGTCTTCCCACGCTCGAGAAGACGACGCTCAAGTTCCTTCTCAGGACACTCGAAGAAGAGAACCAGTTTCGCAGGGACGACCGACTCTTCGAATTTCACAGCCTGGTCCATCTTGCGAGGGAACCCGTCGATTAGGAAGCGGCCTGACAGTTGGGAGTCGTTCGACCCGGTTCCGCCCATCTTCTCACGCATGGCGTTCTCCAGAAGCTTGATAGTCACTTCCATGGGCACGATGGCTCCATCGCGAATATAATTGCGAATCAGTTCTCCAAACTCCGACCCTGGTCTCTCCTGTTCCGCACGAAGTAAGTCGCCTGCGGAAAGATGCGTGAACGAGTAATCCTTCACCAGGTTGGCACACTGAGTTCCCTTTCCGGCGCCAGGCCCACCAAGGACGAAGAGCACGGTGACGTTGGCGGGGTTGAAGGACGCGCCGGTGACTTGCGGGGTATTCATAGCGGCTTCGCGAGCGGCGTTTCTGGCGGCGATCATCTTTGCGCGTTGGGCCTCAGCGAGGTCTATTAATCGGGTTGAATGTGTTAGCTTTATAACATTCCAAGAAACCAAACACCTGCGTGTCCATCCGATATAAGAAGCCATAACAATCCCACGAGCTAATCAATCAGGCAATCTTCATCACCCGACAAAAATCAAGCCCATAAATCACACCACCGCAATCACAAGAAACTCACCTTTCCGCGAGTCCACCAACATGACATAACCCCCCGTCGCCATCACCACCAACCCAACAAAAGGCCACACCTTCATCCCCTGCCTTTCCGGACCGGGCCCAGCTCTGCTTGCATACCCCCTAACACCGACCCTCCCAACTCTAGCCGAGGCAGTGAACGCGCTGCGCATGAAGTTCATCTTGAAGAGGTAACACGAAAGAGATAACAAAGTTTAAGAATCTGCAAAGAAAACAACCAAAAAAGGAACACCAAGAATAACCGAATACTCGAGAAATCTAAATGAAAGACGCGCGCCTCCTCAGTCCATCCAATCCAATGAGCTTCCCGTCCCGTCTGCAAGTCATAGCTTAAGCTCCTACCCCTTGGAAAAAGGCCCCACTAATTAACCTTATCCGCAAACCCTTTTGACACTTCCAGCTTTATAAGCCCAAGTAGCTCGAAATCCCCCAACAAAATGAGGACGGTTGGCGCAATGGTAGCGCGTAGCTCTCCTAATTCCGTGACCAATCGGGTTGTGAACCGTGCTAGCACCTCACATCAGGTAAGCTGAGGCTGTGGGTTCGAGTCCCACATCGTTCGCATTGCTTTTTGCCCTCGTCTTGGCCAGTTGTCACAGGCAAACATGCTTCATTCTATCATAACATCTATGTGAACAACATCACAAATTAGGCAACTGCCAAGGAAATATACCATATAGAACAATAATGACAGTATAGATTAGACAACTACCTCTTAAATCATCAAATATGTGTAACATCCTTTTTACTCGTGTAAGTGATCGTATGATAACCGGCTTAAAGCAGCGTTCCCGTAGTTCTCCGAATAGCCCTCCGAGCACCCTCACCGATGACATTAATGGCACCTTCCATCTCTAGTGCTCTCATACACTCATTAAACTCACTCGTCTCAACCTGCTTATCAGTTCCCTCCTGTACTCTTCTTGACACCTCCGCCCATCTAACAGTGTTTCCACTACCAGTCAACTCATCGATAATCTTGAGAATGGCCATCTTCATCTCCTCCTTGGCTCTCCGGTCCGCTGAGCTGGTACCCTCAGTCAACAGACTCATGTCGATGCGACCCTGGGAGTCAGTTGCAGCAGTCTTGAGAGCGGAGCGGATGAGGCGGTATGCCTCCGTGACGTCAGCGCGGGTGACCGTCTCAGAAAGGCGCATCTTGGCGTGGGCCTCAGAAAGACGGATCATGGACTCCAGTTGACGAGTAGTAGCAGTGATACGCTTCTCAGCAGCACGGACATCCTGGCCCAGCTTACGCATTTCCACGTAGGCGTTGGTGAGCTCCTCGGCGGCCTCGTTGGTGATGCGGGGGTGAATCTTGTTGCGTGCATAGGAAATGTACAACGTCAAGAACTCGACGGGCTGAATATCACATGTTAGTAAAATCTGGCCAGTCATGTAACACTGATCAACCTTTCCCCCTCGCTGAAACTTACCAAAATTTCATTCTCCGTAGGCGCATGATCGGGCGTATCCTCCAGATACAACGACAAGATATGTTTCGCCAAGCGACGATCAGTCTTGTCATCTGGACGATCAAGAATCAGATACACAAGATCGAAACGCGACAGCAGCGTCGGCGGCAAGTCAATGTTCTGCGGTACAGGAAGATCGGGGTTGTACCGCGACCCAATTGGATTGGCTGACGCCAAGATACTCGTACGGGCATTCAACGTGGTGATGATACCAGCCTTGGCAACGGAAACAGTCTGTTGTTCCATGACTTCGTGAAGCACTGACCGGGTCGACTCGTTCATCTTGTCGAACTCATCGATACAACAGACACCACCATCGGACAGGACGAGGGCACCAGACTCGAGAACCAGCTGACGAGTTTCCGGATCACGAGTGACGTACGCTGTCAAACCGACAGCCGAGGAACCCTTACCACTGGTGTACACACCGCGGGGTGCAATCTTGTGAACGTATCCAAGCATCTGGGACTTGGAAGTCGACGGGTCACCACACAGCAGAATGTTGATGTCACCACGGTACCGTGGGCTACCACCCTTCTCAAACGTCTTGTTGGTACCGCCAAACAGCTGCAACAAAATACCCTTCTTGACATCGTCCATTTCGTAGATCGAAGGAGCGAGAGACCGAGAAAGCAGATCGTAGATGTCAGCTCTCTTACCAATTTCCAAGATCCGCTGCTCCTCGTCGGCCGAAATTGGGCGAGTCTCGGCGACAGTAGGGTTGGCTTCGGTAGGCTCCTGGTTATTCAAAAGGGTGCTCTGATCAATACCCATACGCTTCTTGTCAACCTTCTCGGTGTGAATGGCATCAAGGTATGTCTTGTGGACACTCTTGATAGATCTCTGGCGAGGGTTCACACGCACTGGGCTGGCACGGTAGATACCTGTGATGATAACACGGTCACCAGCCTTGCACACGTCCACCAGATCTCTGTAAACTACCACAGAGACTGAGTGAGGGGTCTGGCCGGCAGGCACGTCATCCGGAGTCTCCTGCAGCTTAAGGATCTGCTTATCCTCAAACAAGCAACGATTGTGCTGGATTTGCATGGTATTCTTCTGCTGGCAGCCATCTTTACACTCTGTGGGCTCGGTAATTCTTCCACGCTCATTCTGCACCGTAACCTTGTGACCGCATAGGTCACACTGGAAAGTAGCCACCTTCATATCAGGGATAACTGGCGTAGCACGGATGACCAGGCCCTTGATGGTGATCAGCTTGTCGATATCCGAGGGGTTCAGCGAGCGCATGTTGGTCACATTGTCCATGCCGTGCAACCGCACCGTGTAGCCAACGTTCATAACCTGCTCCTCAAGTGATGAGTGCCGACCGAGCGCGGTAGCATCCGAGCCAAACTCCGACGTAGGGTTGTTGGCCATTTGGATCCGCTCGCGGGATCTCCGCTGGTCCTCCTGCGCCGCCAGGGCAACCATGATGTCGCGGACACACTGATCAAAAATGGGAACCATTTCCTGTGGGTAGTTGACCAGCTGAACTGCCATTGTGTCAAACCCAGGGAAAGCCTTAATATCACTAATATCTATAGCCAGTGTTTCTCCACCCATCTCCAGCATAAGCTGCATTTCCTCGAGATACGTAAACTCAAGGGCTCCCGGCGTCTCCTCAATCTCAGTATCCGTCATACCCTGCTTGATTAGGCGCATCCGGGGCTGGTACTCGCGCAAGAACTGGAGAATCTTAGACTTGGTCGAGTTAAGATCAATCGTCGTACCCCAAATCAGCGCCTGTCCGTCAATATCAGCATCGGTATGCGGTCCAGGAGTCTCCATACCACCGGGGGTAGAGGGGGGCATGAATGGAGTGCTCGCCGTCCCGGGAATTGGCCGCGGCCGCTGAGAAAACGAAGCCGGGGTAGCCGCTGTAGGCCGTCTGGGTGTATCCGCCTGGCTAACAAACATTCCACTGCCATCTGAGTGCAACGCAGAAGACTGTCTCAATCCACGTCCAGGACTCGAACTCTCAGGGTAGTTCACTGGCGAAGAGTCTACAAACAACAATCTCTGTTAGCCATCTGTTTTCCTCAAAACACTCCATCCATCCAAACTCACCTCTAATCGACCTGTTCAACTGGCTAGCTCTCGGCGTACGATCCCCTCCCATGCTCTGCGACTGCGTCATCTGTCTCAACGGGGAGGTCACTCCCATATCATTAAGCGGAGCTGGTGAGCTCTCAAAGAACACCGGACTAGACATCATATTGGCCGGCAGCCGGGGAGTCTCCGCCGAGTCGGAGGGTGTCGCAGCCGGGCGGTTAGACCGCCGCGGCGTCTGGTTGTTTTGCGACATTGGCGNGGGTTGATCGACGGGGGTATGATAGTCGGCCGGTTTGTTTATTCTGGTGTTGCGTTTACTGCGGGGTTCACTTCGGTGCCCGCTGGTTTGGTTGTTGTGTTGACTGTTTATATATTGGCCAAATGCTGTAGGTAGTTACGCCTTGTCGGTCAGCCTTGTATCACAATCAAATTTATGGTTGTTGTTTATTCTGGTGATGTTTGTGGAACCCTTGTTGTGTTGACTAGAACAAATCTAGATTGGAGGGGAAAAATCACAAACACTAGAATTGGTCTGTTTACTTCCGCCACTACAAAAAATGACCAGCGTTTCTCTTATCCCTCCACTGAGGGGTTGGATGCATGGTCTGCGCGTTACAGGGGAGCCACAACCGCGTTCCAGCCTTGAGGTGGGGCTTAATCCACTTTACGCGTGCCACTGTCACAAAACATCACGACAAGGGTCGGTCAATACAAGGGTTATACAACCCTCATTCAATTTCAACCTCGATTGATCCAAGGAAAATCCATTAAAACCAGATACCGTTCCCAGGATAACCAACCCCAAACCAGTATTTAGACATAGAAATCAAACTCAAACCTAATTTCTCCCATATATCAAACATCCAACAAGTCGTGACTTCGTCAAAACAACAGTCCCCCATTTTCTTTTTGTCCTATACACAAACCAAAAACGCCTAATGGCTTCCTGCTACAACAGAACCACCACAAACCAAAGTGGCAAACCAACCTCGTAACCTAACCAATGAATTCATCCTTCATAAGAGTTTCCCATGGCTGTTTCTTTTTCCATACGAGCTGCATAAGCTCCTTGGCTTTAGATACCTGTTTCATGCCATGAGCCTCAACATTATTGAAGCGCCGGACGATTTCGTCTCGCACATCTTGCTGAGTTGACTCACAGCCAGCCGTAAACATAGGGAATAAGAAACCAGTCTCGCCAGTTCCACCGGGGCGTATGTAGCTCATAGCGTCAACAATTTTGTTGACCGCCTCCATCACAGAGGCATCGGTCGATGCCCCGTTCAGTCCACGACGACGCAAATGTACTAAGCCAGCCCAGTGGAACGCCTCATTTGTTGCGAAAATCTCCATCAAACTGTCGCGATCCACGCACCCTGGGCGGATATGGTTACACACCACGGTATTGCGCTTTATGCTGTCTAATAGACGTCTGTCCAAGTTCATACCGTCCTCTAGCATTTCCGAATCTGGCTTCCAGTGGGGGTTAAACCGTCCATCAGGAAGTGTTCGAAGCTTCTGTGACCGACGGCAAAAGTCCGAAACACGAGCCAAAAGGCCACTGCAGCGAACTGAAAATCCCATGATACAGTCAATCTCATCCAGATTAGTCGAATCATCGCCCATACGATCGTAGTACTCTACCCACTCTGGCGAGACGTCGTGCGACCACTGCCCGCCACTCAGACTGCCGAGAACGTCAAGATACGCAAACCAGCTCCACAAAAATGCACAGCATTCACCTTCCTTGGTTTTAATATCTGGCCGCCATAGGCGTCTGTTCATCATCATCTCGCGCGCAAACCCAAGATGACTCTGCCATCCAATCTGCGATCCAAAGGCATTAGGCGAAATAATTTCGAGCGAAGCCAGCATGATTGTCGATGCTAAACTAGCAATAGAAGCTCTTCCAGAAGTTTCAATCTGTAGGTTAGGAATCACGTATGTGATCCAATTTGCCATACGGACTTCTGGCTCTTTGTGTCCTAGTACACGAGCACGATGTGAAGCTGTATCGTCCCAAGTTAGTGCTCGAGTCTTGTGTAACATTATAACCTCGCAGAAACGTACCAGAATAGGCAAGTAGTAGACTGAGAAGATGTGGTTCGGCAACTGCGATTTCCGGAAGTACCGCGCGGTATGGGTTCCGCTCAGCGTCATCATATGGCATCAGTACTGTTATTGGTGTTAGTTCATGTCATATCGAAACGTCAATTTGCCCAAAATTCTTACCCTTAGCAGTGTGAGTAAGGAAATGGTGCTGGAAGAATGGTTAGTATTCATGTTACACAGAAGAATGTGTTTTTGTATGTCCTTACAAAGTACTAGTGACAAAAATGTTAGTTTGGAATGATTGAAACCATCGGGAGTAGTAAACTTACTAGTAGATTCATGGGATTTGAAGAGAGACTGTAATGTGTTGGAAAACAAAGGTTAGCAAAGTTTCTCCCGTGATATCGCCTTCTCATGAGCGAAAATTAGTAACTACCTTTCTGGAAGTGGCATAAACTTCCGTGGAATAATAATCTTTACGGGCTCCTTATAGTATTCTCCATCAACATTGTTTGATGGCATAGCCCAAGCATCTGAAATTCGGAGGTCTTGAGCATTAGGAGGGCTCTCAGCCTTGACTTCTCCATTTGGCAATTCCAATACGATGGCGTTCATGTCGTCATTTTCCAAAGTATCCCGATCTTTGCGACCAAGATCAAACCCAAAGAAGAATGTATCATCGCACTTGCTTTCTAAGGCCACACGGTTAGCATCCCATAGGTGCACCTCATTCCATGGAACAACAATCGGGTACGTCTTTTCTGGATAACTGATTGGCGTCTCGGAAAGAAGCGAGTGGACGTCTACTCGGGGCGTTGGCGCAGAGTGCGTTGGTGACTGTGGTGTGCCACCGCCTGTTGGAATAATAGGCGGAGAGGGTATAAGATGTCCCGAGTTGGTCATATGTGTATCATCCTCCCCTAAGCTACTGTGAGTCGACGTCATTGGTGACGGTTCACTTAGTCTGCCCATATTCGGACTTTGAGCATGCGAAAATGATGCATGTCTAGACTGATGTACTGAGCACATGTGGAATCCATTGTCGGGATCTTGCGGGTGAACACCAGACGTTGGGGTCGAAGAACTAGATACAGAGTGTGGTGGCGGTGGCGGTGGTGGAAGTGCATGGTTTTGAATACCGGGAAGTGGGAGCTGTCCTTGAATGCCGTTGTACTGAATGTTGGCCTGGAAGGATGAGAACAGTGGTTTATCCGTGGAACGGTTTTGCGACATCCCCTGGTGCTGAATCTGACTGCTGTCTTGTCGTTGGTGCATTGCGTTGTTATGCATGGAGCTTGGCCCTAATCCTGAACCGTCTTTGTGACCAAATGCTGGCGAATGTGGCTCCCCAAATAATCCGTAAGGCCGTGGTGAAGTTGGCGATGTTGGAAGGCTGTGACGTTCAGAAATACTGCCATGGATACTTCCACGAGGGTGGCGGCCATTAGTCGGTGGCGTGTTTGAAATGGCCGATCCACCAATTGTCTGACGACCAGAGTTACCATTCATAGACATACCGTCTATGTGGTTATCAAAACCATGATTTTCGCTCAAGGTGGGGCTTTCGTTAGAAACATTTTCTAATGGGGCCCTGAATGATCCAAAATCCATAGTACCACCGCTTCCTGCGCTGCCAATAATACTGTTGGAGCGAGAAGGTTGAATTGGTGTGGCAGGCTCTGGCATGACATGATTGATAATAGTGAGCTCACGACGACGGACACCGGAGAATTGACCGCGCATCTCGGTGCCGGCATCAGATCCGCGTTTGCTGCGGCGGCCATCCCAATTCAACCGGATACTGTAGTCGCACGTTTCACCTATGCGTTGGCAGCTGTGGCGGGTATTAGCTATCAAGTCCCACGGGTTGCCTATCTCTGGGCATATATTGCGGCCCAACAGCGCTAATAAACACGCCAAGGTTGGCGCGATTGTTGGGCACTCGCCAAACGACGGAAATGAGTTTATCGGTTCGCACGACCCGAGAATTCATGGCATATGTGATATGGGGGCTGACTTACTTGAGACAGTTTGGTCTCTCCTCTCCACACTTGACTTTGCGTCCTTTGCAGGGCCTAATATGCATTGATTAGTACAAAATGGAAGAAACGGAAAGTGCGAGCTAGTACAGACAAAGCACAAAGACCTCGGACTGCCAGTACCTGTCAAGAGACACTGCGTTGCAGGAATGAAACTCGGGGGGTTGAAACATACCAGCAACCATTTCTACTACGCTTCTTTGGCTCCGGTGCGCCGGGCTTCTTAGGACGAGGCATCGTGAGCTAGAAGAGAGTTTGGCTGAACAAAGCTGACTGGATTGTGGATACTCTGCTGCGAAAGGTTTGTTTGGAAAACTAGAGTTGGCAAAGAGGAACGAGGTGACACAAGTGGCAGCAAGGTGGTCAACCTTGGACTCGCGAACGTGAAACGGCAATTCACAAGGGCAGGATGGGCGACGGCGACGGCAATTTCAGATGGATGGACGACCTAGAAATAGAGGTGGGGGTATGAAAGACGATATTGGGCGCGGTAAGACGCAAAGATACAGGCAAAGCACAGCCCGACGGACGGAGTTGGTCCTGAATGGTGGGCTCTAATGATGGCCTAGAACAACGGAATACAATGACAAGCCAACAAGCCGAGATAAGTGAAGTCGAATGGTGGGTCAGTATGACAGGCAGGTCGGAGTGTCAAAAGAGCTTTTCTCAAAGAATAATAAGTCGACAAGTCACTAGAGAAGGCGCGGGTGGCTGCAGATAGAAAGCCAAAAAGCGAAGCAAGGAATGGCCAAAGGCAAAGAGTACTTGGTACTTGGAACACGGCGGTAGTCGGTAAAAAAGTGGGTGATACGTGGAAGGGTAGTATTTGAAATGCTATCGGGGCCGGCAGCACTCTTATGTGAAGTTGGGCCTCTGACAGAGTGGACAGGCAGGTTCAGCTGCAGAATCAGGATCAATCGACTATATGCGACACCAAGTGTGATTGCAAAGGCTGGTGCGTGATGGCAAGTCCACTCTAAACACTCGGATTTGGGGCGTTGAGTGCGTTTTGTGTGTCTGTGGTGTTGGGGGCAATCGTCCAGGACTAGTACCGTCCAGCAGCAGTATCGGTGACAGATGAGATGTGCGTGGAGTTCAAGCCACTACCAAGGGTTGAATTATTCAATACAGTGTAATGATGGTAGACAAGTAGCGAATCCCACTGGGTCTTGATATGACACAAGGCAGAGAAGAGAAGAAAAGAACAAGTGAAAAAGGACACTCGTGTGGTAGTATCAGTGGAGCGCAGCAGGCGGGTCAGTAGCGGCAATTTTGGCCCAATATTAGCAAGTTGGGTATCAATGTAGCCGGGATTGATATGGTGTGATATAGAAGGGCAGATAAACACAACAATAGCGGTAACTGGGCGTGAAATGTTGGTGACAGTATGGGAAAAAAGAAGAGCACAGTGGTCGTTGGCTACCGGGATAATGAGCTCGGTCCTTGATTCCGTCTGCGGTAGTGGTGTTGGTGTGTATGTGTGTGTGTACATACATACGTATATGTGAGATGGTGGAGGTAAGTAACGTCGTTGCTGTACGTACGTATGTGTATGTACATATGTATGGATGTAAGCCGTTGCTCTCGAGGGAGCAGATTGACTAGCCAAGAAAGGGAAGGCCCGGAGATGATCAAGTGCCAGGCTGGCGAGGCTAGAGCGTTTGAAGAACAAGATGCAGAAGGGAGACGGCAAACGGCGAATAAAAGGGAAGAAGAAGCTTGCGGGCTTCGGGTCCTGCGAGCTGGGCTTGGGGTTCCCTTGCTTCCTTCTTCTGATGTGGCAGCAGCAAGGGTGGGACGATTGAAAAGAAATAGAGAAACCGAACGAGCGTGAGGATTTCAGAGGACAGCCCGGAGGAGTGTGAAAGAGCTTCAGGAAAGCCGGGAGCCAGGCTAGTGCCGGCGGGGACGTGGAAGGGTAGTAGCCGTTGTCGACTAGACTTTTAGATCAGTAAGCGGGGCCCGAGTCAGGGCCAGAGCGGCGGGTTTCTGAGTCTAACTATATAGCCAAGAAGAGTATCTGTGGCCGGTAGTTTTTGATTGGAGGAAAGAAAATAGACATAAAAAACCGAATATTCAGCGGGCTTTGTGGCAATAGAGAGACAGCAACGAAAAAATCGAGCCAGGCTGAAGCAAGTGGGGTGAATTGATTAATTGGCTATCTTCATCAATAGCGGCCACTTGCGTAAGACCAATAACCCCAAAACAAACCAAATCTTCAAACGCAGAAGAAATATAAAGAAAAGGAAAACAAACAATGACGGCCCTTGCCGACAAAAGAATTTTTTTTTTCCTCTTCTCCTCTCTTCCCTGTGATGAGAGAGGCCAAATGCACGGCGGGCTGATGATTCCCATAGAGAGCCAACAGTTACAGATGCGCCAGCACCCAGGCGATGACGAAAAGAGAAAGTGAATAGCGACAGGGACTTGCATGTTCAGTTCCCCGCTGCAGCAAGGTCCAGTGAGCGAGCGACTAGACACGAGCGGGGGAGGGGAATCAAGTGCCTGCCCATGACAGATGTATTCAGATTGATGGGCAAATTCTACATGTTACTTTTCTACTGTATATGCATGTACATATGTATGCGCGGGCCTTGTAATGATACTGCGTCCATGTACATACATACGTTGACGATCTAGTATAAAGACTACTTCATGATAGACGCCAAACGAGAAGTAGACTGGCTAGTTAACTGGCCGAAGATGACGAGGAGCACGCCGAGTATCAGGGGGGCTTCAAGACGGGCTCAGCGCTCTCTGGTGAATGGTGAATGGGAAGCGACAGTTGGCAAAAGTGGTGGCGAGATGTGCGAGTGCTAGCTGCGGGTGGTGGCCGATCATAGTCGCCAAGATGCTGACGGATGAGTATGGTCCCGAGACCACAGGACAGCGTTTGCTCGACTATCGGTAGCGATGGAGGAATGTACACTTGCGAGCTAGCATATCCGTACGTTGATACATATGTACCTGTGCCTATATGTCTGGTACATGGCAGCGGTGTATCGCTGGCCCTGCATGCACATGTTGGTATGGGCGTAAGAAACATGTATGGGCACACATGGCGAGGACTTACGGACCAGCCACATCAAGTGACAATACCACTGTGACCACTGTAACATAATGGCTGCTACTTCCGGCGTTAAAAACTGCTCTTTCGTGACCGGCCGACCGACCCGCGCCCAGACCGCTATAGAGCTTGCATTTTCCCTTGTGTCATGGCACCCCATACATAGATATTGGAGCCAATGACATGCTTGCGTAGTGTTGATGGTTACCACCTTACATGACCGAGGCTAGTCTAGCACGAGAGCTCCATCACAATCTCCATATCACATCACCCAACATCTTTTTTTTTTCTTCAACATACCATTATCAAGATTTAGAAATCCTTGTTCTTCCAAATCCAGAGTGGGCCAACCGCCCGAAAATGCACGGGAGGATTTCAACTAGAGAAAAAGAGGGAAGTCGACCGCCACAGCGTCTTTGTCTCCGTCAAAGTCCCAATTCCCTTGTTATACATAAACGGCCAAAATCGTTAGAGAAAAAAAGACCGATTTCAACTGGTGTGTTGGCTAAAGCCTCAGATAGACCTTGTTGTTTTTGTTTCCGTGGTCTAGATATTCCTGCAAATAAGCTGATTCAAGTGCTTTCCTGCTGGATGGGTTTTTCTTATCGCCACCAACCGATGCCCGCAGGATTCCCACGGGATTCTTTGATTTCCACCATACAGCAAAGATTAGTATTCTTGAAACTTCGGGCGGCCGATTTGTGCAGGACAAGGGTTTGCAGTGGACGCTGTAGGAAAGTGGGGCACGATGTTGTCCAAGCCTAGAACAAGCCGACAATATATGTACATATGTATGAACATACATACATATATGTGCTCTCATCGTTTACGCCAATGTAATGATGTATGTGAATCTTGATCTCGGCGGTCCCAGCTGCGGGATTTCCGGAGCTAATGCAGACTACCGTTTGAATATATGAACATATGTAAAGTACATATGTTCATATCCACATAAGACAACACGACGCAAGAATCTTCTTTCTTCCATGCAGCCGTGAACCCAGACTAAGCAGGCTGGGAAACGCTGTTGAGCATCCGAAAAGGGATATGATGTGCCTCGGTGAAAAGAAAAGACAAAAAGTATCCAGGAGACAGGAAAAACAAAGACCAATCTCAAAAGACGAAAAAAACGCCAACCACACACAAAAGAGAAACAATCCAAAAGACCAAGCCTTCCCGACCATGGGTCAACCACCTGTAGGTCGGCCACCCCACACGTTCCAGAAACCCTACACCCAGTCGGCCCATCCGCCGACCGAACCGACTTCAAATCTCGCCGTGACCCAGCCAGCAAGGGCCGAGAGGGATGCCACAGGATTCGTGCAGCATGCATGAGTTTTTTTTTTCTCTTTCTCTCTCTCTCTCCTTCCTGCTCTGCAAAGTTGCTGCAGCCCATTCTTTGTTTCCGATGACTTTCCCAAACGTGGCCAATGTGGGTGTGTTTACTCATTGCCCCTCCCTTCCGATAGCTGACTTTCCTGTTGGGCTCTGTGTGGTTTCTTTTCATGTTTCCGGCGTGATTCTGCGGTAGCCCTAGCCCTGATCCTGGTATTCTGCTGTTTGTTTCTTTGTTCTTCGTAGTTTGTTGCTTTTTGCCCGGCTGGAGCTAGAGGGGGAACAAGTTCTGGATCCCTGAGCATTTCTGCTTCGGCACGGGGCGCTCTTCCTTAGCCTGACGATGAAGAAATCTCGGCCGTGCATCTCACAAAATGGTATAGTTTGGCTGATATTCCAAAGTATTCTAAAAAAGAAGTAATAGAAGTGACGTTGAATGTAGTCTCATGTTATAAGTTTAGCTCTCCCTTAGTGGCAATTGTGTCATTCAAAGCGGAAACTTTTTAGCCAATAATTGTCAAACAAACTTCAACATCACACAAGGGTTAATACCCTAACAACGGGATGACATCATGTTCACGTGTTTTCACTAGTAGCTCTTGGCTTGGCTTAGACAAATATGTACAATGAGATGGTGAGCTAATCATTCTACACGGACACCCGAAATAGAGTCTCGACTTCCCGCGACTAACAACACCCCACGAACCCTGTTTACCGACGCACTGACTTCGGCCCGCTCATCGTTTGTCATTACGGCGGCGGCCTCGAACTCGTGAATTGCAAACTGTCAGAAATCCCAATGCAGTAATGCCTGGTGAAGCGACTCCAAATGGCGCTTGTGGCTTTTGTCACATCATGTTGCAAATCATATAGGGCGTCATGCTACATACATACATACATACATACATATGGTAGTGCAGTAGCCGAGTGAACCCTCGCATAATCGTCACAGTTGATTGTCCAGGTAGCGGGGCTAAGCGGCCCATCAAAGATGCAAGACTTCATTACGACATGTGATACTACCAACCGAAAGAGCTGAATATGAAACCTTCCTGCCCCCATCTTCTCGTCCGGCATCGCCGTTACCAACCACCTACACAATGTCAATATTGAGAATCTTGATGTCCTCAAGCGGCTTATCGTCCTTGTTGACCTTAGCCTTTTCAATCTTCTTGATTACGTCTAAACCCGCCGTAGCACGTCCAAAGATGGTGTGTTTCCCATCAAGCCAAGCCTATCACGGAAATGGTTAGTGCAATGTTCCACAAAGCGCCAACGAATCCCTTGGCCCCACCACTGTAAACTTACCGTCTTGTTTGTTGTGATGAAGAACTGACTACCGTTTGTATTAGGTCCGGCATTGGCCATACTAACCGTGAACGGCCGGTCGTGTTTGAGTGTGCTGAACTCGTCTTCAAACTCTGAGCCCCAGATACTCTCACCACCAGTTCCATCACCTAGTGGATCACCACACTGGATCATGAAGCCATCAATGACACGGTGAAAGATAGTGTTATTGTAGTACCCTGAACGGGAGTGACCGACAAAGTTCTCAATAGTCTTGGGCGCAACGTCGGGGAAGAGCCGGATGGTAATGTCTCCGTAAGTGGTGTGGATGACAGCCCCTGACCCTGTTTGCGTCTTTTTCTCCGTTGCTGCTTTGCTCTTGGGGTTGATTACAGTGGGCTTTTCGTTTTGTATGTCTCTGTTTGACTTGGAGGGCTCCATCTCATTGGTGAACATATAGAATCGTACTTTGCCGATTCCTGTAGCAAACAAAATCGGGTCGCGCGCGTTGGCTTCCTGGAGCAGTGGATTGGACGATGCGCCCATGTCAACCGTGGTAATGGCCTTCTTTTGTGGTTGACCTTGGTACAGTGCCACGTTCAAGGGACGGAAGTTTTCATCCTTAGCGTATGTCTTGACAACCTGGTTGGTAAATGTGTTGACCACCTTGATGCCCGAGACTGAACCGTATATGATGAAGTGTCCTGACTCATCGAATGCGATATTCGGCTTGTTACGGTTACCCTCCGATTCGATTTCCCGTTCCAGGGCAATCCTGCGACCAAACTCCACGCTATCTATCCGTTCAGCTGTTTCTGCTGTTCGTTGAGCATCCTCAACTACTTGTAGTGACTCGTCATACGCCCGAGAAAGCTTACCAGTGGCAAAGTCAAACACTCTTATCTTCCGGTCGGGCAGAGAGAATGTGGCAAATTGCTTCCCGTTGGGGCTGACAGTCATGGTCACTGGTACAGTCTTGGCCTTACGGAAATCGAAAAGATTTGTTGAAGACTTGAATTCAAACACATTACCCGGCTTTTCGTATGAGCCATGTGGCTGCCAATACTCCACCATTCCCTTGGAGTCACTCGAGATTGCACAGTCATACTCACCGTTATAAGCAATCACCTCAACTGGGCTGCGGTGTAGCGAGGTAATCGAATGTATGGGCTTAGTGTTGATCCCACGACCATCGTAGATATGTATGATTGGCTTGTCGGCCTCTGCCACAGCCAATAGTGGTAAGGAGGCCCCCTTCTTGTGAACCCAACACACCGTACGTGGGACATACTCCAAATCAATCATAGCCAACAAATCAAAGGTAATGACGTCAAAAATCTTCACCGTCCCGTCCGCACCGCATGTGGCAAAGCTGCGACCATCCAAACTACACGAGACGCCCCTGATTTCCCCGTCATGCGCGCGAAACTCCTTGACAAATTCGATTCCTTCAGCAACTTTTTTCCAAAACTTAACTACGCCGTCTACAGACGCAGTAATCAAGAAATCTGTTATCGGAGTCATGAGCACGAAGGAAACTGCTTCCTTGTGCATCAGAGACTTGGAGTACTTGCTGGATTGCGGCAAAGTCGAGATATAGACTTTTTCGTATTTCAGTGTACGGCGCTTTTTGGTCGGGGCATTTGCGCTGGGCATGGCGGGACCCATTTCATCGTCGGAGGAAGAGTTCTCGGCGTCATCATCGGCGGTGATTTCGGCATGGGACCGTTTCGGTGGGACTTCTGGGGTGGGAGATGGGGACATGGTGGCAGGATATGAGCGCCTGGAAAAAAGGGAAGCTCAAAATTAAAATTATGAAGCAAATGTGCTTAAAATGGATTTGTCGCGATGGTGTCGCGGCTTTGGTGTTGTCTAGCTCGATTTGGTGATCCTTTAGTATTTGCGACAAGGCTGAAAGTGAACGGTAGGATCTCGAGTTGTACATGGGTGCGATAACTTATCGATAGTGTTTTATCGCGCCAATTGATGGCGGGGCCCATAAAAATTTGGGAAAGGCTGGCGAGGGTTATTAGGAAAAAACTTTTGGGCAGGTACATACTGGGTAACATTAATTTGAGGTGGGACTTGGATTAGTTAGTAGTTGCTGTTGGATTTCTCAAATCTTATACTACCGATCTTGGCTGACATATAAAAAGCCACTTTCCCGGCTACCTCTATATATTCTCATAACTCGACAATGGCCCCGAAGAAGCCTACCCGCGGCCCTGCCGCTCACGATTCCGATGCTGCGTCTGACGTTTCTGACCACGGCGCCTTTTCCGAGGACGGCTTCTCCGGCGAGGAAAACCTCTCCGATGCCGAATCCGACGGTTCCCCTATCGAGTCCAAGACCGCCCCCATCCTGACTAAAGATGCCGCCGAACAAGAGCTCGAGCGTCTCGTCCTCGGTAACAGCGCCGGCTTCCGCCGCATGCTCTTCGATGACCTTGAGGCTGCTGCTGCCGAGGGTAACATGCAGATGATTCATGCGCCAGGCGACGACGATATGGAGGATATGGAGGATGATGATCTCTTCGACTTTGACTTTGCTGGTGCGGCGGAGGGTGGCGCGGGAAAGATGGAGGCTGCTCAGGCGGAACCGGTTGCGTGGGAGGATTCTGATGATGAGCGCATGACTGTTTCGTTGACTAGCCACACCCGTTTGCGCAAGTTCCGGGTGGCGGGCGAGGATGATGTTGTTAACGGTAACGTCTATACCGACCGTCTGCGCAAGAGCTTCTTGCAGCTGAACCCCACACCCAAGTGGGCGGAATATGGTAACAAACTTGCCACCCAGAAGCGTAGACGGAACTCGAACGCCTCTGGAAGCTCCGATGAGGAGGATACCGATTATGGTACTATGCCTATTGAGAAGTTCCTCCGTGATATTGGCCAGATGGGTGCTATGGCGAACAATAAGCGGCGGAGACTGCGGCCTGAGGTCATTGATATCCAGCGCTCGCGTGATATCCCCGACATGCACAAGGGTGCGGTTTCCAGTCTCCAATTCCATCCCAAGTTCCCTATTCTCCTCTCCTGCAGTCCTTCATCAGTTATCTTCCTTCATCACATAGATCCCCAGGCCCACCCTGTACCGAATCCTCGCATGACTTCGGTTCAGGCCCGCCAGGTTGACGTCAGACGGTCTGAATTCAGATATCCTGCTGGTGACAAGGTTGTGTTTGCTGGACGGAGAAAGTACTACCACAGCTGGGACCTGGATACTGGTGTGGTGCAAAAGACTACACGTGTTTACGGTCACAAGGAGGAGCATAAGACTATGGAATACTTCAGACTGTCACCATGTGGCCGGTTTATGGGTATTATGGGTTCGAGCCGTAAGGGTGGTGGTGTCATCAACATTGTCGACAGTAACACTAGCAACTGGATTGCGGCGGCGAGATTGGATTCTAGACATGGTATTGCCGACTTTGCTTGGTGGAGAACAGGTGACGGCTTGACTATCCTTGGTCGCGATGGCCAGGTTGGTGAATACAACGTCATTAGTCAGCGTTTCGTTGGTGTATGGCGCGATGAGGGTAACATTGGTGGTACAGTGATCTCCCTCGGTGGCTCTTCCGGTCCTTCAGAACTCGGCGAAGACGCCTGGGTAGCCGTTGGCTCAACAGCTGGTATCTGCAACCTCTATTCTCGCCACGATCTCTTCACAATCGGTTCCGACAGCACGGTGACCATCAAGGGCCGGCCAACACCCACGAAGGTGCTTGAGCAACTCATTACTCCTATCACTGCTATTGCCTTTGCGCCAGATGCGCAAGTAATGGCGTTTGCGTCTCGGGAAAAGAGAGATGCGTTGAGATTGGTGCATCTGCCTAGCTGCAGTGTGTACCGCAACTGGCCAACGGCGGAGACTCCATTGGGTAGAGTGTCGGCGGTTGCGTTCAGTGAGCAGGGTGTGTTGGCGGTCGGCAATGATAATGGCAAGATTCGCACTTGGGAGATTAGAGCGTAAGGATAGATGTTTGGGGAACTTTCTTTGGCGTTTACTGCTGCATATTTTCTGGTTGTCTTGATTAATTAAAAGCATCATTGGTTTGGACGGGAAAACATCATTTGGTCACGTGACACATTTAAATGTTGGGAGGTTTGTTATGGAAGTGAGGTTTCTGTTGTGAATATGCACGTTGAAGATGCCACGAGCAGGACACGACAAATATAGCAATAGCGATGCAACATATGTACATATGTATGTGCGATACCTTGCAATAGCTGCCAACGAAACGATTGATGAATGACGTCTGTCCAGCCTGAATGCCTGTCTCGGCCCCGGCCAGTCCCTGAGACCGACATGTGCGTTTATACTTTAGATGCCATGATTTACAGGCGTCAATAGTTTCCTGGGTGCACAAAAGTAGTGGTGGAACATAGTTTGGACCGTAAGTCCAGCTATTTACCTGATGTGTTGGCTGGCAGACAACCAGACAATGCAAAGACGGGGGTGGGGCATCGGCAGGTAAGTGGGGGCGTGAGAATCATGGACTATGAGCGTTGGACGAGGTACAGACAGTATTGTGGATTCAATGACACGAACAATTCTTCAGCGGGCCTGACGGCATAATTCAAAGGATGGCATCCTAGCGGACTATGTTGGTCCTTTGTCAGGGGAAAGCTCCGATAGACAATGGCGATGGCGATGGTCTTACAGCAGCTTGACCTTTGTGTCACGACAAACACGGAAATTTCATGATAGAGCCAGACAGCTACGGTGGATACACGGCGGAAGCCTCACGTATTACAGTCGATGTAAGCCGAAACCCGAATATACGAGGGTTAAATATAGCGGCTGTACGGGATGTAGAGCCTATTGGGCTTCGGGCAGCTACTGACGTAGGCAGAGCGAAGGCATTGTTAGGCATCAAGAAGACAATACTTGTTGGTATATGGGCCATATTTAGTGGACTTGGTCACTAAGCGATTCGGTGGGGATTGGCTTACAGGCACATTTACAGGGCTGATCTTATAAAGTATACATGCATGAGTTGGTTCAATGAGTGACGACTCATCCCTTATTGGTCATGATCGAGGCCTGAATCAATGGCCGTCCTCGCCAAACCCTGAGAAGGCGGCCCGAACTGGGTACCCACAAAGCTGCAGTAGTGTACTAGCTGCCAGGTAAGGGGCCAGCCTCATTCTCCTTAGGGCCCGAGATTTCAGCAATAGCAGATACGGTAATACACATCAGCAATAAAGCCAGCTGTGTATGCCCTGTGGCAGAGCCTCGTTCAGGCTCACACGGAAGTAAGCGGATCCGTATTGTTCCTGTCGCCGTTTGGGGGCGAAAAGGGTTATAGGGTTAAGAGGAGGCCAGACCAGGCCAGATCGGCTGTAGACAGGTAGTGGGACCAGTGACGTAATTTGTGTAAGAGGGGTGGCCTCGGCGATGAGCCGGCGTTGTGGAGAGTTTTGATTGACGTCAAGCAAGGAGTTGGGCAAGCGAGGAATGGAGGGAATCAAAAATGTCATGGGGATTGTGGATCTGAGTAGTAGATGAGGTGGACATTGAATTTTTGTAGACGGAACCAAGACGTGATTTGCTGGAGGGGTCTTGAGAGCCGAGTGTGGGGTTGAGTGAGTCTGTCGCAAAGAGATGTATAAACTGGGTCCTCACCACATGCCCACATTGGCACGACATACTGTCTTGCTCTTGTTTCGTTGCAAACATAAATTCACATGCTCTGGTTGGCTCCCGGGCTGTCGGTTAGATGATGCATGCATGTGAAAGAACAATAGCACTGGTTGGCGGCAGCGTCACAGAAACGGGTGAAGTCGGGACGAACAAGCTGCATTGCCGTGTTTTGCTGCAAGTTTCGCTGGCAGGTGATTCATGGTGTCACGGCGGGGTACATTGCTACATACAAACAAGAGTAATGTTAGGGTTGCAGTGAGTACATCGAAGGGATCGTCGAAAAACACATGGAAATCGAACGTTATGCCAGGGACGAAGTGGTATGTATGTAAATGCCTCAAGCTATACTGTAGTTGGGAATTATATTTCATGACAGGTCGTAGGACTTCTCGCATGCGGGATTGAGACGGGCGGAAAGAGCACTAACATGGCAAGAACTATGGAATCTGTGGGGTTTATATGATGCATGGTTTTCGGTTTGGCGATGGATATGCACATAAAGCCATCGACATACATAAACATATGAATTATGACACTCGATTGGTAGACAAAAGGAGAGTTTGTTTCCTTTGGTGGTTGGGTTGGGTTACATGGGTGAAGTTACCTAAAAGAACGCAGCCGCGACTTCAGGTTCAGACAAGGGAACCCAAAAAGGCTCGGCCATGCGAAGCAGGAGAAGATGCTACAATGAGTGGTGGTCGGAGATAGCAGGCTATCGGTAGCGCTCCATCTAACAGGAGGCATTGATCTCGGAGCCGGGGCAGGGAACAAAGCAATCTAGAAAAAGTCTGGGGAAGCAGGACAGGGGATGCGAACAACAGCAAGGGTTATGTGTTCCTCTCTTATCAGCCAAGAATGCATGCAGCGTTGCGTTTTTCGGCCTGACTACATGAGATTGGGAAGGGGTGCGTTGGTGGGATTTGGACCTGACTTGATCCTCGTTTTCTGCAGTGCGGGAAAAGCCAATGATAGCGGGTGAATTACAGAGGAGATACTTCGGGTTGGGTCAGGTGGCACACTGAAGACGGAGCCACCGAGTGGTTCGGCTGCGCGGAACCACGCCTCTACAGGGCTAAGATTGGAGAGTTGAGAATACATGGCTCCGATGAAACTGTTACTATATGGGGAAATGCGGGCGGAGAGACGGAGCTTTTGAGGGTTTTGAGGAGGAAAAGTTAGTCGCAGTGGCGAGATGAACAGTAGGGTGGCCTGATAGGAGCGGAAGATGACGGATTAGAAACATGAATTAGATGTGACAGGTTGAATCGAGGCGACAAACATATGGATGTGGCGAGGCAAGCGAAGGCCGGGTTTGATGTGAGCCATCTCTGTATGTCATAGGACCTGCACAACATGTATAGAAAGACGCCAAAAGAACGGAATAGAAGTAAAACTAGAATTACACCTAGAAAAAAAAGTGGCTGAAGTCGCTGTTGATATGCTCAAAGAGGGGGCACAAATATTAACACTCCCTGTGGCACCCAAAGACACATCATGCATGGTAGCCCGGCATCTGCTTCCCACGGAGCCAAGATCATAGCGAATGTCTACAACAGGGGTACTCATGTACGAATCTATGATGAAGGGGGTAGGACACAGAAACGAGAGAAACACCGACAAGATTAAGCGGCTCGACGTTATGTATGTACATAGTATAGCGGGTTGAACATATGACATATCAAGCGATATCTAGAGTGCATCCCATGACGACAACACTGCAAAGAGACCGGCGATATCCCGGACAGACTAATACATAGACACGTTCTATATGTACATATGTCCATGTGTATGTATATTGCACGTCCACCCGGTAAGCGCTAGATTGTAACGAGCGGTGTCTCTTCTTTCGTCAACCTAGTGGCAACGGTGGCCCTGGTCATTAGGCATTGGCTGTAAATCCAGGGCTGAAGAAAAGACATGCGCCAATGTGAGTACAGCGGACGAGGCGGGGTTGGAGGTTTAAAGGGAGAACAACAGAGCAACAGCGAAACTTGAGAGACCGACATAGAAATTAATCGACTTGTGTTTTCCATACTGTTGGGGTCTCTGAGTCCGATCGGCCTAGAGTGAGAATTGAAGAGGCTGGGTTTGGGGAAGCTGACGGACGACTTGGCGTATGATGTGGTCTTTGAACTTTGGGGGNCTCGAGTTGCCGATGGACACACATGCTCGGGGCAACCAACGCTAGACTTGGCTTGTGATCTAGTGACATTGACGAAAAAAAAAGCAGAATTTTCACATTTTTCTGCCATTTTTTTGACAGCTTTCTAGAGTGCTTCTAACAACTTACACCAAAGATACGGCTAACTGCAGAAGGCAACTCACACGCTAGATAAGATAGGTTGGTGGCGAGACATTTTACATTGTCATATCCAAAATCGACAACGCCAAAAGAAAAACAACCTGAAATCTAAAAGAATCAAACAAAACCCTGGAATTCGCATATAAACCCGCTCGCTGCATGTGGCGCATGTGAAAACTATTGCCCGACCCGACCTCCTGCCTTTTCTAAAACTTTCACAAGCCATGCACGATTTGGGAAACCACATGCTTTACTTGGCCCAGAGAAAAAAAAAGTATACAACTAAAAAAAAAAAGTGGATTTTGACTAGTGCTCTTAATTTGGACGATTTTACCATATTAGATCATTCCTAATACTGTAAAAAGTCTGATATTCCCGTCCATTTGGGCTGTAAAGTTGCCTGTTCGGGAACGTCTCTCTGACTCCCGGGGTTCAATGCTCCTCCCTTTGCACCAGAATCATCCATTGGGAAAGCGCGGGAAGTGATGATGGGACCTGCGGCTTGCTCTTAAGGTGCTTGCCTTGCACTCCCCCGTTACAATTCCTAGACCCGTTGATTCTAAACGAATGTAGTTTTGCTTTCTTGTCGTACCTTGTTTCCTAGAGTTTTTGTGATTTTACTGCTGGTTTCTTGCATTTGTTTCTTTTCTTTTTATCTATTTGTCTTACTACATTTATCATAACATCCAGCTGCAGAAACTACCCGTCATTATCAGTTCTTTCCTCTTCCGAGTTCTTTATTTTAAGCAGGCATATTCCTCCCGTATCATTCTTACCGTCTTTACCCACCCACCTTCCTTAAAACTGGCTATCTCAAGGCTTGGCTGGAAGAGACCCTGAGAGTCACCAGCCGTGACCCTCAATCTCCCCGCCGTCTCTGGCCCCTTTCCGCATATATTGTATACTAAGTCATAAGAATTCACCATGTCATGGCCAACAGAGCCGGACCCGGCCTTCAGCCGTCTCGGTACCCGGCGCCGTTTCCCTCTTGTCTCCCGGAAACAACCGTCATCTCTATCATCAACGCTCTTCGTCAAGGTCAACATTCAGTTCTATAGCCCGTCACCTATGGACTACTCCCGTGTCTACCATGCATCAGATACCTTGGACTACACCAACAACGACCTTTTTGCTGCCCTCCTGCGCCGGGTTGATGTCTGCTGCGATGAAATGATCACTCGTTGTGACTCCCAAGCTCGCCAGGGTAGACGAGGTTTTACCGACGAAAAGGTTCTCCGCTACGAAATCAAAGTAACTTTCTCCCGTTCCGGCGATGGGCCCACTGAGCGTGTCTACCGGTCCTACCAGGCTCAGCCATTAACAATGGACTCTACCCGTGACGTTATCCTAGACACAGACCGAGCCATTGCCTTGTTCCTTAGACGACACGATTCGGGCTTTCGTTGGACGGAAGGCCCAGTACGGGAAGAGTTTACACCAAACCCAAAAGTTGCCCGGCATCGCAAGTCCGGCCCCGAATCTATGTGCTGTATTCCGAGGGAGAGATTTCTCGATGACACTCAGATGTTTGAATTTGTTCCCGGCTATAATATAGACCTTGCCATATCATGTACATCTGCCGACCAGCCGACACTCCCATGGAACAGGACATTACGGATACAAAGTAGTCAGCCATCACCAATCACCTATTCTGAAGCCTCCACTTTGTTAGCTGCAGTCACTAGATCGATACACGCCTTACTAGATCACCATCAACACCCAAGTCGCCACTCGCCAATATATAGCCAACGAAATAGAGGGTCAACAGCTTTAGAGTTTCGTATCCACAACAATCTTGGACCTCAGTTCTCGGAACTCAACAACGCCATTTCCTATCCATTCTCCCTATTCGACAGCCATGACGGACAAGAATCATTCGACTTTCTCGGAAATTTAGAACATCGGCTATCAGACCTGTGCCAAAGTACCGACAATGTTATCCGAGCTTTGAATGACGTTGAGGTTCATGTTCTTGATATTCATGGTCCTGATTGGAATATCGACTCGCCATTCTCTTTCATCCTAGACTCCTCACATCTCTCCTATCGCCGTACGATAGAGGCTCTGATACTTAGAATACAGACTGGCGTCCATGACACTATTCGGAACTCATCGGTTTCTGCAAGTGTCAGTGTCTACAAGCGCGGCCACTTGGTGTTTGACAAGTTGCTGTCTAGTCAACCAACGAGCACATCAGAACACCACGTATCACATGACAGACAACACTTACTGCAACAACTCAAGCAACGAATGCATTCCGAAATCTTCGCCATCTACCGTGACTCGTGTGCCTTGGTCGAGCCCTCATCTATTCCTGGATTTTTCACTACAACTGTTGCTCGGAGTCGCCCTATTCGCCGGGCATCCTTCACATCGTCACACCCTAGTACAGTGTCACTCCAAACGCTATCCTACGACAGATCTTCCAGCCCCATGATCCGCCCTCATTCAATATCTAGCTCTCATCATGTCCGCAAACAGTCCTTTGGTACACTATCTTCCTTTGACGAGTTTGAGACGACCCCACCAGCAACTCCGACTTCCACATTCGACATTCCAAATCTTAGGGAAACAGTATCTACTCCCCATGTTCTCTCTGCCCACCCTAGCCAAGCCAAAATTCATGATTCGGGGTATTGCGAGGAATCATCCCCTACTGGTGTCATCGACGAAAGACTATCTTCACCAGTCACGCCATCACATGTTTATCATGCCAGTAATCACCTGAAGCTTGCCGACCTTCCCAGTCCAGAATTCATTCCTTCAAGACTAAGATCACCAACGCCAGATCCTACGAAGAAAGGTCACCGCTTGTCATTCAATCTAACCAACACGCAAACACACAAAGTATCACGAGTTTTGTTTGCTAAGAAGGAGCATTATGATGAGGATGCCATTGAACTCATGCCGCCCGTTGAAATCAAATCCAGAGAACCAGAGTCGCCAATAGTCGAGACAGTTGAGATCCATGTACCTGAGACGGAAACGGAACCATTGCGACTTTCACACCAACCTTCCATCGAGATTAAGCCAAGCATCCTGGATTTGACAAAGGTACTATCTATATCGGAGCCACTACCTTTGGATCAGACTCCGGTTGCGGGTGACGCCACGGATTCTTCTGTCAACGAATCGGACTCGGACATTGCCACAATCTCGGAGTTCGAATATGCTCCGTCGCATGACATGGACGACATCGAGGAGGAAGTTGCGGAGAAACATGATGCCCCCTCCTCGGGTCACTTGCCCGAGCCTGATTTTGGCCCCCGTTTTGACATTACGACAAGTGTCTTGGAGACTGTGCCCGAAGAGGAAGAGGAAGAGAGCGACGCTTCCCCACAAATGGAAGACCTTGTTGTTTCAGAAGATGGCGACTCTAATGAGCAACTCAAACATCTGGTTCCCAGCCCGGAGACTGAAAAGGAAGATCTTGAAGTTGCTAACCATGTAAGATAAAACTTGAGTACCTTGCCTAATGAACATCACACTAACCGCAACATAGGTCACACAACCTAAAGAGCCATTATCAGAATCTATCCCCCTTCCCACAACTGCCTCAAAAACCCTAGATCAACCAATTGACATTCCATCTGATGTCATTGTGGAACCTGCTCCCACTAACAAGGATGTCCCGCAAGAGGCAGGTGTAACTATCACAATGGAAACAATGCAACTACTATTGCGCGAGATTAGCGAGCTCAAGTTGGCGCTGAAATTTCAGCACGCAGAGCCTATCACTGAACAGCAAGAGATTGCCAATGTTCTCAGCACTGCCCCGGCCGATATTGAAGTCGCACAAGATGAACCCATTTCTTCAGTATCAGTTCCCGGTGGTGAATCCGTTGAGGCTGTTTATGACAGTGAGTTGCCGATGGTTGATATTATGCCAGAGTCTGACGAGTCAGATGCTGGTGTTGAATTATTTGTGGATGTCGATAATGTGAAAGAGGTAGCCGATGATAACTCAATCGAGGCGGTCGAGCACGTCGCACCACAAGAGGCGCAGGTAGTTGTCGAAGAGATCATTCTTGATGGAATCGAGGACCCTGCCGAAGACAGCGATTTTGAAGATGCCAATGAGGGTGAATTGCCCACCAGTGGCGGTGTTGTCCTTCGGGAGTGGGTTGCTCCAGAGGTCGAGACTGCTTCGGTGACAGAGGAGATTTCTCAAATCGATGACGTCACAACTAAAGATCATTCTCTACTTGATCTTCAGACCATGGTCGCTGATGAGGACCCATTTTTATTTTCAGCGCCCATCGAAAAGGTGACCGAGGATCTTCTTGGTGTATCGCATGTAGTTATTCCCGGCGGATTTGAGCCTGTGGAAATCGCTGTTTCGGTGGTTTCCATGCCATCGAGACAACAGATGGATACCCCCTCGGTAGTCGATTTTTCAGAAACGGAACCTGTTGCCGTTGAAGACTCTGCTTTCAGTGACATTGAAGTAGATATCTCTAGTCAAGAAGAGGAAGCATTGCTCACGGTCTCTACGGATTTCGAGCCCGAAGTCGAAGAGTTTGAAATGTACGAGCCACCAGAGTTTGAGTTTGAGGTGGATGATTTCGACTTCGCCGATTTTTCTGATGGCTCTGAGATGGCGATTTGGCAGCCGGAGAAGATAAGTGTGCCAGAAACCCCAGCGCAGCTCGCCACCGAAACCGAGGATATGTCGATTTGTGAGACTTCTGTGGCTACTCATGACACCTTCCATGATGCGGACTCGGCTTCCGTCTATCAAGATGCTGAAGATGATATCTTTGACGGTATCGAAGAGTGGCCTGAAGCACCTGAGACACCACTTGTGGAGTTGCCAACATTTGAGGTCCCCGTTCACGAGGCACTGTCCGTCCAAGATTCTGCTCCGATGGATGATTTCGATAATGAGCCCATCACCTTGGCTCAATCTTCTCTCATCTCTTCTATTTCTGAAGACCTCCAAGATCTAGAATTTTCCGAACACAGCAGTGGGGTTAATACTCCCAGGCAAGTTGATATAGGCTCTCCCGAGACCTCTGAGGGCTCAAGCGTTTTTCTTTCGTTTCCAGCTACTCCCGACCTAGCTTCTGATGGTTGGGAGGAACAGCATTCTCCGGAGTCCACGATAGTTGTCGAAGAGACTACAGAAACTGTCCCCGAAGAAGTTGATGCTAATGTCCAAGACATCAAAGAGACCGCCGACTTGGCTGAAACTACCTTTGTTGATGAGGATGAGGATCTCGCATTGTCCATTCCCTTGCCCAATATATGTGATGGGGACTTGGATGAAGTTGTTGAACCTATTGATGAAGTTGCTGAAGTCGTACATATTGCCTCTGTTGCATTGGAGCCAGCTATCGACCCCATTTCAGTTCCTTTGCCCGCGACATCTGACGAAGATTTAGAAGAAGTTAGCGGGATTATTGAGGTCAGTGTTGTCTCTGGGCTGGAGCCTATCGTTGTCGAAACGTCCGAGGAAAAATGTCCAGCCAACGTTGAGAATATCGAGCTCGCGGTTAATGACCCACTCATCGAATCTGTCCAGGACACTTGTGTTACCTGCGAAAACGAAGTTAGTGCCATTTCTGTTCCTCTACCGGAATGCAGTGACGACGATTTGACTGAGATCGACACAACAGAGCATCAGGTTTTCAGTCTCATTGCCAACATGGATAGCGATTTTCAGCCTATGATCGAGGTTCCCGTCGAAAAGGCTGACACAGTGTCTATTGCCCTCCCCGATATGGATGCCAGAGATCCCGTAGAAAACGAGGTTGAAGTTTCGGTAGCGAAAGATATCAGCGAACTCGAAGACCATGTCCACCCCCAGTTCAATGGTTTGCCTAAAGAACTGACTGCTCTATCGGCTTCCTTGCCCAATATGAATGACAACGATCTGAAGGAGCCCAAGGAAAACGAACCAGTGTTGGTCCAGGCTGTTGAGAAACTTGAATTGACAGTGGCACAACCCGACGAACCTGCACTAATAAACAGTTACGTCCAATCTGCCAACATGCAACTCATCGTAGCTCCTCAGCCATTGCCATTCTTCAAGACTCTTGCTCCCGAACCGATCTCTTTCAGTCCCCCACCTCCCGACACACCGGCTGTTATCGAATCTGCCATCTTCGAGATTGAGTCCCGCATCGCCGATTTCGAAAACCTCTTTAGTCTCCCCGGTTTGCCTACTGATGATTCTCCTTCCTTCCAGTTCCTGTCCGACCTAGACATGAACCCCGAGCATTTCTCTATTCCGACTGACGCAGCCCAGGTTCCCTCCAATGTTGTGCCATTGGTGGGCCAACTTGAGCAGCAGGGTGACGTTGAAGTTGGCGTCGAGATGGAGAAATTCAACGACATTGTCGATGATGTTGACGGGTTTGGTCTAGGTCCGGAGTTCCAGGATCATGACGAAGAAGATTTTGATATCATGTCGGAGGCTGAATCAACTATTTCTACGGCTTTGGTCAAGTATACTCACCACGATGATACGCAGAGTCTCGAGACTCCACACACCCAGGAGGAAATGTCATCGGAATCTCAAGTAGACACTGAGGCATCGCACGATGCTTGGGCTGTGGTAGTCCGCGAACATGCACCACCTTCGGCTCCCACCATGCCAAGCTGTACCACCCTCGTGGCTCGTCCCGAGTCAGCCTTGGCTATGGTCGAAGTCCCACACTCACAAATTCGGTCTCATTCACCAATTCATCGGCCAGGAACTCCTGGCTTGGTAATGCGCCCATTCACCCGCTCTAACACTGCTTCGTTGGGTCTATCTCACGATGGAGGTCCAACTGGGGGTCTCATGGGAGTGTTGATGAATGCAACACATGGTGGCCGTGTCTCTCCTAGCCCCAGAGCACCTGTATCAAACTGGTCAACTGTTACGCAGATCGCCCGACAGCCTGTGCTACTCAAGAGCCTAGTTGATCCAGATTTTGGCCAGCACATTGACGAGGCAACAGAAACGCCCAAGATGGCAGTTACCAAGGCTATTGCTCATAAGAGCTTACAAAGTGCAAGTCACAAAGATGCCTTTTCACTACAAGGTATGTTGTGACTATTATGTATCTGTGCAACACAGTTGCTAACTTTGTTCCCACAGTCCTTCCCAGCGCCATGGCTTTACAGCGCTTTGGTGGTCCATCGATTTACACTGCCAGCAGATCTCAAACGTCTCCAGCTGGAAGCCCGAGTATGGGTCTCCGGCCTAGTCTCTTCCGCGGTGGTGTCTTTGGCCACTTGAAGCAGCCTGGCAACCAAAGGGGCTAATTTTTCTTTTGTATTTTTTGTTTACTTGTTATCATGATTGACGGCATAGCATATCGGTTTATAGCATTGGGTTGGTTGGGTTGCAGGTGATGCATTTATGATTAATTGATGATTATTTTGATCATGGTCGTTTAACATTGTCGTGACGCGTATGTATGTACAAGCTAGGATTCTATATCCGGCTATACCAACTCTAGTATCCCGTCTTCTACCATCTTCTTGGCACTAGACCATCTTAACACTAACACATCGCCCATCTCCGCTTCTAACGAATTATCCAAGTCCGTGCCTAGCCCGCCCACAGTAGCTTTATCTGCGAGAACTCGTACAAAGACTACCCCGTCAACATCAGGTGTGTCAATCATCGTGAGGCCACCACCACTATCATTTAGGTTTTGTAACTCGGGTGGGAACGAAGAAAGGAAGGATAATAGGTAATGGTTGTGAAGTAAAGCCTGATGGCGCGTCGCAAAGGCCAATTCCGTGGGTGAGAGTAACGCGCGTAGAGGATCCGTGGAAAGGTAATGGAGAGTATGTTTATCCAACTAGACTTGTCAGTTCCATTCCATTCTTCAAAAAAAAACTATACTTCAAACTCACCTTGGCCATCCGCGCTCGTAGGTACGATCGTACAAGATACTTGAACCGCTCTAACTCCGTTTGTAAAACCACACACTCAAACATCACCCGCGCGTCCATCTCCCCCGTCATCTCCTCTACTCGCGCTACTTGTCCTTCAATTCGTTGTAACATGCGCTCTAGGAACCCGTCTGTAGGCCATGGTAGGAGCTCGGGGGCAGACCGTTCAGATGTCCATAGGCGGGTTAGTCTTTGGAGATCGCTTTGTGGAGAGGGCCCCGTTGAGTGGCTGGGGTCAATGCCCGCGAGAATGTCGGTGATGTCGATTGCGGACATGGTGGGTATGGCGGCGGGGTGTTCAAGACGGCGGTGGTGGGGGTTGATGTCGTTGTCGTCATGGTGGGAAAATCAAGGTGGTGATTTGGCGACCGGGTTATGACGTAAGGGTTACACATAAAAGCGTTGCAAAATAACTGGGACGGCCTAATCGGGTAGTCAACCGCATGTCATTAAATCGGATTGTCCTAAAGCTAACTACTGGTTTCATTTCTTGGCTACAGCCTCTCTCAGGGCACCGTCTAGACGGCCAAGGTCGGGGCTGACGCTTTGCTTGCATTTCAAGGTCATCACTGCACCCTTTTGCGCAACGTCGATGAGGTTCTCTACACGACCACCTTGTGCGAGTCCAGCGATGAGAACACCGAGGAATGTATCACCGACGCCGTTTACGGATACTACCGATTCGACCTTTTCAGCGGCGGGGTATAACCGCATGTAGACGCCTCCAACCGTAGGATGACCTGGAGGTCCCCGGGTAAGGATATATTGCGAGTGATCAGGATCACTGAGACGGTGGTCACCAGGAGCAAGTAACTCGGTGAGAAGGACGCCGTCTGCGCCAAGCTTTGTAAGAAGTGTGGGGATGTAGGGGAGTAACTGGAGAGACATCTGGGGAATTCCTGCGTCGGTGATGGCGGCGTTGGTAAGATGGACGAAGGCGGGGCGAGAACCGCCGCGTAATTCAAAGGCGTCGAGGACGGAAAACCATGGCATGGAATCAAGATAGCCGTTTTCCTTGGCAGCATCAAACATGGATTTCAGCTCATAGTTATTCGGTGAGGCAATTGAGATGCTGGACTCAGGCCACAGTCCCACAGCCTCACTCGCTGTATCTCCCTTGGCAAATAATCTCGTTGCCTTGACTGTTGAAACTGGCTCGAACGCCAATCTAGGTTTCTTTTCCGACTTTTTCGCTGCGGTGATCCACGCTTGAATGTCCCGTGGACTCCAGTTCCCGTCGACTACGACGAAAGATGGCTGGGCGCCGTGAACGGCTGATTGCCAGTAGTCGGGGAAGGAATGGTGGGTGAAGATTGCCATGTCGGACATGGCGAGGAGGAGCGATTTGGAAGCCGTGTTGACGGAGACGTATTGGGCTGTGCGGTTGGCGGGGGCGTATTCGGTGCCCAGTTGGCGGACGTAGGTTGTATCCAGGCCGGAGGATTTGAGGGAGGATAGAACGGTCGAGCCGGCGCTGGGTATGTTAGCTAGGAGTATAGAATATATCTAAGATGGCACTTACACGTCATCACCGACTAGACTGCATAGACGTACGTGAGTGTTCTCACTGACAAGGTGCGCAGCCAAGGCAACATTGTGACCCACGCCTCCAATTTCTTGATGAATTGCAGAGGGGTTGGAGGTGTGTAATTGAGGGTTCGTATCAGTGGTGGACCCAGGGGTTTGTGGCATGTAATCACAGTTGAGATCCAAAGCAACCGACCCCGCAACGAGAATATCAGCGCGAGATCCAGAGGTTCCATGGTGGACACTGTGAGTCTTAGAAGTCTTCTTTGCCGTCTTCTTGTGACTGTCTACTTTCGGTGTGTGTTGTGGATACGAAGCATGACTAGATTGTCAGTAAATCTATCTCATCTACAATGTAGGAAAACTCACACATCCTTCCTCTCCCCCTTCTCCAAACGTTCCAACTCAACTGCAATTCTCGCCGCCCGTCCAACATTCTCTCTAGCCAAAACTAAATTAGCCTTCACTGACGCGGCCCCCGTAAGCTCCTTAATCCGGCCCAAAACATAAGGCGTATTCCGGCTCCCCGTGAACCCCTTCTCTTCCGCCTCTTCCAAGGCCTGGTTAATAAGCCCCTGCATCTTCTCCCTCGGAATCTCCTCTTTCTCAGGAATAGGATTGGCAAAGAGTAACCCGGACTCAACACCCAGAACCTCCTGCGCATAAACCATCGCTGCGGCTTCCTTCTCCGTCTGCACGACAGCTGGGCTCTTGCTTCCCGACTGGCGGGCCCAGAATGCAGGGAAATCGACTTGGGCGTCTGGACGGCCGTCGGCAAAGGTTGCTACGAGGACGCCCTGGGTCTCGAGGAACTCAAGAGTGCGGGGGATGTCAAGGAAGCCTTTGCAGCCGGAGGAGACGACGGCGACACGGGTCCGGCCGAGCTCGGTGAGATCGGCTGAGACGTCTAGGGTGTTTTCACCATTACGGTGGACGCCACCAAGACCGCCGGTTCCAAAGATACGGATACCGGCTAAACGGGAGAGGAGCATTGTACCCGCAATTGTAGTGCCGCCGTGGATGGGGCGCCCAGCGAGACCCTACATTGAGTCAGTTGATTATACGTGTCTTCGAATGGGTATGTACTAGACTTACCAAGCCGGCCAAAACAGCTAAATCTCTCCGGCTAACTTTCTTTGCGCCGCCTTCAGCTACCATCTCTTCAATCTCCGCGGGTGTCAACCCCACCGTTGGCTTTCCATGGTAGATACCGATAGTGGCAGGGATAGCACCGTTATCACGAACGATCTGTTCCAGTTCAGCAGCCAGTCCGTTGTGCAGCGCACCGTGAGTGTAGATTGTAGATTCAAGCGCTACAATTGGTTTGTTGAGAGCCAAAGCATCAGTGACTTCGAGTGATATGTTAAGAAGACGGCTAAGAGCGGGATGTCTCTGTGTAGAAGAAAGGCGGGTTTGGCGACAAATGAAGTTGGAACGGGACTTAAGGCCGTTGCGCAGGGCAGAGCGGAGAGCTGGGTGAGACATTTTAGTGGACTCCCGTGATCAATTTGTAAGTGAAAATGAAATGATACCGTTTTATCGCAAATTATCACGAGACTGAAAAATGAGCAACTTCAATGACGAGGTCAGTTCTGTATAAAATTGGAGCACGTTTCCCGGGCGTTACAAATTGTGGAAACCGCCGCCTTAGAATAGCCGGTTATCTACGTTGTTACTTAATTTGGCAGCTGCAAAGCTATCTACGGGGATCATCATGGTTTTTCCAATGGGATTGCCAAGGTTGAGTGTTTTAATCTTTTCTTGTTTCTTCATGACAGACTTGTTATCAACTTTTGTTGGTTGTGAGTTGGCCATAATTAGGGTTACAGAGGCAATGTAGGGTTATATTGATGATGTGCAACGTACGATGAGGGAAGATATACCAAGACTGGTCACGGAATTACCTGGGCCAGGAGTTTAACAGAGGTGCACATAAACACTGTCTAACAAAGGAACATAATGCAGACTAGAATACTCATTATAGCCTATGAAAAATCCACATCCATGGTACTGATTCGTAGAGTTGGCTCGCTTACATCTTCGCTATTGATAACCGTAGAATCTACGTCATAGAATTAGCCTACTATTACGCAATTCATATCTTGTGTAGGCTTATAACAGAAAAAAAACCTAAATAGGACATATCTTCATCTTTGGGTCCGGAATTATCGACCCCTCGCAGCCTAGACCTTCTGTCGGCAACCACAAATATTACCCGACTCTCCATGAAGACAAAGATGACGTGACAGACAGCCTTAACATTGCCACAGACGTCACTCATTATTAAAGAATGACACGCTAATCTTACAAAAGACATAGCCCCATTCTGACTTGCTACATACTCTCATTTTTGATGAGTTACACAACCGGCCGAAACTCCTCGCTATCACTATGGACCCCAAGGTAACTTTGTAAATCCTCATCTTACGGTCTAATAGCGGAGTGAAGTACACGACAAGCCTGTGATCCAGCCATCTTGTTTGTAGTGGTTAGACTACATGATTTGTTAGTGACTTTGCGTTGTACAATGTATGTGCGTGCAAGAGATACGACAATGAATCCATCCAACTGGTCATATCTACTAGGTTTCTACTCGGTAAGTGTTCCGGGTCGGTAAACAGGATTGGTATACCATATTAAAGCTGCCCTTGAAGGTAACAATCTCCAAGAGGAATCCTCTTGTCCGAGCTGCGAGCCTTTGAAGAGTGAACTGCTACCTACCGATGAAACCTATCATGGACCAAAGAATATATTTTGCCCCCAACAGAGCAACTATCCACATTACTGGCGTCTAGGAGGATTAGCCGGTCGAAACATGATTTATGTGCTCATGCTCATGCTCAAGTCAGACACTCACTTAGAGAACGACCCATCTCACCAGCCACTCACCCGTCCACCACATAGACACAACGCCTGCCTCACTCTTGGTACTACTATACTACGGTCTTTTCCGCCCGCAAAACATGGTAACACTGGTCTCTTCACAGAAAAAAAAAGGAACACATACAGATTCCAAGAGCACGAGACCCGTCTGTTCTCAGCCATGTGGTCTGATTGTCCCTGACTGACACTCGTGACACATTGTGTGTACCTCGACAGGACAGTGTAATTTGACAGTGTCGCTTACTAGCAACAGACTTTGTAAATTATGATACTCACTGATGGTAAACAGGTTGGCCGGCCCCCAGATTGGATTTGCAATGACGTAGAATGACAAATACATTTCATTGTATGTACCATATATGGAATATCGACGTGAAGATCCATCGGGCTATAACTGCACTTTCCCGTTAAGACCATTTTGAACAGCCCCCACTCTACGGAACATGTTTTCCAACCACAAACTCGGTTCACGCCGCCGGACATCCCTGCCGAGCTGACTCTCTATACACACATAAGTTCATCCACCCGTCACAGATCTGCATCACGCACCGCACTTATCACTCATCACCGACCGTAACCGTAACTGCGGATCCCTATACTTTCATCCAAACCCAGCCAAGAACAACAATCCCGAAACTCACGTGAAAAGAGCCATACCCACGTCGTGATCTTCATCGTACATTTCCCTTTTAGGCAGTTTGGACGTAGGTACACACAAATCCATACATATGGCTGATGCAATGTGAGGTCCTTGGCTGCTCTGTATGTCGAGGGCCGGTGTGGAACAGAAATGGGCGGGACACGAGGAGAAGTCGTACCATGCAGACTTGATATAGCGCCATGAGTGGAGCTTCTGCCGTGGTTCCGGTTGAGGCACCGACGTCAGGGCTCCTTTTAGTCACCGCTTTTTATGGTCGGCTGCAAAGGGAGGGCGGGGAAGGGGCTATGTAGGCTTGAAGGGTGGTTTCTGACCAGCCTCGTAGACGGTAACTTGCAGTTCTCATATCATCATGACACCATGTTGTTCATCCACACCTAGCGCTTATCCAATGGAGCATGCACGGTCATGGCATTGCCGATGTATATACATACGTAGTCGACCAATCCGGGGCTAACTTTCATTCGTCGTTTAGATATATGAATGTGCAAATCTAGGCGTCCCCGGCTTTATCCTCCTCGTTACTTATTCCGCCGCCTCATCCTCGGGCCACTACACCGGTAAACAGCGGCCCTTGCATTTGCGCCCAGGGCTTTGGTTGGTTGGCTAGTCACCTTCGGATCGCGGCTTACACGGATTTAACCAGCGCTCGGATGGCCGAATGCTTCGATGCGATCAGTGCTTGCATCTTTGTTGTGACGCTGTCTTTTATATGGTATCTGGAACATATCTAGTTCGGGAAATTGTTCAACCCTTGTTTAGGGTTGAACAATGACTATCGCCATTTAAGCCCGATCAATGGAGCCAACAATTCGTACCGCCCCGTGTTTGTAGACGATGCAGAAACCCAACAAATGTGTTTGGATTACCTCATACCTCTGACTTTTTTGTCATCACGCGCATAAAGAATGTAGGTTTTCACCACAAACCAAAGTGAACGCTGGCGGGAATAGTGGATCTCGTCCGTTACAAGATGGTCGAATATAGTGGCTAGGCTGAGGTCCAAAATCTAGACCCTTTGTCAACCAATGACAGCTTTGCATGGCCTGCGGACTACAGGGGTCATTAACAGATTTGACGGCCATAATCAGACCACCTTCGTCCTTTGTGGCCCGATTTCACCAAACTGGCATGTGCCGCCACACATTGTACATACATACGTACCTACACTCATACAGTATGTAGCATGGTTTTTGGCTCTTGCATCATTTTGTTTTTTTTGGAGGGGGTGTATGCAGTTGGTTGATGATTTTCTATAGCGGCAAGTGCAAAGTCTCGTTTCACTGCGGGGAAATCACGAGAAGGTGTCTATACTATGTGATGTATGTGTATAAAACACACCGCCAACAGACCTCACTTTATTTGTAGCGAAAGAGTGATCTGTAGGACATTGTGCTCACCGCATGGCGATCTACCTAACCCGAGGGATCGTCCTGAACACCACCCTTAACCACAATCCAAAAAAACTATTGTGTGATGCCTTATTTGCTGGGCCTGCGGCATACATGACGTTGTGAGATATTCAGCTCTAGGGGTTCGTTCTTTTTGGGAAATTCACACAACAATCGAATCTGCGTCAGTTCCTTCCCTCTATAATTCACGTATTCGCCGACCACAATTCTTTGCAAGGCCTTATTCAGTGTCGGCTTTAAAGACATTGTCTAATCCGTCATTACCATCATCATCATCGTGACTTATTACTTTATTCTCCATTTTCCATTGAATCGTTGTTACATCCACCCCGCTATAATCCTTGTCAACGCACCCATAAAACCGATTTACAGTTCTGTATCGTGCTAGTTCTACCGTGTTTGCAGTGACCCATTGACCCAGAGCACACCGATATACACAGCGCAACGTGGATACTACACCGACCTCGCTGTCACCCCAACTTCGTTCCAGCGCCCCTGGCTATCGTTTCTTCTACAACTCCAACGTCCGGTCCGTTTATCCGCCGCAGTAACTTGTCTAGACTTGCCGAATCTAACGGTCATCAGCTCATTTATTGCGTGAACTTGGCTCATCAGTTCCAACACATTGCTATCTGTTCCTTGACATCGGCCGTGTCACAGCTATCACTATTCATCGTCAGAGCCTTGATCTCTTTACAAATCCGCCAGATAACTCCCACCACCACCTACCAAACAACTAAGTTGCTGCTGTGCAAATCGCTGACATTGTCTGACAAGTGTTCGCTGTCTCTCGAAATCGCACCATTCTTCGACAAATCGGGCCCCTACGGAAACCCTGTGCATCCTTCAGTCCCCCGCTGTCCAGCCTCCCACGTTCTAGGAATTTTGTTGTTCTGCAAGCTGTTCTGCAAGCTCCTCAAGCTTCGCTACTGTTTCCAGAAGCCCAGAAATCCTGATTTTCCGTGGTTGCGTGCTCTGGTGACACTCACAAACGCCTGGTAGCTGGTATTTTACAGCTAGTATTTGTGATTTTCTTTTTGGATGCTTTTTATGGTTTTGTTTTTTTACTTCTTCTCTCTGCCTCGTTTCTTTTATTAATTCTCCGTCCTCTTTTCCCTTTTTTCTTTGTTCGTCAGCTCTGTGCTCATTCACCACTTCTATTCTCTTGTTCCTTGAGTGCTTGGGCCGACTTGTTGCTGGAAATCGGAAATCCCACACAAATCTTGAGCCTAAGCTGTGCCCTGCGTTTTTCGCCTGTTAATTCTTGTCGTTGCAACAAATTAGCGAACTGCTTGACCCTGCTCGCCGCGTGCATAAAATACTCACTGCACCCGTTCACATCTACACTTTGGCATTCCGCAGTCTATCCCTTGATCTGGTTGTTGATCTTTGGTTGCCCTGCTTTTTTGTTTCGATTTACCCCTACCGTTGTTAGGAATCAAGCTATTCGCCTGGTATTCAACTGCCTGTCTAGTTTTGATGCTAATCGGTTGCTCGGCTCCTAATATCTGCAAGATATCCCGTTAGCCATCGTTGAACTAGAACACACCCCACATTGGCTTTCTCACCCCAAGACCCATTTGATATATTCTTGCATTTTCACTACTGGAAACCCGCTCGTCGCCCGCATCCGAGCACATAAATCGGCAATATCTTTGGTACCGCAGTCCCAGCATCGAGCTTTGACAGTTGGCAAAGCTAAAATAGTGCCCATATTTAGCTTGGCCGGCTTATTTGTTCATCTTTTGGTCACAATCAAGGAATCTCGATAATTTGTATCTTGATTCAACTCACAATCTTGTTCCTCGTTTTATTATCCCATCTCCTTCAGATTAATATTTCTTCGCCATGCCCGGAGCTCACGCCGATACGGACATGGAGGTGCAGTCCGGTACGTTGCCCTCTAATGCTCTTAGCATTGAGGGCGCCGCTGACACACTGAGTATGCTGCGTAGCATGCCGCGACCTCCGATTCTGTGTCAGGTTTGTATTGTGGGTGCCGGTCCTGCTGGTCTCATGATGGCTTCAAATCTGGTCAGATTTGGTCTCAAGGTAGAGGTTATTGATGACCGCTCCGATCAGACGCCTGTAGGAAGGTAGGTTAGAAAATGCCTACTCATAAAGAACCCCACTAACAAAAGGTATAGAGCTGATGGTTTACAACCCAAGACGATCGAGACCTTCAAGCAAATGCGTCTTGCAGATCCTTTATTGCAGCGTGGTGTTCGTGTTTATGACATTTCATTCTGGAGAAGCACACCAGACAAGCCATTATACCGCATGGGTCGTGAAGTTCACTATCCACCCATTATTGATGTGCTAGATCCATACATTCTTTTAGTACACCAAGGTGTTGTGGAGGGTCTGTTTATTGAAGATATGCGCAAGCGTGGAACCGAAGTACGGAGAAATACTGCCTTTGATTCATACAGTGTACCAGAGAACAGAAACGGGCCACTCCAGGTCAACTGCCGGGCAAACGTTAACCAGGAGAGAAGAACTCTGTTGACGCAATTCTTGGTTGGTTGTAAGTATTATTTGATGTCTTCAAGAATTGAGCTATACTGACAGACTTGCACAGGCGATGGTGCGCATTCCAATGTCCGTAAGAGTATCCCTGATGCTAGGGCAGTCGGGATGTCACAAGCGGCGATTTGGGGTGTGTTAGACGGTGAACTAATTACCGATTTCCCCGATATCTGGTCGAAGACTGTGATCTTCTCACAAGAACACGGCTCGATTCTGGTGATTCCGCGTGAACGCAACATGACGCGACTGTACATTGAACTCAAGACGGGTCCTAGCTCTGACCGTCGTGAGATGGGACAGGACTTCATTATGCGCCGGGCCAAGGAAATTATGGCGCCATTCGAGATCAACTGGAAGTACATTGAGTGGTTCGGTAGATACCAAATTGGCCAAAGAGTGGCTAGCCGCTTCTCAGATAACCACTTGCGTGCCTTTTTGGCGGGTGATGCCAGTCACACTCACTCGCCAAAGTCGGCTCAGGGTATGAACACGTCCATGCACGACTCATGGAATTTGGCATGGAAGCTGAACCTGTCGGTTCGTGGATTGGCCAAGCAAAACCTGCTTGAGAGTTACGAAGAGGAGAGACGGAAGATTGCACTCGATCTTGTGAACTTTGACTATGACCACGCGAACCAGATAGCAGAAGGTGATGCGTTGGCTTTGGCCGAAAACTTCAAGACGAATGTGCGCTTCATTTCAGGTATTGGTGCTGAGTATGCCGAGAATGCGGTCAACCGTATGACGGGTGACCCAATGATCTTTGGCGAGGCCAAGCCTGGATGTCTCTTGCCGCCTGGAAAGGTGACGAGATACCTCGACTCGAACCCAGTAGATATTCAAACTGATATCCCAATGATGGGACAGTTCAGAATTTACATTTTAACATGGGACGTGCGGCAAGCAGCTATCTTTTTGGATGACCTTTGCCGTGCTATTGCCAAGAAGGAGTCGTTCATGGCACAACTGTCTGCGGCAGCCAGCACTTCTTATGCCGCGCAACCAAGAATTCCCGCGCCAGATCTGGATGTCTACCAACGACCTGAAAGATACACTGTGGTGAGCCACCTGTTTACATTTGCGCTATTGAGTAAGTTTCGGGAGCCCTGCATATATGAGAATTCACATGCTAACGATGTTTCACAGCTACGATGCCCAAGCAAGACATTGAGATCTCCGATCTTCCCGCTCTCTTGCAAGACAGCAGATGGACGTTCTATATTGACAACGTGCCAGAACTTGATACCCGCGGTTACTTGACCACTAACAAATGGATGGGCAGTCTTAGCCCCGGTGAAGTTGGTATTATCAACGTTCGGCCAGACGGATATGTCGGCTCAGTGGGCAGGTGGGATACCAGTGTAGACGGTTCTGGTCAAGAGGCAGCCAAATGGCTGGATGAGTACTATGGGGGATTCCTTAAGCTGCCGACGCAGCCAGCTAACTAGGTGGTAAAAGTGGTTTTATAATGAGATTTTTGGGTAGTTGGTGTTGCGATTGTGATATGGGTTTTTATGACTTGATTGGCTTTTTGTAGCGTTTGTTTTGTTTCTTTTTGGAATATATTTGCACATCAATAATTACTGCTCTGTGGTGACGTTTAAGTTTGGCGCGCTATTACAACGATCTAACCTCGCCTCGCACGTTTTAGGAAGTTATTTGGAGTTACAACATGATCATTTAGGTTACACTAATACATAAACTAACTCTGGGTAGGCATTGCCACATCTGCTTTATTCTCAATCGCATCCGCAGCCTTCCACAGTGCCGTCACGGTCTTCTGTTGTGTATAGAAGTTCACACCAGGTCTTCCGTAGAAAGTACTGGCACCACCACCGGCAATTGAAGCCTTGTTTCCAGTGAAACTGAACATGGGAAGGGGCACGGGGATCGGCACATTGATACCAACCTGGCCAGCCTGGATATTCTTACGGAACTTCTCGGCGGTAGGTCCACTGTTTGTGAAAATTGCCACGCCGTTTCCGTAGGGGTTCTTGTTAATCAGGTTGATTGCGTCATCGAGCGTTTCCGCTTCAAGGACTACCAGCACAGGCCCGAAGATCTCCTCTTTGTAACAGTCCATCTCCGTGGTCACGTTGGTGATGATTGTCGGACCAACCCAGTTACCCTTGGGATACTTCCCATGTGGTGGTGTGTATCCACGACCATCGAGGAGGACCTTGGCACCTTGAGCTTCCGCTGAGGCAATCAGTCCCTCAATACGCTCCTTGCTAGCAGCGGTCGTCACGGGACCGAGGTCCGCACCATCTTCGAAACCAGCATCCACCTTGAGAGCCTTAGCGCGCTCGACGAGTTCTGGAATCCACGATTTCGTCTCTGAGCCCACGGTGACAAGCACGGAGAGAGCCATGCACCGTTGGCCGGCAGCGCCAAAGGCGGCGCCGATGACGGAGTTTAAGAAGTGGTTCTTGTTGCAGTCGGGGAGAACTGCAGCGTGGTTCTTGGCACCGAGGTTGGCTTGAACACGTTTGCCGTTGGCGGAGCCGCGGGTGAAAATGTATTCACCGGCTTTGTTGCCGCCGACGAAGGAGATGGCTTTGATGGTGGGGTGGTCGAGGATGTGGTTTACTGCGTCGTGGGTGCCGTGGATGACGTTGATTACGCCTGGGGGGAAACCGGCTTTGACGGCTAGTTCGGCGATGATCAGGGAGGCGGTGGGATCACGTTCAGATGGCTTGATGATGATGGTGTTGCCGGTAACTGTGGCGATGGGAATGCACCAGAGGGGAATCATGGCGGGGAAGTCTAGAGAAAGGTTAATATGATTCTTTTAAGACGGGGTGGCGGACTTACTAAATGGGCAGATGGCAGCAACTACACCTAGAGGTTCCCGGTAACTTCTAGTCTCCATATCCTTTGCAACCTCGAGAACTTCACCCTTCATGAATTCTGTCACTCCACACGCCGCCTCAGCGACCTGCAGACCTCTCAGTACATCACCATGGGCATCAGCATAAGTCTTACCCTGCTCAAGGGTAATACTCGCCGCCAAACGATCCCAGTTCTCCCGAATCAAGGCCACAAACCGGAACATGATCTGCTGCCGGGCAATAACCGACATACCGGACCACCCGGGGAAAGCCTTGGCGGCCGATTCGACAGCAAGGTCGATTTCGGCCGTGGTATTCAGGGGGAGGGTAGTCAACGGAGCAGCAGTGGCCGGGTCAGTCAACGAGATTGTCTTGGGAGACGGCGACAGAAGGAAATGGTTGTCGACGAAGAAGGGGGTTATGGGGGCGGTTGCGGGGCCATCGTGGGTTAACGGGAAGGTGGTTGCGGTGCACGGGAGGGTGGTTTGGGCGTAGTCTTTTAACGCGGAGTGGAGGAAGCGCGCGGGGAGCGCGGGGTTTGCTGAAGACATTTTGAGATGTGGTCGGGAGATGTATGAAAGGAGAGAGGGTCGGAGGAGTCGGTTCATGGTTGTGGCGGGTGACGGTGGGGGTTTATATGGATGGGAATTGTGACGAGGACGGAGGTCGGCGAGGTTACCGACGGGGTTAACGGGGATGAAATAAAGTAGGAACAAGGGGGTGCTGGCAAGGCGGGATGGTACGAGGATTTAGATGCAGATATGTATATAGGCAGGTAGGTATGAAGCGAGCTCGGTTGATGACGTAGACACGTAGTAGAAGGGGGATATTAATGACAATTCACTGCGGGTTCAACCGGATATCCGACAATATACACACATGATTCTATAGTCATCAAAGAACAGCACACGTCCCCTCCAATCTCCATTGGAGAGCTCCCCTTGGAGTCCTATCACGGCCCGCTGACCCGGCTTGGAGGTAGTGTCTGCTCCAATCTGGGGTAACTTACACCCCAATCGGCACTTGTAGGATCACTGATAGGATGAACAGGGGTGCTATCTGATTAGGTTCAGGCTTATCAACTGTTTATCTCAAGGTTATCTGACAATCTTGAGGGATTGGAGATGACGTCGATAGGGTTTGTGAAGCACTTGATAGGGTTTAATAAGTCGTGTAACTTTTAAGTGGAGCTTGGGCCACAACAGGGTTTAGTTTGGGTTTGATGTGGAAAACATTCACAAAGTAAAGGTTATGATGATGATGAAGTTTAGACTTTGCATTAGTCGGTCTTTTTTGGGTCTAACAGGCCTATTTAATTGAGAGCCCATACAACTTTTCAACGCGATCACGACCAAATAACGACCTAATTCACGCGACACCACGATCTTTCTATCCCCCCAAAATGTCGACCGGCAATCCCCCCCTCTTCTTCCACGCCCTCCTGCGCCCTTGTATCCTACAAATCCTCCGCGCAACCGGCTACTACGGTTCCCGTCCATCGGTAATCGACACGCTAACCGATCTTGCCGTCCGATACATGGTTCTCTTAAGTTCCCGCGTAGCGGCGCACGCCGGTGATAACGGACGAGAAGACGCGCCAGACGCGGCTGATGTACGGCTTGCCCTGGGGGATATTGGCGCCTTAGCAATGTGGGATGAGGACGAGGGAGTGGGCGGGTTTGTGGAGTGGTTTGAGGGACGGGCGGCGAGGAATATTCGAGCTTTGGGATTGTTTGATGGGGAGAGCGGGGCGGCGGATTATTTAACGGGTATGTTGTGATGAAACTTGTTTGGCGCGTGGATTGCTAACTCTTTTTTAGCGTTGAAAACGAAACATAGTAAGACGGGTGAAGATACTCGGTATGTTGGCACGGCATTGGGTCGTTCTATAGACCATGGGGAAGTCACGGCTGAAGGGGCCGAGGATCTGGTGTCGGTGGCTGCATGGGAAGCTAAGATTCGGGGACCGCAGATGGTCAGGGTTGAGGAGATTGAGGACCTTGAGGGCGAAGACAGTTCGGATTCGAGACCGGGAAGTTCAGGACTTAGTTCTGTTGGGGGAGACGATGTTGATATGGATATGGAGTTGTAAGAGATTAGATCATGGTAATGGGTTTTAGCACGGCGTTTGGGTTTTGTGTTTTTTGGTTAGGCGTTGGTTGGATGGGGATACACATTTTGTATGTATGAAGGATACAGATAAAATCAATGTTAATTTGTCATGTCTATGCAATCTATCATATCGTACAAGCTCACTCCAGATATAGGCTATTTGCGCCTTAAGAAGCCTCCTCCTGTTCTCTTGCGTCTTCCTCCACTAGCCCCGCAATATCATAGAACCCCATTTCCTTGGCAACCGAGTTCAGCACATCTTCGGTGACTTCCTCCACAGGTTCTGTACTACTCGTCGAAGTTAAGTAATGATCTCTAAGATAAGCAAAAAGCCACTCTTTTCTTTCCTCCTCAGTAACTTCCTCCTCGATTCGATTTATGCCTTCTTCTTTGCCACTTCTCACGCGCATATCCCAAATGATCCGTTCCATTTTCCCCTTGGCTAAGCGTACTTTGTGTCGGGCCGCGGGAGAATCGAAGAGGAGATTGGTGCTTCCGATGACCAGTTCTAGGACAAGTGTCTCCTGGGGCATGAAGTTGAAGAAGCGTCTGAGCATTGACAGGGCGATGGCGAAGCCTGGCCGGTCTTCAAGACGTCGGAATGTGTGTAGAATCTTGCGGCCTAGTTGGTAATTGAGAGGTTCGGTCTTGAAAATTTCCACATTGTTGACCATTGTTCCAAAGGTCTGTCGTGCGGCAGTCCGTTGGGCGGGATATGAGGACGGGTCAACTTGTAACATGCGGTTGATATCCAGAGCCTTCCAAAGCTCGATGAAAGTGTGCGAATTAGGTTTCATGCCCTTCTCAACTACAAGTTCTTGATAAAGATCCAGGGCTTCGTCCACCCGGTTGAAGTCAAGCGAGTTGGCCATCAATTGGTTCATCATGAAGGCATTATACGGAATTTCACATGTATCAAAAGCCTTCCAAAGTCGTCGAAGCTTTAAATCCAAATGACGCAGTTGATAATCCTCCGCCATCAAAGAGAACGTCTCAAGTGAAGCCGCCGGTAACGGGTCACCATTTGAGAGATCTTCAGGCGTTATGAACTGCTCTTTTGTCTGATTTCTCTCAGCAACAAACTGCTGACGTGATCGTACCATTTCCCAGCCTAGAGTCTCTGCCATGACTAAATCCCGAGGAGACCCTGATCTATGCCAAGCGCCGATGAGTCCGTTTAGTTGAATTGCCGAGCCGGGGATATGATGTTTTTGCATGAAGCGGACGACTTTGAAGGCGTTTTCTAGTTCGCCGTTGCCGATAAGCCGTTTTAACCACTTGCCCATGAAGAACTTATTGGCCACGATCCTGGGTAACTTGCTACCGGCACTTAACGTCATTTCGCCTTTCGTCATCATGTCGACAAATACGGTAAGCGCCTCAGCAGTCCGGTTGACGTTTAAGAAGAGAGAGATGATGCGATCAAAGTCAATGAGAGTCAAATCTGTGCCTAACCTAGCTCGAAGATCCGCATATACCTCCATTGCAGATTCAGTAGCTTCGGGGGTCTCTTTGACAAGATGCGCATGGATAAGATCGATTAGAATACGGGCATCACCACCTGCGTCGAGGACACGAGAAATATTGTCTGTGGCTTGTTGAATGTTTCCGGCTAAACAGTGCATGCGAGCTCCGAGTTCCCAGAACTGAATGTATAGTTCCGATTTATCGTTTCCAAGAGTCGTTACAGATCTGCGCCATTGTTCCATGGCTTCTTTTTGAGATCCACCGGCGAACATTACTTCGATGGCGACTAGTTGTTGTTCTGCAGGCAATGTTATCTTTGCTGCCTTCATGTCCCTTGTGAGTTTGGATAACATGATTAGTCGTTGCGGGTTATTTGGATGTTCAATTGAGAAAGCCCGCCATAAGAGATCCCATACATCCCTATGAACTGTGTCGTACCGCAACGCGATAACCGGCCGCGCATCAGAATACCTCCGATACATGGTCTTGTATAAAACCTCCGGCAAGGCATCTCCCCTAGCCAACTCCTTTTTCGTTCTTTTCAATGCCTTAGAAAACTCATTTATAATCTTCTTTTGTGACCCTTTGAAGAACCGTTCATCGATCACGGCTACCACCTCCTTATCTGCCGCTTGCAAAATCTCCTTTATGGGCTCTTCTGGTAACCCCATAGATGGCAGTTTCGGTGATGACAACCCTCTTACAAACCGACCCAGCTTCTGAATCACACTGGTTGCTCCGCCTTCGCCCTTACGTATGACCCCCGAGATTTCTTCCGCTAGAGCATCAACTTCTCCCTTGGTAGGCATCCGCATATCCCTATCTGAGAACCTATCCAACAGCTGCCTTGTCCGCTCCGTCATCTGATTATCTTGACCAGCCCAGGAATCTGAAAACTCCTGCGCATTCCGTAGCTGTCGAACGACACCCTTCTCATCTTGTTCGAAGAACCGCACTGAGTATCCTTCGCCTTGGTTTTCGGGATAGTCGTGGATGACCGCCGGTAGTGGTGCTTTTTCGTAAGTTACTGCCTTGTCTGGAACAACGACGTTTCCGGCCGATGTGAAGGTGTTTGGTTTCACATTTTTCGGGGCGTTTGGCGTTGGTGGCGGGGCGGGTGCTGGTGGACGGTGTCTTCGGAGGCTCGCCGGGGTTGTGTGTAAAAGACGGCGAAGCGGGACAGTAGAAAGAGGAGTGGCCTGAGTGATTCGAGGCACGAGGGCCTGAGATGCCATGATCCAGTGCGTGCACTTGCGCAGCTCAGTATTCCGGTGTCGTCAATGTTACTTCTGAAATAGGAAACCAACAAAACAAAATAAAAACTAGGAAAAAACTTTAACAAAATGACGTTCACATTACAACGTTGTTACAGAATCAATTCGTCATTCTCGATTAAGGCCGCAGTAATTACATCAGGAACCGCAAGTGGGTCTGTCCATCCCAGCTTAGAGAACTGCTTCCATGTTTGCACTTGACCTCAAAAAAAAAAGACGTCAATATACATCCCGGTCGGCGCAGGTAACTCTCGATAAGATAAGCCCCACATAAAAGTTCTCACCGCTTTAGCTCTCCGGGCAGAAATGTACATTTTTTCCAGTAACTAGCAAGTCGCATCAAGCTATACGCCGTCGCCACCAGGACCTCCGCCAAATTGACCGCATTGCATCACGGCCAATTCCCCGGCCCCCGTTCCCGCCACAAATGTCCTCCGACGCCCCCGTCCATTTCACTGGCCACGCTGGCCTGGCTCATCGCCTCGTCCTCTCCACTCTAACCGGCCGGCCCATCGTCATCTCGCAAATCCGCTCCAACTCACCAACTCACCCCGGTCTCGCCCCTCACGAAGTCTCCTTTCTCCGCCTCCTCGACACTGTTACCAATGGCTCTTCTATGCAAATCTCTCTCACCGGTACCCGCATCACCTACCACCCCGGTTTGATCACTGGCGCCATAGATGGCGTTGGTGCCGTCGATGGTGATGTTGTCGAGCACCGCATCGAGGCCAACAACACCCGCGGTATCGCCTACTTCCTTCTGCCTCTATGCCTTCTCGCGCCGTTTTCCAAAGGTCACATGAATGTCCGTTTCACCGGTCCTGGTGTAATCACCTCCTCCACCGAAGCCGGCGACATCTCCGCCGATACCTTCCGCACTGCCATCCTCCCCCTCTTCGCCCTCTTCGGTATCCCCCCCGCCCGTATCGAACTCCGGATTCTCACCCGTTCTAACCCCGGCCGCGGCGGTCGTGGTGGTGGTGGCTCCGTTGAACTCCGCTTCGCTTCTCAAGTTCGCCTCCCTAAAACACTCCATCTCAACCGCTCTGACGGCCGCATCCGCCGGATTCGCGGTGTCTCTTACTGCACGGGTGTTGCTGCTTCCAGTAACAGTCGGATGATCACAGCGGCGAGAGAGGTTCTGAATCAGTTAGTTCCAGATATCAACATCGCAGCGCAATACGACCAAGCGCCGTTGGTGCCGGACAAAAATGGCGATAAGAGACGGACTGGTGTTGGTTTTGGTATTTCTTTGGTGGCGGAGAGTTCTTCAATGGGTGTCATTTACTCTGCTGATGTCCCTGCACCACCCCATGGTGGTGTCATTCCCGAGGACATCGGTAAGCAATGCGCTTACCAACTTCTTGAGGCCATCTCCATCGGTGGCTGTATTACCCGTGAAGCGGCTCCTACGGTCATGACACTCATGGCCATGGGAAGTGAAGATGTTGGCAGAGTAAGATTGGCAAAGGGTGTGATTACGCCTGAATTTGTCCGGTTGGCTAGAGATCTCAAGACCTTTGGTGGCGCATCATGGGGTATCCGGACAACGGGTGATGATGATTCTGATGACGTTATTGTTTCTGTCAAGGGCTTTGGCGTTGGCAATGTTGCGAGAAAGGTGGCATAGATGGAGAAAGAAGAATGGTCATTTATTTGCTTGGGTTTCGGTTCTGTTTTAAATACTTGTTTCTCTCTGGTTGGGTGGAGTTGGCTGTTGCTTGTATCTTATTCCCGCTTCACTTGGTAACTTGATAATATCAATCATGTACAATACACAAATATGCGTATAAAAGAAAAAGAAAAGCTGGGTATATTGAAAAAAATCTAAAACATCATCATCACGGGCTGTATCCTACACCATTCAAAGTTCCGGCTCTGCTTCCCTGTCTCTGTGTCTATTCCGTCTATCACTGCCATCACGTCCGGCTCGTCTGGCCCGATCCATCAAAGCTCGTTCTATGATGCGGTTAATCTGGGCAGCCTGCTCGGGAGTCATATGCAACGGGTCATCACCATTGGTTTCCGGTGGCTGGGGTAGCAAAGCCTCAAGGTCCCTCCCCGGTGCTCGTTGTCTAGGCTCTGGAAGATTGCTATCTCTACCTCGATCTCGATTCATGAGAACCTGGGATATGCGCAAGAAGAAGCCAATTCCTATACGACTTCTGAAGGTCTGAATAGGGTTGTAGGTGCCGATGATCTCAGTTCCGGTTACTAACCCATCATACTCTGACAAATCTGGTTGGGCAGGTCGACTAGAAGATCCACGACTCCCGGGTGTAGATCGTCCGCTAGAAGACCTCCTTCTAGTGAATCCCTCTACAGTCGGATCCGCATTATCAGCGTATGTCGCCCCGGCAAGTCCTGGGTTGTTCATCACTAACGCCTCCGCCGGTGGTGCACTTCCTGACCTAGCCAATAGTCTTAACAATCGTAATCTTGGAGATCGAACAGGATCAATCTCATGTCTCAGCATGTCTCTATGGAAGTGCACACTCAACATTAAGCATTGCAATAGCGCAATCAAAATATCGAACGCTAATAACACCCACTTATGCTTCGGTGGTTGCTGCCCGATGAAGTCGATGAAGACTCCACCATGCATATACCCGTGGGTGTTCTCAACGGGCTCTGGGAGTGAAGCGAATATATGATACAAAATAGCCGCAAGGTTGGGAATGATAATTGCTATGATACCAGGCTCAGCAGTAGTGGGCATGATCATGGACTCCGGTTGAGGCGTAAAGTAAAAGTAATGAACGAGAGCACGAGGGGCCAAAAGAAAGAAATTGCACCTAAAATAAAGCCGTCGTCAGTGAACTCTCCAAGACAATTGTCTACTCAAATAACTTACTCGAGGTAATACAAAGCCGCCAACTGCACTAAAACAAGCGAATCCAAACTCCGCGCCAACTGCTCCACCAGTTCCGTCCTCTTCGTCAATCCTGGCGCTTGTCTCTTAGACTGTCTTCTAACACGTCGTCGTGAACGCCGCCTAGAACCTTCCCCCGCATCACTTCCTTCATCGCGCCGTGTGCGCGCAGTAGGCGAAACACTGCGGGTGCGCCGGGATGATCTGCGGTTCGGCCGGCGAGAGAAGCGCAGAGGAACAGCCGTAGATGAGGGCGGACGGGCCGGAGAAGTACTATTTGCTGAGGCGGAGCCGGAGACGGTCTCGGGCGTTGGGGATCGGAGGGGTAATGGAATTGTTATAGGAACGGGGTGTGGTGTGTTGGCCATTTTGGGGGGCCGGAAAGTACCGCGGAGGTTTAGTTCATGGCGGGTTGGTAGATAAATGGTGCGCACGCTGGCAGGCTGGATATAGGGGTTGTTATCGTGTCGCGATTAGCTAGGAGAGGCGACGATCAGATCAGAGAAAAAGTGTAAAAGACGAAAAAAAATGAGTCTAAATGTATATCAAAAAGTAAGATTGATCAAGACACAATCCGCCAAATTGCCAAACAATGGACCTCATTCCTCCGCTCCGCCATCCGTAAATCCTCGACACAGTAATGGCGTCACGACGTACTTTTAGGGTCGAACGTTGTTCAACCCACATCGAAAATGCACGTGCAATAACTAAATCCCAAAATGGAAACCACTTTAGCAAGGGTCTATTCAGCCAGGGTTTTGAGTGACTCAGGGCCCGGGGGGAGGATTCGCAACGGGTGGCCGACAGAGACCTCATACAAGCCGTAAACAGATCTAAATTGGGAGTGCTTTTGCCCAGCTTGACATCTCCTTATTGCCAGTATATTCAGCTTACATATATCGACGATACCTGTCGATTGACACCCAATTCTTCCCAAGCCCTAACCCAGAACAACCCCGCGATACCCCGCCAACCACCAGAAGCGCCAAATCCAATCCCTGGTCCACCGAAATCCACGCCCGGGCTTCGTCATTCTTCTTCCTCCCTCTTCCCGCCTCACCGACATACCCCCCACCCCTCATACCACAAAAATGGCCGACTCAACGCCCGATCTTGCGTCCGCGCTTCTCCAGAAGCTGGACAAGACCTCGCCCCTCCTCTCTACCGACGCCTTCCCTAATGTCCCTTTCACCGATGTGAAGTCGGCGCTTGACCGTCTCGGCTCCCGCGAAATGGTCGCTTACAAGACTCTGGAGCGCGAGGAGGCTCTGCTGGAGGTTGAAGGTGAACAGATTGCCGCTCATGGATCGCACGAGGCCAGAGTCTTTGCAGCTCTTCGTGAGGCCATGGAGGGGCTGACCGTGCAGGAGCTGGAAAAGGCTATTGGCGACAAGACTGTCACCAAGGTTGGTCAGGGTAAGGCTTTCAAGGAGAAGTGGATTACCAAGGCTAAGGACGGCAAGCTGGTTGCTACTGTAAGTGTGAGACGGAAATATTGAAAAAATGCTAGAAACTAATCACATGCCTCCGCCCAGGCCGAGTCTATCACCGACGTCACTCAGCAGCAACTCAAGCAAATCCAGACCGCCAAGACCCACGATGCCAAGGTTATTTCCGACCTTCGCAAGCGCAAGCTTGTCCGCCTCCAAAAGGTCGTCTCCTTCGAGATTACCAAGGGTCCTAAATTCGCTCTTGAGATGGTCAAGGAGGACACCGATCTTACCGCCGACATGCTCACTGCCAACTCTTGGGATAAGGCCACCTTCAAGGCCTACAACTTCAATGCCCTCGGTGCCGATCAGGGCGCTGGTGCCCTGCACCCTTTGAACAAGGTGCGCGCCGAGTTCCGTCAGATTTTCTTCGAGATGGGTTTCGAGGAGATGCCTACCAACCGCTATGTCGAGTCCGGTTTCTGGAACTTCGATGCGCTTTACGTTCCCCAGCAGCACCCTGCTCGTGACTTGCAGGATACCTTCTACATTTCCGATCCTCTGGTTGCTGACCCTCCGCGGGCGGAACCCGGCGTTGACCAGGATCAACAGGAGTACTGGGATAACATCAAGGCCGTCCACCAGGAGGGCAAGTTCGGTTCCATTGGTTACCAGTACCCATGGGCCGCTGATGAGGCTCTTCGTCTGGTCCTCCGTACCCACACCACTGCCATTTCTACCGCTGTTCTTCGTAAGCTTGCTGCCTCCAAGGGCCCCGACGGCCGGCCGCCGCCTGCCCGCTACTTCTCTATCGACCGTGTATTCCGTAACGAGGCCGTTGACGCTACGCACTTGGCTGAGTTCCACCAGGTGGAGGGTGTCATTGCCGATTATGGCTTGAACCTGGGTGGTCTGATGGAGTTCATGGAGACTTTCTTCAACAAGATGGGTATTAAGAACCTCAAGTTCAAGGCTGCTTACAACCCGTACACTGAGCCCTCTATGGAGATTTTCTCATACCACGAGGGTCTGGGTAAGCTGGTTGAGATTGGTAACAGTGGTATGTTCCGTCCTGAGATGTTGGAGTCGATGGGCTTGCCTAAGGATCTGAGAGTTTACGGTTGGGGTCTGTCTCTGGAGCGGCCAACTATGATCAAGTATGGCATCTCCAACATCAGAGAGCTGCTTGGCCACAAGGTCGATCTGAACTTCATCGAGAAGAACCCTGAGGTCCGGTTAAACAAGAACTAAGATCGGGTCTTGTAGAAAAAAAGAAATAGTGAATGAATATCAAAGAATAAGACAACTTATATTGAATTTAGTGTAAATGTATATTAGGGTTTATGACAGGTCAGGGTCCAAGCTCCCCTCTCAGGCACCATCAATGATGACATGAAATTTCCAGTAGCAGCTTCCAGAGGGAGCTATAAAGCACCCCGCCAACGTCATCATAGGCAATTGCCACGCTTTTTCAAGTCCATATTTTCACAAAATAACCTGTGTGGAGCCTTGTCTCCAGTTTTGCTTACCTTGCTCATTAGTTTTCATCACGGATTATCTCGACAACGCATTGCGCATCAGCACGCATCCGCCACAATGATTATCAGAGTGCGCGGCCCTGACGGCATGTACCGTCTGAATCTCGAACCCCATAATACCTTTGCAGACCTCGTCCAGCAAACACTTACGAATCTCCCACCCACGACAGACCCGTACTCATTCAAAATATCCTCACAGCCTACCGGCGCCGATGCCAAATCTATCAGTGATATTGGTACTGTTCAGATTCAGCAAGTCGGAATTAAGCACGGCGGATTAGTCTTTATCACCTACCAGGATAAGGCGGAGGCTGTGGGTGCTCCTGAAGCACCTACGTCGGTCACCGCGCGGTTGAATGGGAAGGCTGTCGAGCCAGATGCGCCAGTGGATGCCCAAAAGGCCATTGAGGCTGCGGAGGGCGCTGCTAGACCTTGGGAAGTGATTAAACAGAGCCCCCTCGATGACGCCCTTGACAAAAAACCAGGTACTATTGCGCGCTCTCGGAATTCCATGTGCAGACATGGTCCCAAGGGGATGTGCGACTACTGTACGCCTTTGGAGCCTTTCAACGCTGAATACCTGGCAGACAATGGCATCAAGTATCCCTCTTTCCATTCGCATCTTCGCAAGATTAACGCCGCTACTAATAAGCCTGAGTCAGGGACGTCGTTCATCCCGCCATTGACAGAGCCTTACTACCGTGTGTTGGAGAACTGTTCTGGTGGCCATCCTAACTGGCCAGTGGGTATCTGCTCAAAGTGTCAGCCAAGCGCAATTATCCTGCAGCCCCAGAACTTCCGTATGGTTGATCATGTGGAGTTTGCGGAACATGGTATTATCAACAATTTCATTGACGCATGGAGAAAGACAGGTGCGCAGAGACTGGGTTACCTTTTTGGCACATACAAGGAATATACCAAGGTCCCATTGGGCATTAAGGCCGTGGTGGAAGCTGTCTATGAACCCCCCCAGAAGGATGAAGGAGATGGTCTTACTTTGCAAGAGTTCACCCATGAAGATAAAGTCAAGGAAGCTGCGCAAGCCTGTGGCCTGGAAGTTGTTGGTGTCATTTGGACTGATCTTATGGACGCTGGAAAAGGTGACGCCAGCGTAGTCTGCAAGCGTCACGCCGACTCATACTTCCTCTCGTCCCAAGAAATTTGCTTTGCCGCCCGAATGCAAGCCAAGTACCCACGCGTGACCAAATGGAGTCGTTCCGGTGTCTTTGGATCTAACTTTGTCACTTGTATCATTTCCGGTAATGAAGCCGGTGAAATCGAGATTACAAACTACCAAATGTCCAACACTGCGGTCGAGATGGTCCGCGCCAATATCATTGAACCCTCAGTGGACCCCACAGTGATGCTCGTCCAAGAAGAGGAAGAAGACGGAACTGGGCCTCGCACACGGTACATCCCCGAGGTATTCTACCGCAAGATCAACGAATACGGTGCAAACGTCCAAGAGAATGCCAAGCCTTCGTTCCCTGTTGAATATCTCTTTGTTACGCTCACTCATGGTTTCCCGGAGTATCCAACCCCGCTTTTCACCGGTGGTGGCTTCCCCATTGAAAACCGTGAATACATAGGCAACAGTCAAGACCACTCAGCTCTGGCTAAAACCATTGGTCTCCGCGCCGGGTCCATCCGTATGGACAATCTTGCCGACTTCCATGTTCTGGCCTTCATATACATCAGCGGCACTCTCAGCAAGGTAAGTAAATTTGCCCTCCCGCCACAAACATACTAACCCCACCCTCAATAGGATGAATTTGAGCTCCTGGCAACAGCAACGACAACACACCAACCAGTCCTCTTCACACAACTGAATAAAACGCCCGGGTGGCAAACCCTACTTATGCTCCTGCAACAATCTGGTGAGCGACTCCCCAAGCGGCCGCGGGCACCGTCTCATAATGGGTCTTCCTTGGCGTCGAGTGGCGCGGAGACTGGAACTGCGGGGCCCCGGCGTGATGATTTTCGTCTTGCTAAGAGATTTGCTGCGGTTAGGTTGAATAACGAGAATCGACCCAGGGCGGAGAGGCCGCCTAGTGGAGGTGGGGACGGGGGAGGTGAGGATGGAAGTATCCTGTGATTAGGAACGTGGCAGGCAGGTGGATAGGCAGGCAGGCAGGGTGGAAATGTCAATAGTCAACAAGACGGGCAGAACCACGAGGATAGAACAAGATACCATGAATCAAACAAACATTATTACCAGACTAGCTATCCAAACAAAAAACACTTTTACTCTAACTTATACACATCTCTTAAAGAGGCTTACCCCCAATGAAATCACTCCACCTTCTAACCTCCGCGGGAATACCCTCGGTTCTAGGCAACTTCTCACTCAAACACTGCGCAAACAGAATGGCGGTATTCGGCTCCATGAACAGGGGCACGCCAAAGTCCACAGCATTTCTGCGCATGACATAGTCCACATCAGTGGTAGTCTTTCCTCTAGCCAGGGCCAAGTTAAACACACCACGAATATCATGTTGCTTGAACACCTCGCGAAGAGCACGCTTATCTTCAGTGGGGAACTCGATGACCTGGACGTCAATCTTGGTCTTGGAAGTCTCCTCAAGGAACTTGGCGACCTTGGCGTCGGCGGCGTACAGCTTGTATCCCAAGGGGGCAACATAGTTGATAACCTTGGTGAGCCAGTCACGGGAGATTTCACCACCAAAGAGGAGACCCTCACCTTGCTCGGGAACACGGAAGTTCATGGTGGACTGGAGAGACGCCCAGTATGCCTCTACAAGAGTCTTTCCGAAGCAGGCAATTTCACCGGTGGAGCTCATTTCCACGCCGAGGAAGGGATCGGCACCGGCGAGACGAGTCCATGAGAATTGGGGAACCTTGGTGGCAAGGTAGTCGCGCTTAACAGCCATGGGATCCATCGGGGCGGGGACGTCCTGGCCGGCGAGAGCCTTGGTGGCGGCTTCGATGAAGTTGGTACCGAGGACCTTGGAAACGAAGGGGAAGGAACGAGAAGCACGGAGGTTGCACTCAATGACCTTGAGAGCGGCCTGGGAACCACCTTCGTCAGCCTTGATGATTTGCATGTTGAAGGGACCGGTGATCTTCCAGGCCTTGGCAACCTTCTGAGCAATCTCCTTGAGACGGGCCATGGTGGGCTCGTCAATGTTGGTGGGGGGGAGAACGAGGGTGGCGTCACCAGAGTGCACACCAGCCTGCTCAACGTGGGCAGAGACAGCATGGAGAATCAGTTCACCGTTGGAAGCGACACCGTCGACGTCAATTTCCTCAGCGCCCTCAATGAACTTGGTGATGACGACGGGGTGGTCAGGTGAAACATCGGAGGCGGCCTCCAGCTTCTCCTTGAGGTCTTCAGGGCTGCGAATGACGGTCATGGCAGCACCGGAGAGGACGTACGAGGGACGGACCAGAACGGGGTAACCGACCTCATCAGCAAACTTGGAGGCTTCCTCAACAGAGGTGAGTTCCTTCCAGGCGGGCTGATCAACACCAATGGAGTCGAGAATTTCCGAGAACTTCTGGCGATCCTCGGCCTTGTCGATATCCTTGGGGTCAGTACCGAGGACATTGGCGCCACCAGTCTCCTGGAGACGAAGGGCAATGTTCTGGGGAAGCTGACCACCGACGGAAACAACGACACCCGAGGCACTCTCAAGCTCGTAAATGTCCATGACACGCTCGTAGGAAAGCTCCTCGAAGTACAGCTTATCAGCGGTGTCGAAATCAGTCGAGTAGGTCTCGGGGTTGTAGTTGATCATGACGGTCTTCTTGCCCATCTCACGGAGAGTCTGGGTAGCGCTGACAGCACACCAATCGAACTCGACCGAGGAACCGATGCGGTAGACACCGGAACCCAGGATGATAGTGCCCTTATCCTCAAAAGTAACGTCGTGGCTAGAGGCGTTGTATGTGGTGTAGAGGTAGTTAGTGTTGGCAGGGAACTCGGCAGCCAGGGTATCGATCTTCTTGACCCAGGGGCGAATACCGAAGCCGGTACGGGCAGCACGAACAGCATCCTCGTTGGAGTTGACAGCGTGGGCAATCTGGCGATCAGAGAAACCCATCTTCTTGGCGTCGAGGATCTGGTCCTTCTTGAGTGCCTCAACGGAACCAACAGCCTGGAGAGTCTTGGTCATGTTGACAATGTTCTGCAGCTTGTGTAAGAACCACTTGTCAATCTTGGTCATCTCATGGAGCTTCTCGACAGTGTAGCCCTCGTGGAGCATGGCCTGGCCAACAGCCAACCAGCGGCGGTCAGTAGGGTTAGCAAGAGTGTCGTCCAAGTTCTCGAACTTATCGCCCTGGAAACCGACAAACTTGGGATCAACCTGACGGATAGCCTTCTGGAAGGACTCCTCAAAGGTACGGCCGATGGCCATGACCTCACCGACAGACTTCATGGCGGAGCCAATATCACGCTTGACGTGCTGGAACTTGGAAAGATCCCAACGGGGAATCTTGGTGACGATGTAATCCAGCGAAGGCTCGAAGTTGGCAGTGGTAGTCTTGGTGACGGCGTTGGGGAGCTCGGGAAGAGTGTGACCGAGACCAATCTTGGCAGCGGTGTAGGCCAAGGGGTAACCGGTAGCCTTGGAAGCCAAAGCAGACGAACGAGACAGACGGGCGTTCACCTCAATTACACGGTAGTCAAGACCGTCAGGCTGGAGAGCGTACTGGACGTTGCACTCACCAACGACACCAAGGTGGCGGACAATCTTGATGGCGGCGGAACGAAGCATGTGGTACTCCTCGTCGCTGAGAGTTTGCGAAGGAGCAACGACAATGGAGTCACCAGTGTGAACACCAAGGGGGCTATAGAACAGTCAGTACAAAAACCTCTATCCGCGGACCAAATAACTTACTCAAAGTTCTCCATGTTGCAGACAGTAATGCAGTTGTTGTTGGCATCACGAACAACCTCATACTCAACCTCCTTCCAGCCCTTGAGCGACTTCTCGACCAGAATCTGAGGCGACAAGGTCAACGACCGAGCAGCCATGTTGCGAAGCTCCTCCTCATTGTTGGCAAAGCCGGAACCAAGACCACCCAGAGCGTAAGCAGCGCGGACACTACAAGTTCTCGGGTTAGCAATTGTTACACCGAGACAATCAATTGTCGCATGAAGTTAGTGTAGCCATTTTGTAATTGCCATTTTGGTGTAGCCGTGAACCGCACTTACACAGGCAGTCTCACGTGACTAAACCAAATGTGGATTGGCCCCACTTTTTCCGAGAAAAAAAAAGACTTACATGATGGGATAGCCGACCTTGTTGGCAGCATCGAGGGCCTCGTCAATGGTAGAAACGGCGATAGACTTAGCAATTGGGATGTCGATCTCCTGGAGAGCCTTGGCGAACAAGTCACGATCCTCAGAAAGCTCCAGAGTATCAACCGACGTACCAAGAACCTTGACACCGTACTTCTCAAACAAACCGACTGTCGTGAAAACAAAGTTAGCTGTCGTTTCTTGTAAATCCGGGGTGCCGACGGCGCCATCCAAAACGCAGGATCACAAGCTAATAGCCATGGCGTGGTAAACCCCTGACCCTGGGCAAAACGGAACAGGAAGACCGGGCTTTTTAAAGGGCGGGCCTAGTTAAGCACGCACTCTCCCCAATCTGGGTATAAGAGGAATCCAGCGATAACCAGGGCCCATTGGCGGGGCGGAAGGACAAGTGCGCTGGGTTGGGCAGGATGCGTGCGGGCGACGATGGCCGAGGGATGACGATTGTTGAGATACTTACGGCGCTTCATCTCGACACCGAGGTTGAGGGCGGTTTGACCACCAAAAGAGAGGAAGATGCCATCGGGCTTTTCCTTTTCAATGACGTAGCTGACATATTCGGCGGTGACTGGAAGATAGTAGACTTCGTCGGCGAGGGAGTGATTGGTCTGGATAGTGGCGATATTCGGGTTAATCAAGACGGATTTGATACCGGCCTCTTTGAGGGCTTTAAGGGCCTGGGAACCTGTAGACAAAAAGGAAGCAAGTTAGAAAGCGGATTCAGTCGGCGCATTCGTTCAAAACCTACCAGAGTAATCGAATTCACCAGCCTGACCAATGGCCAAACCACCAGAACCAATAACCAGCACCTTTTTCACATCAACACTAGGTTGGGTCTTAATATGGCCACTGGCAAGGTACGCCTGAGCATTCGGCGCAGCTTGCGACTCTGCGCGACACAAAGCCGTGTATGATAGTAAACGCTTCTTCATCTGACTTTGCATCTCCATAAGTGTCTTTGGCTGGGCGGATACCCTGGCGCCAGCCAATGCCAAGGACCGGTAATTACGGGTGGCATTGACGGCCATGTGGCGGGAATTTCTAGCGGCAAGCGCGGCGGGTGCCCGGCCGGCGAGGGTCTGCGAGAACATTTTGTGTCGGAGGGATGTGAAGAAGCGGAACGGAGCGGGAGATGGCGGTAGCCTTTTTTTAGTGGAGACAGGGCGGAATGTCTCACGGGTGGGCGACGGCAAGGACGGCGGGATGGATGGGCCGGGTGCGCGTGGTAAGTGTGGAGATGCCGACGGCGACTGAACGGACCGCGGAACTAAGTGTATGGGGACTTGTCTTGTTATATGGAGGGAGGAATTAAGCTGAGATAGATGGGCTCAGCAAGACAAGCAGATGGATTGCGTCTAGAAAGTACCAATGACGCTGGTGATGAAGAATAGTGAATGTAGCAAGAAAAAGAAAGAAAAAAAGAACGGAAAGGGAAAACTCTCGAGTAAAGATGGGCGACGGCGGCCGGTTTAATAGATCCCCGCAGGGAAGGAACGACAGGACTGGGCAGGGCCAGTAGAGCAAGGTAGGAAGTAAGTGCAATGTTTGGTGGAGACGGGATGAGGAATTTTGGGCGACGGGGACCGGCAGGTGGAAGTGGGAATGACGATGATCAGAGCTTAACTGGAGGTAAATGTGTAAATCCGGTGGTGTTGCGGGACTGGAGTTTTTTTGAAGTGTCATTGATTCTTGGAGATTTACTATCTTTGATGGTTGTGATTGGTTGGGGGGGAACTTGATATGGTAGGAGCGGTGGTGACGGAGGGAGATCCCTGGATGGGGCGTTCCTGCCGGGTGTCGTGTGTCACGGCGGTCTTTGGTTTGCGATATCAAGAGATGTAGTTTTGGTGTAAGTTGAAGGGCGTTTGG